>JANAVB010045020.1:2163350-2448495 GCA_029216955.1 Iris pallida
AGTCCAATATGACTTGTACAGGTCTTGAATGTGTGAACACACATTTGAGCCCAAATACCCATGCTAGGCTTGGACACCAAATGGTTGCAGTAATTTAAATATGATAAAAAATACAATTTGGTAATAGTCAAAATAAATATTATTATTTTAATAAGGTAAAGTTTACATAGTAACTATAAAAGTATGAACATTATTTTATATAAATAATTTACACTAAGCTAAGTAAAATACACATAGGAAATAATATATATATAATAAATATGGGATATTATATATAGGAAAATGCTCAACTAATTATATATATATATACAAATATATGTATATAGATACATACATATAAGAAAATACTCAACTATATAATATATATATATATATATACAAAATTAATGTATACAATACATATAATAGTATATATATGATAATATATATACACAGAAATATATATACATAAATATAGTATACATAAGACAGATATATAATATACATACATAAATAATAAAGATATATATATATATATATATATTATATATATATATATATATATATATATATAGATATATATAATATATTATATATAATATATATATATATATAAAATAGCAACTATATACCTAAATATAGTATATATATATATATATAATACATATATATATACAAAAATATGTATATACATATATATATAATAGATATATATATAAAAGAAAAGGAAAAAGGAAAAGAAAAAGAAAAAGGAAAAAGAAAAGAAACAAGGAAAGGGGGGGCTCGAACCTGAGCCAGCGGGGGGGGGGGGGGGGGGGGGTTAGTTTAGGACGGGCTGGCCAGGGGGTCAGCCCATTAGTTGTGTTAGGGTTAGGGCTAGTTAGTTTTATTTAGGTTTTGATTAACATAACATAATAAAAAAAATAATAAACACGAGCCTGTGTCCGGACAGTTTGGAACACAGGAATCCTGTGTCCGTGTTGTTTACGACGCGTACGACACGTATTTGCTGTGTCCACACTCACCAAAAGAGTCGTCCGTGTGCGGGCGAGTCTCTTACATGAAATCGAGACACAAATAGGACACGGGGCCAAAGACACGTACGTGTCCGATGGGGTGGGCTGCTGTTGGGCTGCGATAGGGCGGAGGAGACGTCGTGGCGGTGGCGGAGTGGTGGCGCTGCACTCGTCTCAACGAGACGCGTCGACTGGTGGTCGTGGTTGGCGACGACGTCTGCTGTGGAGGCGGCGCTGGGGTCGCCGGAGTTAGGGTTAGGTTTAGTGTTTTTGGGGAAGAACGGCGGAGCTAGGGCGTCGATGGTGGTCGGGGTGATGGCGGTTGGGCTGAGGAGAGAGAGGGGTTCATTTATAGGAGTTTAGGGCGGTCGGGGGAGGGCTGTGCGCTGGCCGGAAATGGCGGGGGCAGCGTCGTGGGGTCGTCGGGCAGTCGGGGCTGGTCGTCGGGGGTGGGTAGGAACAATTACAGGAAATCCCTAGACTTTAGGTAATTGCATAAAAGCCCACCGCCCAAACAGTTGCAAATATAATTTGCAAACTCTAATTAAAACAATTAATTTATTTGCAAACGATTAAAACAAAATTAAATATTACAAATCGATATAAAACAATTTTAATATTTGCAACATGATATTAAAACATTTAAATAAATTGCAAAATGATATTTAAACAATCTAATTAGTTACAAAAATCAATAAAAACATTTTAGAAAATTACAAAATAATATTTTTTGTATTTAAAACTCATTTAAAATTCATTTAAAAATTCTAGAAAATTCCTAAAATCATATTAAATTATTTAAAACCAATAATGACATTAATAATTAATTAACACTAGTTTAAAAAATTTTGAAAAATCAGGGGCTTACATCCTCCCAACTCTTTTTGCTATGTAATACAAGATTACTATATAGAAGGAAAGAGTTGGGAGGATTATGTCAAAACACACGGCTTAAAAAATTATGACATGTTAGTCTTCCGACACCGCGTGGTAACATGATATTCACATTAAGGGTCTTTGACAAGGTGACATGTTGTGAAAAGATATATCCTTATAGTTCTCTACGGATGTTGAAGAAAACATCTGTACTTCTCCGGGTCATGCCGCCGACTGTCCTGCTTCCCACTCCCTTCCTGCCCCCTTCTTCTCTCCCGACTCTACACTTGAGGTGGATATCATGTGGCTGAGAGAGTCAAATAAGAAGAAGGGAAGTAGGGAGGAGCAGATGGGTCCAGAGCCATGGTGGAGGAGAGGATAAGGAAGATGCTTGATCAGAACAGATGGCTCAGAACACAACCCAAAATTCATTCTAGCATACATTAGTGTGAATCATCTATGTTCTGTACATATGGTGCAGTATATGTTCTTATCGTATCTAGTATCTGAAGGATATAACAGAATCAAGATGAACTCACATAATGTAATACTAAGACATCATCTACTACTATAAGATATAGTGATAGGTTGTCGTATCATCATTGCCGAGGGATGAGGTCGGAGGACAGTCAACTTTATCTACGACTACATAGTTTCTGCCTCATCAGTCGAATGGCTGCAGGGACTATGTCCTGATCACCATGTCGTACCGTAGATTAATGCAAATGGAGCTGGAAAAATCCGTCGCTAACCGGTTACTAGTCCGTCGCTAACTGAGATTATCACATACACATATGTATATCACAGTTAGATGTATAGATATATACATCTATATAGAAGCACACAACTGATACACTCTAAGGATCGGTTTTCCAAGAAAAATTTCACTTATTCAGTGACTTTGGTGAAGCGAATGTCCCAAGGATATTCTTAACAAAGAAGGCAGATGAAGAACTCGCACTATCCTTGAGACAGTGAACATATACACCATGAACCCAAACCCCATATTCACATTTACTAATCCAAACACCACCAAACTAATGGATAACACCCAATATGGATAACACATTATTTAGCCTATATATAAAGCGGATAAATTTGAGAAGCAAAGCCCCCCGCCGCCCCAAGCCCGCCGTCCAGCCCCCGACGCCCCCGCTCCAAGCCAAGATCAAACTATTATCAGCAGTATGAAACATTGGCGTGAGCGAAATAGAAGAGTTTTTGAAGGCATATCCATAACTATTCATTGGATTTTAAACAACATTGATACGGATGCTAACCTCATGGGAGGATAACAACATGTAGTGCTTATAGCTTGTTGCGTATTGCTATGGGTTGTAACCAGTAGTCTTTTCGTTTTTTGAATAAAAGTACCCTTTTCTTCATATCTTATATATTTAGACTTGTAAAGAAATCTTCAGGATTTGAGCAAAGTAGTTCGGTTGCATATATATATATATATATATATATATGAAGAGTGCTTATGGTTGTGCGTTGGTTGCATATATATATACGTGACAGTTCAATAGAGCAGGGAATGGACTCCTGCTAAGTTTGAATAAATTTTAGAGACCACATGAAATCGGAAGTGAGCCTTAGCCACTTGACCCCGCAGCCCCGCCACCCACAACCCCCCGCCCACCGCAGCCCCCCGCCGCCCAGCACCCGACGCCCCCGCCCCAAGCCCGCCGCCCAGCCCCCGACGCCCCCGTCCTAAGCCCGCCGCCCAGCCCCCGACGCCCCCGCCCCAAGCCCGCCGCCAAGCCCCCGACGCCCCCGCCCAAAGCCCGTCGCCCAGCCCCGACGCCCGCGCCACAAGCCAGCCGTCCAGCCCCCGACGCCCCGTCCCAAGCCCGCCGTCCAGCCCCCGATGCCCCGCCCCAAGCCCGCGACCAGCCCCTGACGCCCTCGCCCCAAGTCCGCCGCCCAGCCCCCGACGCCCCCATCCCAAGCCCGTCCCCCCCGCAGCCCCGCCACCCACAACCCCCCGTCCACCGTCGCCCCCCGCCGCCTACCTAACCCCGACGCCCCCGTCGCAAGCCCGCCACCCCGCTGCCCCTACGACACCGAGAGAGAGAGAGAGAGAGAGAGAGATCGAGTGAGAGAGAGAGAGGGGATTACCTTCGGGAGAGAGAGAGAAGAGGACGCCGACGCGATCATTGAAGCCGCGGGAGAGAGAGAGGAGAGAGAGTGAATTTGGGGGGAATGCGAAAAGTTCCCCCTGTCGTTTCAATTTAAGTCTGGAACGTATATTTAGCGACGAATTTTATCCGTCGCCCGTTGGTCGCTCTTTTGATACTTGCCGACTGAATATCCGTCGCTACGTAGTCGAAGAATTGTCCCGCCAATTCTCCCCACAATTTCCGCCAAATAATCGACTGCATAGCAACGGCTGAGTATCCGTCGCTATATCTCCGACGCCCTAGCGACGGATGTGCGACCTTTCCTCCCCCTAAAAATAAAATAAAAAATGTAACGGCTTGTCGTCGGTAATCCGTCGGCTAGTTGCCACAAAGCCATCGCTAACACCGACGGACAATATCCGTCGCTAAATTTTCGTCGCTAATTTACTGTATTTTGGTAGTGCTCCCAAATCCATCATTCTGCTTCCTACTTATTCTTTAGGATGTGGGAGGGAAACTCGGTAGCCAGCCTCTGCAAGCTCAGCAGTAGCATACGGCCTTGGGACCAGATTTGGGGAAATTTTTTTAAAAAAAATCTTTAGGAGAAAGATGAAGAAGCCAAGGTGGATGTAGCGGTCACCGCCTTCTTTACCGCGCCCGACGGCTCCTGAGGCGGCTGTAGCGATTGACGTTGAGCTCGACCGCAGTCGAGGCGCCCACGCCTCTGCTTCTCCTGGCTCGACCGGAGAAGGCGCAGTTATAGTGGTCGACACCAAGACCCGACCCGCGATGTCTCTACGTTGGAGGGGGCCGAATTCGCCCAAGAAGAAGCAATTGCTCCGGCTCAAGGAAGAGAGAGAGATTTGGGACCGGGATAAGAGAAAAATAGGAAGAGAGAGAGAGAGAGATATATATATATTAATAGCAGTAATAATAATAATTAGATTTATGTAAAAAAATATTATTATTATTGTGAAAAACTATTATAAGTAAAAAAAAACCATTATTATTATTATTATTATTATTATTATTATTATTATTTACTCTACTTTCCACTTCATACTTCCTATCTCAACCAAACACTAGGGGGACAAAGAAGTGCATGGATTTCTATCCTTATTTCCTATTTGAAACTCAAAATCCAAATTCACTTCATGTTTACCAAACAGTCCCTAAGTTTATATTAGGATTTGAGTCTCCAAATTGTCCAATGTTAGTGCTTGGTTCTCCACATTGCTGTTTACTTAGGGTGGTGAACAGTGATTTGGAGACCCAAACACTAACGTTGGACAATTTAGAAATCCAAATTCTAACATCAACTTATATGTGAGACCCTATTACTAAATATTCCATAAAAATATCATAATCTAAACTCAAGCATAGCACATAGTAGGGACGGGTTGTAGGACCATCCTATGCTTCCAATTTTTGAGGTTCATTCTTTCTAAAGTAGCATAGGCCTAAGAGTGTTTTTTTTTAAACAGAAAGGCCCCAAAGTACTGGAAAAGAAAACTAAAATTTATAATTTTTTGAGAAAAAGGAAGAAAGAAAAAGTCCATATTAAAATACATTTCACTAACGATCAGCTCAAAAAAACTATTTTTTAATATAGCTAAAAGTGGATAAGGAATATCCAAATTTTAGTTTCGCCCTAGGTCATGTATAACATAGGATCGGCCATGTCTAAACTTAAAAATAAAATAAAATGAATCCTAAAAACAATATGTGGTTAGCTTTACTGAAAAAAGAAGAAGATTGAAATATATGCTAATATCCTGCTTTTCACATGATTCTCGTTTATTGCTTGTGTGTGGATGCACACCAGATGTCGAAATTCATATTCAGGACTGATGAAAAGGTAAGTCTGACAAAACTTCGGACTTGGACAATCTCTCTTTATTAGGAGACAACACCCCTGAATTAATATGATCCTATAAGGCGTTGGGATCGCATGTGATTATCCAAAACCGGCTCACAATAAAAATTATAAGACAACCAAAATTATTTCTGAATATGACAACCTAAACTCTGGACCGGCCTTGTTCATATTTATAGTTCTCATCCTCATTGTACTTTGAAAAATCTTCACCGTTGCTACTTGCTACCAAAGATTGATTCCTTTGTGTACAGCTTTGGCGTAGTTGCACGAGTGTATATATATATATATATATATATATATATATATATATATATATATATATATATATATATATATATATATATATATATATAGGGTCGTTCTACAATACATTTCCTGAAAAAGGATGTATCGATACATCCGAAATTTGGACCGTTGGATGTTGATCCAATGGTTCGGATTGAATAATAGAGTAAAAACATCATTTAATGCTAATTTAGACTTTTGACCTGTTGGTAACTTGCTTTAGCAGGTCATTCTTCACTTTAATTTTTTCAATGAACACCCTAAATTAACTTATATTTACTCTCTCTTTCGTCCATCCAATTTAATATTTTGTACATCAACGTATAAATTTCGTAATTTTTTTTGGTTACAGGCCGTGGTGGTGGTGGTGGCAAGAGAAACGGAGATGAAGAAGGAAATAAGAATTGGTCCGGATCGCGTCAAACATCGTCGAGCCCTCCTAGAACAACGAGGAGTACTAGCTGCGTCGAGAAGAATCGGTCCGGTTCGCATCGGACGTCATCGAAACCTCCTCGAACAAGAAGAAGTACCAGCGGCGCCGCTCTAATTTTACTGTCCATGCCATTGTCAGAAATCTTATTTTTCATCTAATAATTTAATATTTTGTTAATAAAGCTACATGTCATGGTGGTGGTGGTGAATTGAGGAAACTTGCTTCTGAGGTCGGGCGGATCATCTGCTCACATATTTTAAAAAAAATCTGTATTGATCGGACGAAATATTTTTTTACTTTTCTAATGATAATATTTTCGAATAGAATATTTTTTTTGGACGGTGAATGGCCATTCTATTTGCTTTTAACACGGAGAATGGCCATTCTCTTTGCTTTTAACACGGCGAATGGACGGAGAATGGCCATTCTTTTTGCTTTTAACACGGCGAATGGACGGAGAATGGCCATTCTCTTTGCTTTTAACACGGAGAATGGTCATTTTCAAGGAGGATGACCATTCTCCATTCCTTTAACATGGAGAATGGCTATTCTCCGTTCTTTAAAAACGGAGAATGGACACTCTCTGTGCTTTTAACAAAGTATGGTACATTTATGACTGAAAATGTTCAAGTATCTCATATTTTTATCACCAAATATTTACAGTATTTTTAATATCATCTACCAAAGTATATTCATTTAATATTAAATCATGTTCAAGAAAATCTGAATATCATTTTATCAGGCTTCCACTGTTTGGCTGCACAAAATTTCTTGCGAGTGTTTGAATATAATTAACCTACTATCCAAGGGAATTTTTCTTACATTACATTATGCATTACACTGGCATCGAATTCATACTGATGGCAATAACAAAGGATGAACCGGCAGGATTACAATTTTTCTTCGGCAATAACAAAGGATGAACATGCAGGATTATAATTTTGCTTCAGCAATAACAAGGGATGAACAGGCAGGATTATATTATGCATTAAACTGGCATCGAATTCATTCTGATGGCATCGATGTAATAATTTTTTACAGAAAGCAAAACACATTAAAATCAAATAAAGTTTTAGTGATCCCAGGAATGCATCTGTAATAAGGCTATCTGTAAACCCTAGGAATGCACCCAGGACTCATAAAATCTGTAAAGGACATCTGCAAATCAAAGGAATACACCAAAATATTAATATCATCTGTGAAGGCCAACTGCAAATCAAATAAATGCTTCAACCAAAAAAACATAATCAAATTAAGTATACTTTATTCCAAGTCCAATAAACTGCATAATCCACGTTACAGTAATCTGCCCAATCCACGTTAGTAATTCAACATAGAACCTGCATAATTCACAATACAATAATCCAAATAAATATCAGACCTACTATAAATTCAAGACCATATTACATTTTCCAAACAAATTACGAACTATGCACTTAGTACAAGCGAAAAGTTTAGTCTTACAATATTTCAAAAACAAAATTTAGTTACACCGCCAAGACCAACAAATATTCAGAACCATATTACAATTCAAATATTACTTCCAAATTGAAATAAAAGCTTCAAAACTCAAAAGATGAAACTTCATAGCCATCTCCATCTTCTTCTTCATCTTTTTTTCTTCTTCTTCTTCCTCAAAATATCCTTCACCTACACCTTGAGGGACGGAATAAGAAAAATTATATTCAGTATGGACTCACTGTATACGTAGAAATGATATCTGGTAACATAAATAGAAGTATCAAAGTGATGGCTAGTATTAAAGTGTCAATGTGCACAGTGTGTATTTTTACATAAGAGTTTGGGCTAGCTCCATTTACCTTCTTCACGAGGGAAGGGAAATCTTATTCTTGGTCAGCAAATTCAACCTCTATCTGGTTAATCTTATCCAGAATCAATTTCTGGTTGTCGGATACAGTCTTCATCTCTTTGAAGACATTTTCAAAGTTTGCAGCAACAAAATTGTATAGATCATCAACCATGTCCTTAGTATTTTGATTCCATAAGTTGATGGTTTTCCATATGTTGATGGTTTGCTTGCAGCTGCTGCCCATTTTTCAAACATTCGAGTGAAGGTTAGTTTTCTTATGGGACCTTTGTTTTTAATATAAACATCCCCTGCTAAGCTTGGGATAGAATGTTTACTAGCCATCGAGCATACAAATCTTTCGAAAGGGAGAGCTGTCCTTGCAGTTGGTTTTCCCACGAGATGCATCATTCTACTGAACATATAGGAACCTATATCCATCCTCTTTTCTTTTCCATAAAATAAAGAAATTTTACTCTCTCGGGATGGATGGAAAACTCATGTCCAGTAGGGTTGAGTGTTTGAGATACGTAGGCATGTAACAATTTATACAAAGTTTTTAACTGATCTTTGTATACATTTTGAGGGGTCATGGCACCCACTGATACACCTGTAATCTCATGAATTGCATCCCTCATGGAAACATAATCAATATCTTTCATATTAAACTCAGGAACTGGATCAAATCCATAAAATTCGTTGATGACAACAGCATTTACCCTAATCAGTTTCCCTCTCAGAAACACCAGTTGTTGATCCTCTTCTTTTTCTTTAATTTCAGCCAAAATATTTGAGTAAAATTCTCTTACTATTGTTTGAGAGATTTTCTCAAAACAAGATTTGTTCTGTTTCTCCAATTGATAGAATTTCAATATATCCAGGAAAGCTTCGTCTTCGACATCATCCATCTTAATTGATCTTTCAGGCATAACAGCCTTTTTCTTGAAATATTTGTTGTAAATCTTCTTAGATTTAGAGTCTTTAAATTTTTTTACCTCCTCTCCATCCTGGGACTTATTTGATGATTGCTCTTCCTCTTCATTTTCCTCTTCTAATGAGGATTCAAAATCCTCAAAGTACGCTGATGACTCTGTATCCATTGCGACCTTAGCCTTCGCTTGAGTACGCCTTCGATCTTCATAAGTTGAGTCTTCCGACGACTCTGTATCGAAGATAGATTTTCTGGTCTTTGTCGAGCAATGAGTTTTTTTAGCCTTTTTTGCAGGTGGCTTGGCTGCCGCCTCCGCTTTCATCGTCGCTGCTGCAGCCGCTGCTTCCGCCTCTGCCCTTTCGGCCTCTGCCCTAGCGACCATAATCTTGGTTTTCGCCGCCCTTGCAAGTTCTGCCCTTCGGGCCTGTATCGCATCCCTTTGTGGATTCTTCCCCTTCGGAGACGGTCGTTGTTTCTTCGGCGGCATTTTGATTAGAAGAGGGTTTGGGAGAACGAAGAGATTTGAGAGAAGAAGAGGAAAAATTCGACCGTCTTTATATGACCTTAGGAAGTGGAAAAAATTAGAATAGTTTTGAGTCTTAAATTAAATTTATTACTATTATTACTAGTATAAGACGGTCGAATTTATTACTATTAAATTTTAAAAACTACTTTCCAAAATTATATTTATTACTATTATTACTAGTATATATCCATGTGAAATGACTACATAAACCTTTGGGATTTTGAGACCCTAATTTTAAAAACTACTTTCCAAAATTAAATTTATTACTATTATTACTAGTATATATCCTCGTGTTTCGTATAAATTATTGAAAAATTTGGCACAAAAAATGGATGTATCGATACATCCCAAATCTGGACCATTGTAATTTAACAGGGAGAATGTCATTCTCCGTTTCAAATTAAACGGAGAATAGCATTCTCAATCGTTTTAATATTGGAAACGACATTCTCCGTGTAATTCAACACGGAGAATATCATTCTCCATTTCAAATGAAACGGAGAATATCATTCTCCGTTTAAATTAAAACGGAGAATGAACATTCTAATGTGTTTTTAACACTGGGAATGTCATTCTCCGTTTAAATTAAAACAGAGAATGAACATTCTATTTTGTTTTTGACAACATATTTAAGAATGTGAAGTTCCTAATCTCAACATTTCCATTTTTCGAATATTTGATTAAATTTTTGAACGTTTTTTTTTTTGCATTGAGCCGTTATATACTCGTATTTTTGTCATCCCGAATATTTCACGTTTGACGACTTGGTAAGAAGACTATGTACTTGAAAAGAGTAAAATTGAAACCCTCAAAATTGTCCTCTAGTTTACTTTATAATCATATTTAAGATGGATTTGACGGCAAGATTGACGCTGGCAGCATAATCAATTCTATGACGTAACAAGTCATTGATGGGGATATCGTCGCTGATATATGGATTTGACGTAACAAGATTTGTTAATTGAAAAATAGATAAAATAGTTAGTCGCTTGTAGCCGAAACCAAATTTAGTTAACAAAATATTATGTTACATTAAATCTCAGCTTCGTCGCCGGAACATTCTCCGGCGAAGGATACAAGAGGAGGAAAAAAACTGTAAAAAACTAAAAAAAGAAAAAAGAAAAATAAGGGGTCTACCCCTCACTAGCCTCGCAGAGGATCTCCGCAAAGTCCTGCAGGGTGTGCACACCCATCCTATGAAGCAGGCAGCGCAACCCTTCCCTCTTCTCCAGAGAAGCCCGTTCCTCCGGAGTGATCGGCAACAGGTCAAAGTTGGGCGCGGGATGAAGAGTTCGAGTGATGACCTCCATTGACAACCCGCAGGAGGTCAGGAAGTCTGCAGCCTCTGCCAGCCAGTCATGGGCCGGAGGCGGCGCCGAGGGTGCTCCATGCGGAGAGGCTCGGCGACGACTGGAAGAAGACTCTGAACATGGTTCCCAACCAGATGATCTTTTTGGAGCCATGTTAAATGTGCAACCTACTCAAATGAATGGGGACCCCTATGTATATATATATACACGTTCCAAACCGACTCTTCTTATTCCTTATTGAAAGTTGGGAATATTCAATTTCTTATTCCTTATTGGAAGTTGGGGATATTCAATGACCTCCAGTAACTCTTCTTATTTCAAGCTTAGTTGGTTGTGCTGTTTGGCTTTTACATGGAAGGCCTAGGTTCGAGTCTGGTGTGTGGGTTCTGTATAATTTTTCTATTGTTAACATTTCTTTGGTGCTATTATATGCTTTTAACTTAGTATGGAACAATTTGGGACGGGTAATAGCCATTCTCCGTTCCTCTAACACGGAGAATGATACATGTAGGACGGAGAATGGTAAATTTAGGACGGAGAATGGTACATTTAGGACGGAGAATTGTACATTTAGGACGGAGAATTGTACATTTGAGACTGTTCTGTAGGGTTGTGAATTTTAAATAGTTTGGTTGTTTAGTTTTGTTTTGAATCTATATAAATTAGTTTTGAAGGCTGGTGAAGATGAATAGTTTGGCTATTTGGCTGTATAAATAGATTTTAAAGGGTTGTGAAAAAGAAACCAATATTTTCGTATCGATCACCATTAATTATTTTGAATGGCACTGATACCACTAATATGAGTGGAATTTACACCGCCAGAATTCATCTTGAAGAAGGTAAAATCTGTGTTGGAAAATGTCGAAATCTTTTGGATATGATTACACTGAGATGTTGTATTAATGGTAAAATCTGTGTTGAAAAATGTTGAAATCTCAGAAGTGAGCCGTATTAGGCGTCATTATATCACAGTCCATTTTATTTATAAAAAAATTAATCATGTAAAAAATTATTGACAAAAGTAAAATTTTGTCAAAATAGAGAATCGAACTCAGAAAAAATATCTTGCACCTTAACGAAATGAGTTAGAAGCGTATTTAACTATAATTGGATAAAATTCATATTATAAGTTGGTGGTGAAACTTTTGAATTCCTAAAATACCCTTGAGTATTTATAAACATGATGTTATTATGTTAGGAATGTCAACTTGCATGCCATTTATGTTTAAGAGTCAAAGGAATAAAGTTTGCATACAAGTTTCATTTTTCCATATAACATTATGTTCCAATGGTAATAAATTTTATTTTTTATTACCATTTTCTAAAGGTTATTAGTCTCAATAGAAAATAAAAATTAAAAAAAAATTGTACTTCGAATCTCTTGACATATAAATAATCACCTGAAAAGACGAAAAGATGACAACTGACTTTATAATATTCTAATTAAAATACGTACAAAGTACGTATATGTAGACTAGTGAAAAATATAAAGAAATGCATGCATGCTAATGTTTTCACCATTCACCCCAGGAATGATTGATGATATCTAAATCACTATACATCTCGTATCCAGGTTCCCCTGAGATTACATCATCAAAGGGTCGTTTAAACGTATGTATTATATCACAAATTTTCCTGAGGTCGTCGTCGAAGTGCACGTTGAAACACCTACGTATGTCGAGCACGCGAAGACCCTTGCAGTTGCATATGATAGATGCAGCGTGTCTCTATTGAACATGTCGAATCCCATCTGTAGGTGCTCGAGACGCGGCAACGAATCAGCCACGGCCTTTCCCTCCGTCTCGTTCTGCGTGTTCAGCCCGAATCTGTTCCTGAGCTTGAAATATGGAGGGGCATGTTCCTCCTCAGCTTGACCAGACGGTGGCAATACTTTCCGACGAAAAATATTCCAGTCGACGTGATATAGAGGCAGTAGCTAATGTCGAGTTCTTCCAGCACCGGGAAAAACTCCAAGTGTCTCACAAAAGTTTCATCACTCACGTCGCACTTCGGAATGCGCAGCACCCTTAGAAATTTCCCACTGTATTATAAAAATGGGAAAACATCAATAGAAATTAACAAAAGTATACGTAAAATTTTGTAATAGAAAAAAATAAAGTATTAGAATAAGACCAAATAAAATTTTACAATGGCCTTAAACATGCAAAACAGAAGGCTGCTTCGTCGAGCTTGTACGCGAAGAAGGACCCTATATATCCTCCACTGCGAGCCACGAGCTTCTTTACGGTCAAACTAATCTCAGCGGTTTGCTGGGTCCTCCGGCACCACAGTACCAAGTCGACGTTAGACCAATAGTCTAAGGGACCGTTGAGCGCCTTCCACCACGAACGGCAAACTGGGGCCACGTTGCACATTACTTCGTCCGCCGGCATCACCGACAGTACCAGTATCATTGAGAGAATCTCGGTAGGGATGACGGTCCATCCGCTGCAGTTGATCTTGCTCTTGCTCCTCTCCATTGTGACTGTTCTTCTTCTTCTCTCCTTTGTTTCTCTCTAGTCGGATGGATTCTCTTCTTTGGAAAAGGCTATTTAACCCCTCGTTTCGGGGGTGTAACCCGCTCGTGGAGGGGTGTGACCGAACAAGGCACGAATCTATTGGAAAATAACGGTAATGCCACTGTATTAATATTAACAATTAGTCGTTTGGGCTCCCAACATATTTGGGTGATGCTATCTCACATTATGTGGCATCTGACATGGCAGATGACATAACAGCTGACATGGCAAATTTTAACCCCAAAAATTAATTACCCAATTTTTTTTAATGTTAATGTTAATGTCAATATTAATATTAATATTAATGTTAATGTTAATGCTAATACTAATGTTAATGTTAATATTAATATTAATATTAATATTAATATTAATATTAATGTTAATATTAATTAATGTTAATTTAATATTAAATTGTTTATTTACTATTAATGTTAATTTTAATATTAATTTTATTGTTGAATTTTGCCATGTCAGCTGTCATGTTAGCAACCATGTCATATGCCACATAATGGAAGATGGTATCACCCAAATTTTTTAGGAGCCAAATAGTATTTTCGTAATATTAGTCTCAATTATATTATAAATTTTAAATTAACAGAAAAGCCAATGTAGATTTAATATTAATGCTACTGTTAAATTTTTCCGATCATACCTCGATACTTACGAATGTCGACCGAGATACCGTCTTCATCATTATCAAGTTTTGTCGTTGTTGCCATAGGAGTCCCTATTGACTTGGATGAGTCAACTGTTGGGAACCCTTTGTCACGCCCTGATCCAAGAAATTGCTCGCCCTCGCTAGATTTCACCCGAATCATCGTTCTCGCTGGGGCGTGATGCCGTACGAGCCTGGAGTTGCGCTCGTGCAAGGCAAGATAACAGATTCACAATAGTGTTTATAGCTCAAATTGATAACATAAACAGCGAAAGGAAAACGTAGTATACAACAAGAATCCCTTTTATTGATAATGAACTGAAGGTTACAATGGCTCTGAATAGCCCAACTTAACATGCCAATTGGCTACAACGCTCATGATCTCTCTAGCTCACAAAGGATTACATTGTTCCATACATTATGCCTCTTTATAGCCAACAAGTAGTCTTCGGCTGAACATCTCCATGTCGCAAGTCCGAACGCCAATGCGGTAGATCCTCTTGAACGCTAAGGACTCCATGCCTCGGCACGTCCAAGCCGAGCCCCGCCTCGAGCCGAACATATCCTGAACTTGTCCACTACCGTGTTCCTGCGGCAGATACAGTTAGACATAATCTTAACATAAACTTAGTGATCGTGCTCATCTCTGTCCCATTTCGCCTAGCCTGCAAGGTTAGAACTTTACATAAGAAATCATATCATTTCACTCAACCAACCAACCGTAAACTTAAACATATGCATAAGGGTGGCAGGCCCTGCGACTGCACCCAGCGCTAATCTCAGCCCACCGGCCCTATCTATATGAAGGTCACGGTGTTTTGTACCGTAATGCATCTTTGGCATCCTTATGTGTAAGCCTATGATCGCTTAGATATGGGTTGCTAGCCCAATATTCGAAGGATCCCAAACTTACTGATATCATAGCTTATCACAACACTGGACGGTCGCAACCCGTCCTATTGATGTGCACCATAAATACCATACATAATTCCCTCCTTTGAACTACTCGGTTGATTTGGCCTACCGCGCCCATGCCACACTCCGTTGCAAGGCGATGATTTGATTTTGCGGACACTTTACTGAATAAGGCAAAATGTCGACCTCTTATCGTCCATCGTAAAAGCATAGCCTGCATACCAGATCAACTAAAATCAGCACTTGCTCAAATGGAAATTATCCTTTGCATCGATTCGATTCATAGATTCCAATCGACTCAAAGCTTACCTTTGGCCAACGTAACTGTTTGCAAAAATAAAAGTTTTTTATTTCACAAACTTTTAAGAATAGTACAAGAGTACAATAAATTTTGGAAAAGTACAACTATAGAAATCCGATCTGAAGACGATCACTTTATCCCTTGGATGATGTGAACTTTGAAGACGATAGCTTTTGAAGAATGCAGCAGCACTTAGACAAGAACTCCTGATCTCTAATGATAATATGGTCCTCCTTAATGAAGAACTTGAAACTCTATTTATAGAGTTCTAGAAATAACTATTTTGTAGTTATTCTGGATTGCGCACAATGAACTGTACTGGAGACAGACTGTACAGACTGCAAACCGCGCTGGCCATTGGGTAGTTGCTCGATCGTGGGCTAACCGTACTCAGACGCGTGGTATTGTTTTATTGAAATGTGCTTGGTCGTGTGCAGGCGGTTGCCACGTGGCGAGCAATTGATGGCATGTAAGCCACGTAATAAATGTCAGTTATCTTCAACAAGTTTGATGGATTACGCCACTTGAATAGCGCTAGCTTCAGACTGCGCTCCGATCTGGTCGATAGATTGCGCTGGCGTTGGACAGCTGGACCGCGCTAGGGTTTGGCAGCTGGACCGTGCTAGGATTTCGACAGCTGTCCTAGGAGACGGCACGACACAAGAAACGAACAGACTCCTCGTATTTTGGGCTGTCAGAAGATTTGATCTTCTTGTCAGGTAATGATGGCATTGCCACGTCAGCCTAACGCGCTTGGGCATTGGCGCAGTTCAGGCTAGCGCAATTGATTTGTAGCGCAGTCTGCCTACAGCGCAGTTCATTGAAGAGTGCTCAATTTTAGATCTCTCTGTCTATTTGATGGATGCAACTTGATTTTTTAGGACTTACAAGACCCCCTTCAAAGTTTTCAAAATGTGAAAACATCCAAAGTTTTGAAATACTTTGAATTTCAAATTTCAAATCAAGTTGCGCTCTGGCTGCGCGTTTGGAGGACTTAGCTCCGACTTCCTCGGCGCAATCGGAGGTGACCGTTATGATTCTGTGAGAAACTATAAATAGTCTTCTCCCTATCTTTTAATCTTTACTTGCCTTCGATTTCTCAAGAGAAATAAACTCCTCTCCTTACTCCGACTTTTTCTTCTTCTTTTCGTCATCAACATCAATGGCGCCCAAGCGCTCGGCCACCGAGAAGGGAAAGGCCCCTGCCGAACCTTCGACTCGTGTTGCACCACGAGTCTCTCGTCACGAGACGGGTCACCCAGCTCTGCAAGGTGAATGATGAACCATGATCGAAACCCTTTTTAGGGTTTTTGATGTTTTGAACTTTCATGCCTCTCTCTTTTTAGAGATTGGTGGTATTCTCAACCACTTGTGCCACCCTGTTTAGGGTTTCGGCTGCATGTTCAACAGTTTTCATTTTTATGAAAACTGTATCTTTGCGCAATCGGTTGGAAAGCGCTAACAAAACGATCAGCGCAATCCATCGATTTGCGCATTGATGCGCAAACTGATATTTTTTGCATGTCGGTTGCTAGCGCAAACTGATGTCTTACACAAGTAGGTTGGCGTAATCTGATGTCTTGCGCACGTTGGTTGCGCTGGCGCAATCTGATAGTTTATTTCACATAGCGCAATTTGATGAATTTGTGAAGAAATTTTGATTTCTTTTGCACATACTGAGCTTTGTCTCTTTATTTGATTCAGTTAACCTCAAAGAAGATCCCAACTACGAGGTTCTTGCAGGATCTCTGTCTGAACCAACATTCAAGGAAGATCTCTCTCATGTCTCTTTTCCTCAATATGCTTTACCGTCAGCTCGGCAGGCTGTTCTGATTGCACAGGATAATGATACTTTATTGTGTCTAATGAACGGGCAGCCTCTTCAAACTGCTGATACTGTCACCCATAAGAAACCTCTGTTCTTGTTTGGTGAGGCCTTTGACAAGAATTCTCAGCCAAGGCTTCGCATGGAGCAGAGAATCTTCCAAAGGGGCGAGAAGACGATACTTGTGCCAGAGATCTCCAGATGTCTCCCTCTGTCTAGATATGCTTTTGCAAGCTATCCCAGAAGAATGGAATGGGACATAACTCCATTGCAGCAGGCCCGAGTGGGTAATATCTGTGTTAAGAAGGGGCCAGATCATAAATATATATTCTACAGTTCTTCTGAGCGACATAGCTCTCTACTCAGAGGACTAAAACCCGGTTGCATCCCGCCGGAAGATTCTTCTCTGCTGCTACCAGTAAGAACTCCAATATTCGCAAATGAGTTTGCGAAGGTGGAAGGGAGGTATCCGGACTAAGATCTGCGGTTGACAGGTCTTGTGAACCCGGACAATAAAAGGTGGATCTGTATAGCCAATTGGATATTGGTTCAATTTGAAGATCAGCTTAAAGAGATTGATCTGTATCAGGCAGTGTATGCCACAGTCTATGGCTTCCCCCCTAATCCACATCTATTTCTTGCGTTGGCAGAGAGATACAATTATAGGACTGGGACTTTTATGACGCCACGCGGGAAAATTGGATTAGCCTTGCATGAGATGAA
Organism: Iris pallida; assembly: GCA_029216955.1. Classification (NCBI taxonomy): domain Eukaryota; kingdom Viridiplantae; phylum Streptophyta; class Magnoliopsida; order Asparagales; family Iridaceae; genus Iris; species Iris pallida. The sequence goes on from JANAVB010045020.1 coordinate 2,181,454, forward strand.
GTACATCTCAAATCTGCCAATGGGGGATATCCCCTATGAAGAATTTATCCCGACAAATGATGAGTTGGACAGACTGCGCCAGGAGAATGCCCGTATGGTAGAAGTTTTTGAAGAGCTACTCTGACATTACAAGATTTGCTCTCTCTACTACAAGAGTGGCACGGCCGGCACGTGCTATTCGACCAAATGGTTGCCAAATCTTTTCCTCAACCATATTATCGAGAAGAAGACCAAAGAACATGAAAACTGCAATCCCAACTTCTTCAAACCGCTTAGCAATAGCGAGGTGATAGAGTTGATGGAGACGCATAACGAGATGGATATCAAGATTGAGGATGATCTTCAGTATCCTCCTTTCAAGGAAGGAAACATCGTCGAGAGTTTTATGAGGATGGGTTACAGACCCATGTCAAAGGAATCCCAACTGGCAGGTTTCCTTACCTACTGACTTCGACGATATGTCGTTCCTGGGGCCAGTACAGTTGACCGCTTCCATCGCGGCGTACTGTTTGCGGCCGTCCGTCTAGTTTTCGGCTACCGGATGGATTTATTGTCAGCAATGACATGCAGAATGAATGCCGGCCTCCGTCTCTTCGTTGATTCGATGATTCGAGGAAAAGGTAAAAAGGGACACTTTTCTCGACTGGAACTGCCTTATACATATCTATTTGGATGGCTGCTTCTACACCATCCTTCCTTAATGAACCCTGCTATGGGAGCAGTGAGCGACAGTTTTTTGAGAAGATATTCTGGATGTAAGTGGATCTATACCACTTTAAAAGACTACAGGCGAGTCTTGAACCTGGGCAAAGGATGGAACTTCTACTGTGTTCCGCCTCCAGCCGGTTACGAATATATGTCAACGAACCTCGTCGACTCAGTGAGAATGCAGCCTTTGGGCCATACAGCTTTTGACTGGTTGAGGACGCTTCGGCCATCACACCTAGTATACCGGTTCGAAGATGAATGCTATCTTGAACCTTATCTCCCAAGCCATTTTGCACGCCAATTCGGCTACGACCAATTCCACGTAGGCAATGCCATAACATGCCTACAGAGAAAAGGTTATTTGATTGATGGAGCCCGGGCTTGGGCCTATTACAATACCCGTGACACAAAGACGACGTTCTCGATGCCGACAAGGAACGACCGTGGCCCCCGCATGCTGTATACTTATTCGATCTTTTATACATCAGCAAACACTTTTGCTGAGAACTTCAATTTAATATACAGCTTTACGACGGTGACACGATTTAGAAAAGAAGCACATGTTTTGTTGCCTCCTGGTAATGATGAAGAACACGAGCCAGCTGATGCACCTCTAGAAGCTTCGAGGGAAGCCAACTTCCCTGAAGAAGTCTACGAACCGCTGCGTGTTTCTTTGAAAGTTGTAGGATCTCCGATCAAGGAGAAGAAGAAGAGAAAGGCAGAAGAACCATCTTCTCTTGTCTCTAAGAAGAAGACTGCTGTAGACTCTTCGGAAAGGGTCACTACTCGATCGCAGTCTCGACAACAGGCTGAGTTGGCTCACAGAGAAGAAGTGACGACCCCAACTTCCACCCAAAGACAAACACATGCTGAAAACGTAGAGAGGCCGGAAGAACCTCTACGCAGAAAGAAAATAGCTTTCAGAAAGAAAGTGGCCACCCCTCCAAAAGCTATCCATACATCTACCCTGATAAGTGCTGCCGCCGGGGTTATGATGACTTCTCCTACACCTGCTCCTGAGCCTCAACAGGTAACAGATACACAAGAAGGAGCTACCAGTGTAGAGATAAGGGACCAGGTCGCAGACACAAGGGAAGAGACTGCAGAAACAAAAGATGAGGCTGCAGAAGAGAATGTAACTCTGACCCAAATCAATGAGTTGGAATCATCTGTTTAAGTATTGCCATCTCCCACCCTTATAATGGAAGCTGCTCGTCTTCCAGCTACACCAAGATCACGTCGTGCTGAAGAAGATCGACTGATGATCGAGGCTCTGGATGACTGTGATTTCGGCTTCCATGACATAGATCCAGTTGATACAAGTAATGATGAGGAAGCACCAGAGGAGGAGGCAGATGACGAAGAAACATCGGCGGATGATGTTAATGACAATGAAGAGGATGTTGCTGTCCCTACACCCCAGGAGAAGAATGCTGATGAAGCAGCACCGGAGGAAGCTATTGTCTCCGATCAAAGAGGTATTGACTGATTTTAGTAATCTTCACTTATAGATCAGATGACTGATGTTTTAACTTTTATTCATACAGAGATTCAACCTTCTCCGATTCTTTCGGTATGCACTGACATAGTGCAGATAGAGGCGATAGCCAGCGGCAGCCGTCATCTATCAGGCGGCTCTGAAGCAGGAAGTAGTCAGGCAGTAATGTCTGAAACTACTTCCACGAGGCTCCAGCCTATTACATCAAATGACAATCTTGTCACTAAACCCAGTTTTGGTAAGCTTGCCTTCATTTTGATCTTTTTTCTGATAGTCCTTAGTGACAGAAAACTGATAATGTTTACTTGATTTCGCAGAAGAACATCTAGGAGGGGCAACTAGCTCTAGAATGGCTCCTTTGCCAAAAGAGGCTACAGCCCATGTTCAAGAAGCTGAACTTCCGCCTTCACAAACATCTGCTGCTGAAGCTTCTGTAGGAATAACTGCTACACCTAGTGCAGTAGCTACCAATAAATTTATAGTTGGTTCTTTTACCAATTTCTTCTTCAGTTCCTTAGGACCTTTGGTAGAAAGGGTAATAGAGAAAGAGAATGTTGGTTTCATCACTGTCAGAAGTCCAACTTCTTATCTGATTGGCGGCATTCGAGATCAAGGCGATGAAGCTCAGGCTGCTTACCTTGAACATATACTGGATGAACTGGAGGAATCAATTAATATTTACAAAGATCTTAACCGAGGGGAGGTAGAGCCACTGGTGAATGCCGAGTTCGAAAGGATGACTCGAGAAGCTGAGGTCACGAAAGCTGATTTCAAGACTTTCTTGGATACTTTCGCCATGAAGTCTTCAGAGTATGATTCTCAGATGGATATAATAGCGTCTGCTACTGGGGAGAAAGAGAAGAAGGTTGCTGATCTGAAGGCAGAGTTTGCTCGACTTCAAGAAGAGTTGAGAATCGTTCAACTTGCTCTTGAAGAAGAGACCACTCAACATCAAGCTGCAGTTCAACAACTAGACATTCTGACCCATGAGAAGAATGAGTTTGTCAAATTTCATCAAGATGAAATCACTCGCTGACTAGTGACCTTGCCAACATTTAACGCTGAATCTGGAATGGCTGAGGCTAGAAGGCGGGTGCTGGATTCTCGTAAAGAACGACTCCAAAACTTGAAGCAGGAGATAGCTAATCTGATGACCCCACCGATTGAGTGAAAGAAAATCTTTTGTATTTTCTCCTTTGTGATATGTCTTTTTGTAATGTCTTTTATCTTGATTAATGAAAAGACACTATTTTTGTGGCTCTATTATTTGTTGCATATCCTATTACAGACATAAATAATAGCGATAGAAAATATATTCAGAGGTTCAGAACATGATATATTTCTTGATTTAGAAAATAATTATATTCATTATATCTGCTCAAAGGTAATGTGGACATGGCAGAATATAATTTTCTTTTTGAATATCATTATTTCGGTAGACAACTTAATCAGAGGTAATAAATATGTGACAAGTTGTTGATATGGATGAACGGATGAGTCATCAGAATGTATGAACGAAATGAATCGTCGGAATGAACGGATGAACCGTCGAATGAATGGATGAACCGTCGTATGAATAGAATGAACGGGTGAACCGTCAAATAAATGAAATGAACGGATGAACCGTCAAATGAACGGATGAACCGTCGTATGAATAGATTGAACGGGTGAACCGTCAAATAAATGAAATGAACGGATGAACCGTCAGATGAATGGAATGAACGGATGAACCATCAGATGAATGGAATGAACGGGTAAAGAATACGTCGCTTCGATTCGCGTAATCGACTGTTTCAAGAATCTCTGCCTATAAATAGAACAGAAATTTAGATGAAATGATCAATTTCACTTTTAACACAAAATGTCGTCTGAAGATGCATACAAGAAGGCTGAGATTGTCCCCAAGGTTGAAGAAATCACTGAGGAGCGTCCAGCCGAACCAACCTAGCCAAAGCAGACGGAGGCGGGCGAAGGTTCGTCTGCACCCAAGCCGCCACGGGATATCTTGGACTTCCTAGTTGAGCCAGGGAAGACTGAAGAAGAAGAGGCCATGAGGATGGCCGCTTACGCGTTTCTGGTAAAATCGAGCAAGGATGTCCTCGGCTCTTTTGTCGACTATATTTTTGAAAGGGACGGTAGTGGTCCTCGTCCTGTCTTTAAGAAGGACGATAGTGATTCTCGTCCTTGATATCATGTAACATCGTTTATGATGAAATAAAATCAAACTTTATTTATGAACTGTCTGATCATATTTACAAGAAATCCCTTTTACATTCATATATAGTACTTTTTAAGGAACTTGCCATTGATGGGCATCATTGTAACTCGACCGTCCAGCTCTGTGAGTTGATAGGCTCCATTTGAGAAGACTTTACTCACGATATAAGACCCTTCCCATTTTGCATCGAACTTGCCTTCGCTCATGTGAGTCATAGTCATGGGACATCTGACTATTAGAACGAGTTCTCCTTTCTGAAAGACTCTGACTTTAACTTTGCGGTTAAAAGTCTTCGAGATGCGGGCTTGATATAATTCAATATGTTGTTGAGCCAATAGTCGCTTCTCGTCGAGTGCTTCTAATTCTTAAAGTCAAAGGAGATCGTTGTTCTCTGTAGTGAGCTCGTTGGCAATGACGATCCGCAGGGATGGGATTTGAAGTTCCAAAGGAAGAACAGCTTCACAACCATACACAAGAGAAAAAGATGTACAGCCTGTAGGATTGCGGACCGTAGTGCGATAGGCCCATAGACATTTTCCGAGTTTCTCACTCCAATTCCGTTTGTTAGTAGAGACAAACTTCTTAAGGAATTTGATAATAGTCTTGTTGAATGCTTCAGCCAAACCATTAGCAGCAGGATTGTAAGCCGTAGAGGCGATATTGTCTATCCGATGATCGTCACAAAACCTGGTAAACTTCTGGCTAATGAACTGTGGTCCATTGTCGTGAATGATCCGTCGAGGTACACCGAATCTATAGATGACATGGTGTTTGACGAAGTTGATGATGCTACTGGTCTTAACTTCAGCCAGAGGTATAGCTTCAGCCCATTTGGAGAAGTAGTCAGTTATTGCTAGTATGAACCGATGTCCTTTAGAAGAAGGAGGGTTGATAGGACCTATAATATCCATGCCCCAGGCTTCAAAAGGCCAGGAAGCAGCAGTTGGATGCAGAAATTTCGACGGTTGGTGAATAAAATCTGCGTGGATTTGACAAGCTCGGCATTTTCTTATATACTCAATGGCATCTGAAACCATAGAGGGCCAGTAATAACCCATGCGTCGGATACGATCTTGTAGTTTAGGACCAGGTTGATGCGCTCCGCAAACACCGTCGTGAGCTTCACGTAACACTTGCTTTGCTTCATCACCAGCAAGACAGCGTAAGAGAAGACCGTCGTAAGTCCGCCGGTAGAGAGTCTTGGTAGTCTGATTGTAGTAGAATCGAAGAGACCGCCGACGAATACCCGTAGCCTCCTTGGTATCTTCAGGAAGTATATCATGGACCACGAAGTCAGTGAAGGGAGCTCTCCAATCTTCACTGATAACATTGGCTTCAGTAAGATTACTGAACTCAATATTGTGATTGTTTTCGATGCAAAATAATTCTCGATTAGAGACAACCACCACCTGCTGTCTTTTGATAGGCATGGCTAAGACTGCTGCAAGATTGGCCGAAGCATCTGCCTCAGTATTGCAAGCTCGACGGACATATTCGATGAAGAAGGCTTTGAATGATGTAGCCATGCTGATTGCCGCTTCATGATAAGGTACTAGATCTTGATGGCGAACTTCATAGGTTCCTCTAACCTGGTTAATAACCAGCTTGGAGTCGCCATAGACTTTAAGATATTCGACGTCCAGTTGTTTAGCTAACTGAAGGCCAATGAGTAGAGCATTGCATTCTGCTACGTTGTTGGAGCAGGGTTCATCTAGGGAGTAGGCTCTTTGGATAGTTGACCCGTCTGGAGAAACAAGAACAACCCCAACTCCTGCGACAATGGTACCATTTGGTCCGATCCTGGATGCACCGTCAAAGAATAGACGCCAAGTAGGAAATTCTTCGAAGATCATATTTGATTCCAATGTCTCGTCTGGAATTTCATCATAGAGTTTGGATGTCTCTGGTATAGGATGAGCTGCTAAGAAGTCCGCCAGCGCTCGACCCTTGACAGACTTTTGTGGAACATATACCATGTCATATTGGGCTAGCAGAATGGCCCATGTAGCTAACCGAGAGTTGAGTGTGCTGGGTTTCTTTATTAGTACTCGAAGAGGATTGACTCGGAAAATGACATGAATGGTTTGTCCAATGATGTAATGCCTTGTCTTTTGAACAGCAAACATAAGAGCTAAGCATTCTTTCTCGACCGGACTATAACGGTGTTCGGCACCAATCATAGTACGACTAAGATAGTAGATGGCTTGTTCATGGCCTTCTTTGTTCTTCTGGGCAAGTAGAGCACCCAATGAATGATCCATAGCACGGACATACATTAAGAATGGTATGCCTGAGATTGGTGGCACCAAGACTGGTGGGTTCATCAAATACCGTTTTATGTCGTCAAATGCTCGTTGACATTCTTCGGTCCAAACGAAAGATACACCCTTCTTCATTAGTTGAGTAAACGGTCTGCAGCGTCCAGACAGATTCGAAATGAACCTCCTGATATATGCAAGTCGACCTTGGAATCCTCTTAGCTCTTTTAAGTTGCGTGGAGGACGCATCTCTTGAATGGCTTTGATTTTCTCGGGATCCACGTGTATACCTTTAGAGGTAATGACGAAGCCGAGAAATTTGCCACTAGAGACACCCAAGAATGACTTGGTGGGATTCATTTTGACTTGATGTTGGCGTATTAGATCGAAGATAGTTCTTAAATCTTGGATGTGATCTTCCTTTAGACGACTCTTGACAGCAATATCGTCGACGTAACATTCGACAGTCTTGCGCAGATGATCTCGAAAAAAGGTACTCATAGCTCGTTGGTAAGTTGCGCCAGCGTTCTTGAGATCAAATGGCATCATGGTATAGCAGTAGACTCCGCGAGGAGTGCGGAAAGAAGTGTGTTTTTCATCTTCAGGATTCATCCGAATCTGATTGTATCCAGAGAATCCATCCATGAAGGATATTCGCTCGAACCCACAGGTGTTGTCAATCATGACGTCCATGATAGGGAGAGGAAATTTATCTTTTGGACATGCTTCATTAAGATCACAAAAATCAATGCAAACTCGAACTTTGCCGATTTTCTTCAAGACTGAAACGACGTTGGCTACCCAATCAGGATGTTGTTCTTCTCGAATAAAGCCACAAGCGATGAGCTTCTTGACTTTATCGTCGATTGCATCCATCATTTCTGGTTTGAAGCGCCGTTGTTGCTGTTTGACTGGTTTTGCATTAGGCAAGATATTCAATTTGTGAGTAGCAACTTTGGGATCTAAACCTGGCATGTCTTCATAATTCCAGGCGAAGACATCAATATATTCTCGAATAAGAAGAATTAGTTCTTGCTTATCTGTCTCTGGGAGGTTCTTGCTGATGAATATTGGACGAGGTGACCCATTTTCTCCTACGTCAATTTGAACCAATTGATCTTCGGTAGGAGGTTCTCGTTGTTCGAATCGGAGTTCCCATTGGGTATCCATTCGTTGAGCCCAAGGATCTGTTTCGAGATTTTCTTCTATATCCTCGGCATAGCCTTCCGGGAGTTCAGCGAAGACCATATTAGAAGATATGATCAATCGATAAACTTGACCGATGTTGGTGTCAGAATTCCATGATCTAGAATCAGAAGAGTTGGAGCGCTCTTCACTATCGGATTCGGAGATGTCTGGAGATAAGACCGGAGGTGAAGTATAGCCGAGACCTCTTTTCGTCCTGCTGTAGTACATCTCTGATTTTCCTTTCGGAACAACTGTACGGATGGGAGTTCGTCTACCCTTGCCATAATTAAGGCCATTCTTGAAGTCATAACCCATCTATCGGATGATGTCTTTTGATTGTTGACTATAACGACGAAGTTGGAGACGTCCCATATCATTATTTTTGCTATCATCTGTATAGCTGAATTTTTGTTCTGGTCCTTTACTAAAAAGTATTGGACTCTCACCTCTCTTTCGAGAAGGGACAACAAAATATGAGTTGTCTGGATGTTCAAATAATACTTCCGTCTGAAAGGATTGTACGACTCCTATTGTAAATGACTGAAAGCTGTCTAGCATATCCAAATAGCATTTAGTGTGATAAATGACATCAGTATACTGGAAAGTAGATACTTTTTCATTGATTTGTACATCCATATTTACAACAGGACCTTTAGCCTTAGCCGGCTTGGTCAGATCGATTACAAGAGGAGGAACGGAAGAGGAAGGAGGTTTAGGCTTATTGCGACGAAGGTCGATAACAAGTGGCTCAGAAGAGGTGAGCTCCCTTATCTTCTTGTTACGACGAAGGTTGATAACCAGTGGCTCAGAAGAAGTAAACTCCTTTTGATCTTTGTTACGACGTAAGTCGATAACCAGTGGCTCAGAAGAAGTGAGCTCCTTTTGATCTTGATTATCACCAGTTGATTGCTTCTGGGCTGGCAGATGAATAGCTAGTGGTTTGGAGGATTGAGGATGAGAGACACGCCCTTTGACAGGTATAATGAGAGTGTCACTGGGCACTGCTTCCTGTTCTTCTTCACCATCCATGGCCAAAACTACCTTCATAAACTCTTCTTTGTACATGCAAGCGTCGTTGCAATATGCTTCAACGCCTTTGAAAGGGTAGAGATCCGCAACTTCTTTTTGGACTTCCCCTTTATCATCAATGTATTTGAAGCATTGATGGAGAGTAGAAGGAACAATGTTGTGTTCATGAAGGAATGGTCTCCCTAGAAGAGCATTATAAGAACAACCATGGTTGTCTATAATGTAGAAGGCCACCTTCGTGCGAAGATTGCCGATTTTGAGTTTTAGGCGTATCTTGCCCAAAGTTTTACTTCTTCCCTGGTTAAATCCCAGAATGGTGGTGATGGTGCCGGAGAGGCTATGCACTGAAATCTTTAGGGCATCCAACATCGTCTTCAGCATGATACTGAGTGCTGACCCTGGATCTATCATAATACGATCGACCTTCATGGTGTCGACATATTCTGTAAAGTAGAGAGGACGGTCATGTCGATTGTCTTCCACCAACATGTCATCTTGTGAGAATGTGATGTTCGAAATTAATTCTAGCACACTGTGACAGTAGAGACAAGAGACAGGTTCTGACTCAGGTTTCTTAAGAAGAGTTAGGCAAGTGCCTGCCAGCATCAAAGCCTCACTCAATGTTTCTCGAGCCTCTTTAGAAAGGCGTAAGAGCTAGAAGATGGATAGCCTGGCTGGTGTGTTGGCCAGTTGAGCCAATATGTCAAAATTATATGGCTTTTCAAGTCCAGAAAGGGAAGACTTCTTCAAAACTTTATCGAAGCGGACTTGTTGTTTGCCTTTGTCGGCTGCTGTCGATTTAGGAAGAGTTGGTTCCACAACCGGTAATGATGTAGAAGGGATGACTTCTGTAGAGACATGCTGCACTGGAACAGCCTCGGAGGATGAAGCAGGATCCTCCTGAGTTTCGGGATGCTCCCGTAGATAAGTTTTTCCTGATCTGGTGCCCAACATGATCTCTTCTTCAACTATGGGGTCAAAAGACACCATATTGCAGCTCTTTGTTTTACCCTTGGAGCGTTCTTTTTGCTTGGAGGAAGAAGGAACTTCAAAATCTTTAACAAGATCAGGATGGATCCACATAATCTCGCCATTATCAAGGGATAAGGGGACAAGACCTTCACTTTGTGGAGGAGGAAGATTCTCAATCTCAAGAGTGGTTCTGGGAATGGGGATGACGCCACTCTGCACTACTTGTGGCGGGAAGTCACCAAACTGTACAGAAATCATATTGGCTGTAACAGTCTTTTCGTCCTGTTGAATAGTGATAACACCGGCGTTGACCAACTCTTGAATCTTGCCTTTGAGCACATAGCATGCCCGAGTAGGATGTCCTATGAACCTGTGATAAACACAGTACTTAGGGTGGTCAGTCTTACCAACTTCATCAGGTTTCTTCGGGTCAGGAAGTTGCAATTTATTGCTCTTCAGCAAACAGTCGAAGATGCTCGCTGTATCATTTTTATCAAAGGGAATACTCTACTTTTGGGCGAGGTTCCTTTGGTGGAGGTGCAAAAGGAGTAGAGGTAGACATGGGTTGAGCCACGTTAACGGCCAAGGATTCCTTGTTCTTGAGGTTGATATTCAAGGTTTCTTTGCCCTTGCGGTTGTTCTGGCGATTACCGCTACCGGATGCAGAAGATTCATCTCGATCAGGGTTAGACATATGTACCTCCAACTGTTTGAACTTCTCGGTGCTCACTTCAGCTGCTTTAGCATTGACAATAAATGACGGCCAATCCTGGAACTGTGTTGACCCCGTCCACATGCTGATGATAGGCAACAAGTTTGACTTACAAGTGTCTATCGTTACAACAGATGGGGTTTCGAAAGGCATTTTGAGTGCTTCTCGGCGGAATCGCTCAATAAAACTCTCAGTAGTTTCATTATGTCTTTGCTTGATCTTGTTGAGGGCGGATATAGTCATATCGTTGATACCCTCGTAGAATCGTTCCAGGAACATCTGCTTGAGCCCGGCAAAGGAAGTAATAGAGCCGTCAGGCAGGGTGCGGTACCAATCATATGCTGTACCGGCTAAACAGCCGACGAAGACTCTGGTAAGAAGAGCATCACTTGGCTGGAGCTGGACAGTCATTACCTCAAAATGGTTAATGAACTGGCTCGGAGAAGTGTTGCCGTCAAACAGCGTGATTGTAGAAATCTTGTACTTTGGAGGGAATGGAACTTCCTTCCATTCCACTGGATAAGGTTGTTTGATCCCCAGCCTCTGTAGACCGTCTTTCTCTTTGAAGGCCTCAAACTGATTACGTAGTAGTTTTATAGCCTCATTGGCATCTCCTGAGGATGGAGAAGTAATAGGCTGGCTCATCGGGTTAGGAGGAGGAACAACATGGTAAGCACTACCCCCAGCTCCTGAATGACTGGGTGTAACTTGAATAGGTATTGAGGCTACAGGAGGGGACGGTACCCCTAGACCTGTATTGACAGGCACTGATGATGCTATAATTTCGGGATTGACAGCAGGTGCAGTCGGTGATACTCTATGTTGAGCTATGATAACAGTATGCATACTTGCGATCATTTCAGCCATAGTCTTCAATTTATCCTCCAGTATGGCGATTCGTTGTTCTTGATTGGCCGAACTAGAAGCATCTGGATCTTCAGTAACAATATAGGCTGAAACTTCCCTGGGTACAGTAGAAGACAATGTCTGTTCAGAGCTTTCGCTATATGCATCGTAATCAGAGAAAGAATCGTCCCCTGAATGAGAAACAGAGAAGTGACCAGAAGGATCTTGGAGAAGATCCCTACGACCAGCTATGTCTCGACTTCGAGATCGGGTGTGTCGGAATACTCCTTCAGAGGATTCATGGAGTAAATCCAGATATCGTTGACTCGGCTTACGGGGTTTGCCATGCTTTGAACACTTCCTACCCCCGGTGTCTCGAGAAGCCATGTTTACAGAGGCATAGAGCACCTCGTCTTCATCTTCGAACATTGGTTCAGAAGTTAAACGATCGAAGACAGATCGTTTGGTCGTCTGACAACAACACTTAATAACCACTTTATGATTACAATGGTGTTCCAATGGTTGGATTGGAGGTGTTGCGGTGTTGTTTCGCTTCTGCTTGAGGTGTTCCCGAAGGTCATGGATATATTCTTTGACGACATTCGGAACATGATTCCGATTCTTCAGATGCCTTGTCCCGTGAGTATACAGAGAAGTACTCAACTCACTGGCATAGGTATCAGGATTTTTCCTCCTGGAAGTTTGTTTTTGATGCAAGTTCGCCTTCGGCATTGGTTGCTTGCGTTTCATAGAAACTGGTCTATTGAGATAAGTCCGTAAATCGGCAAACTCACCCCCAGGAGCTTCTGTCTGAGACACCAGCAATTTCCCCTGCTTTGATCTGGATATCCGAAGGGTTGGGAGATCTTGGAAATATGCTACTTGAGTAGGCAAAATGCCTCTCTGATCAATATTCTTCCCTTTAGTAGGGAGAAAAGAACTCTTGTTTGAGAGGATTTTTGTACTGTTTGGTGCCGAGGCACGTTCAGATGGATCTTCTGAGGTAAAAACCGGAGAAGATTGAGAAAAGACCAAAGGGCCTTTTCCTTTATTTTGTGAAGAAGGGTTGGCTAAAGAGCGTTTTCCTCTGTTAGACGGAGGAGGAATAGTCAAAAGACTACCCCCTGTGGGTTGCGCAGGAACAGAAGAAGCAACAACTTGCCCTCTAGAGATGATGACAGAGGGCTCTTTGGCCATGGAACCAGCAGGAGGTGCATCCTGTGTTCTAGAAGAAGCAGCAACTGAAGCCTTGACTACAGAGGGCTTAGGTTGCGCTCTGTTTGAAGGAGCGGTGGATTGCGCAGGAAGGACAGAGGTTGCCAACTGCGCCAGAGGGAGAGGGGTTCTGGACTTTGCCATAGCAGCATAAGTCATAGACTGCGCTGTGGTAGGAGGAGTAGTGTGTAACGCCCCAGTCCCAAAATACGTAGGACTAGGTACGTCGACAAGCCAGCTGTATACATACGAAGTATACTCTAATATATGAAAGCTTCGTATGAATACATAAGCTGTAAAATGCAGTAGAACCATAAAAAAAACTAAATCTCATCCACTAGATAAATAAATGATATAAAAGCAATTTTGAATTTGTCATGTATACAATCGTTGGGCGGAGACAAAGTCCACTACCAACTATTCAAATAAAATGTACAAGAAGTGATCGATGAAATAACGAGGCGAACCAAGCGTAACCGTCTTCGAAAGGATGGAGAAGATCACGGCCTTGGCTAAAGCACCTGCAAAGTCACAAAAATACACACCTGGAGAGATAACCAGGTCCTCAGAGGGACGTAACAAGATACATAAAGAACATGCCATAAATACTGAATATAAAATATGCTACAAAGAAAATAAGTGACAAGACCACAATAAGGTAATCTAACCATACTACGGTGTTTATGCAGTTAAGAACAAACCTTCAACGCATGGGCACTCTGGCTCAGTAGCAGTAATCTCAGGTATGGCCCATCAGGATACCAGGGACCTCAAAGCATAACATTCATCGAATGTCAGAGGCCAGCAGTAATCAGTATCAGGATCCAGGACCGTATCTCCCACATAGATAACCGGCAATAGGGGAGTGCATACTTGGCCCATACGTTAAGGAACTGTTCTCCCCTCCAATGTCTAACAGAGTCACATCCATGTCTCATATACCCCTACTAACTGCTAAGTCTCCTAACATGCCTCTATTAGCAGTTAGCCCTAACGCATGCGCATGGGGGATCAGTCCACACACAAGAACCTCTACATGATACTCATCTCACACATCCTTATGGTACAACTATGTCAAGGTATATGCAATACACTACAAACGGTAGTCTCTTAACTCTAAGTCCACATGCAATCAAAGGATAATAACAAAGTATATCTAATATCACTGAGCAGACAGTAAATCAAGAACAGTAAGAACTGGAAATAAATGAACAGTGATATGTAATAAAATACAACTGAATATAAACAGTATAATGGCAATGTATCTTGCCTGAGGTTATGTGCAAAGAGAATACTCCAGTAGCTCGAACCAACAAATAAACGAAGCAAGAAAAGCCAAATTCCGCAGATGACTCCGGATGCTGCAACAAACATCACGAACGAGTTTGGAATATAAGATATACCTAGGAAACGCCTGTCCAAAAGTTTAATTCTGGAACAGGGGCAAAATCATAATTTCGGATCAAAACGACGTCCGCCGTTGGACCCGCTTTGCACCGAAATGCGCGCCAGAACCTACGGTCTCTAAAGTCGTCAAACTACATGTCTACGGATTTGTTTTGATGAGACGAACCCAACGGTATGTCCAATTTTGGATTCCGGTGGGCTGTGCACAAAATCGCCCATTGAGTGGGATTGTGGGCCCGCCAAAAATAGCGTCCCGATCAACGGTCTCAGAATCGGACCAAACTTGGCTCACAGGACCAGAAAGATATTTCGAGTCCAATGGCACAAGTTTTGTCGCGATTTGATGAGTGTGCACAAAATAATTGGAAAATTCCGAAAAGCCCGATACGTAAAAAATCGACTGATACGGACCAATTTCGTTGCACACACGCAACCAATTTGAATCCCGTCATTTCTCGCACGTCCACAAATTCGATACGGACCCTTCGGTATTTTCGGTTCATGACGGGGTTGTTTCACTTAACAAAATGCCTTGGAGGAATTGGGATTTTGAAAATAAAACGAGAAAGAGTACAAGAAGTACAACTTTTGATTCTGGGAAAGTATTGCTATGGAAGTCTGATTCGTAAATGATCACTTTGTTCCTTGGACCATATGATGATGATGAAGATCACTGCTTGAAGTAGAACAACTTGGAAGAACTAACGCAACAGAAAGGTATCGACGCACTTGGGCACTGATGGCGAGGCCGAATGCTTTCCTGCTTTGCTTCACTCTGTTCTTGGAAGAAAAGTTGAAGAAGAATGCTCTAGAGGATCAAAATCTCGAAGCTCTGATCTCTGTATTCTCCCCTGTCTCTCTGTGTCTCCCTTGTATGAGAAAAATGAGTCTTTTTATAGACTGGGGCTTCCGTGCGTAAAGGAGCATCAAAATATGTCTTTACGCTCAATAACCGCCAACCACGATCAGAATCATCCTCTGTATGTGCTGACACGTGTCCTATCATTTCAGTGAGAATAGGATACACGTACACACGTTCTTCGAACTATGTGGCATGAAGACCACGTAGGCACACCACGTTCTGGACTGGCCAGAACAAATAGGGCGTAAAAAGATGAGCGTAAACTAGCTCGGTCATAGGTTTCCAGCGTAAAGCGGTTGTATAACCTTGAGCGTAAAATGGCTCAAATAAACTCCACGCACACATCGCTTTTTAATGAGCGTAAGGACTCATGTAAAGCTCCGTGCGTAAAAGAAACCTTTCAGTGAGCGTAAAGTAGCTCGATCTCCATAAACGACAACTTTGGTCTTTGTATAAGACAAATTCCATTGAATTCTGTGGTAAATGCCATCATTGATATCTTCATGTCAAAATCTGCATTAAATGCAAGATTTGATAGCTTTTGTCCAGCGTGAAAGAGGCTGATCTGTCTTTGGCGTAAAACCATCAGTATAGACCCAGCGTAAAATGACCAGTTTGCTTGAGCGTAAAGTGACTAGTCTTGTCTCGGGCGTAAAGAGATTACCCGATGTATTAGGTGTAAAGCAGTCCACTTATGAATGAAATGACTCTTTCTTGGAAGCACTTTTTACGCTCCTACAAGACCCCCTTCAAAGTTTTCAAATGTCTCCAAAATTTGAAACACTTTGAATCAGAAGCGTAAAAGTTGAGATTTGATGAGCGCAAAACTCGGGATATGCAACCGTCATCCGCGTAAGAGCGGGGGTATCCAACAGTCAGCGTGAAGTAGAGAAGTGTCGGTCAATATGCCACTGTCATAAAAATGTCTCTACCTTTTCCCGAGCCGTATTCATGTTAATCAACTCCCTATGCGGAATACGAAGAGTTGGTTTATCAGTATAAATGAGGAGAAAGTTTCTCATTCAACTTTATACTTGACATGGCGCCAAAGAAAGAGCCCCTCGTGGATGGGTCCTCGCTCGCTAGAGTCAACCTCGAAATAGAAAACGAGCGAGCCCAGAATCTCCTTGAGTGCTTCGGATTGACTCCAGCGGTGTTCAATCGAATCGATGGTGGTCCTTCAACTGCTTACGAAGGACCGGGTGACGCCGAAGCGTTTCTTCGTCTGATGCGTCGCTCTGGGATTCGCAACATGCGTGAGTTGGGTGCCTCTCTTCGCCAATCCCATGAGAAAGAATAATAACACTCTATGTATTGCGGCTCTCTCTTATATGTAGGGTCCGTCCCATCTTTTATAAATAAAAATTCTTGACCTTTTATCTTTATCTGTTGGTGCGTATGATCTATTTAAGCCACTGCTCTTGACTGTTTCCGTGGTTTATCAACTTCCAACAAACAAACCAACACGTGGCATCAGTCTTGTGGTTACGAGAACTCTTTAATAGGACTTTCCCTAAAAATAGGCCCGCACCATTGTTTCTTCGGTCTGTATAAATAGCCGAGAACATCCTCATTCTGAATATAGCTTCTTGCGTTTTATTCTTCCATGAGTGAGAATGGCGATAATCTTTAGCAGTGTTCCTCTGTACGCCTGTCCACCAGGCATGGATCCAACCACTATTAGAGCCGAGCACATAAGTGGTAAGTTCTGATTATAAGCCATCTTTATCTGCTCCGCAGTATGAACTCCTTAGCGAGCGTAAAACTTTTGCTGATGTGCTAGCGTAAAGCCTTTGTTAAAGCAATGGCGTAAAAAGCCCTGTAGGAATACTGGCGTAAAGCACCTCATTGAATCCCTTGTTGAATCCCTGGCGTAAAGCCTTTGGTTAAGCAGTGGCGTAGAAAGCCCTGTAGGGGTGCCAGCGTAAAATTACTGCTTTGTATGATATTGTGTCTGTTTGTACTTCCGGCTTGAAACATTTCTTCTATGCTGTTTTCTGCAGAAGTTTGGCTGAAGGGCTTCTCCAGAACTGGTATCGGCGATTTTGACGCTGTGAGGAGCGTTCTTCCGACACCAACATCAGGAAGCTCGTGCGCTTGTGACGCCCAAATCAGACAACTCACAACTTTCCGTGAGGTATAAGGGTCTTCCTCTGTTGGTAGGAAGAGCCTTTATACACGAAAAGTTGGACGGTGGAGTCAACTCTAACCCAAGAGATTGGGTAATAGAGTTCCTTTGACGGCGGAACTAGGAATCGTATCCCAATGCTGGATACGTTCCTGCCTCCCTTGAGGTGCCGCCGTTCCTCCACAAGCCACATCGGCAGCAACACGTCTTCGGGTTGCCGTCCTCTGGGGTTCTCCTCTCTTCTGAGAGAGAAGACCAGAGTTTGGTTCCTACTGCTCTATTTGCCACTTGGGCTTAGACAGTCAGGAACTGCCACAAACAACGAGAGAAGATCCAAAGAAGAAGGAAATAGATCTTTATTGTGGCGGTATAGAATGAAAATCCAAGATTTGTGAATAGATTTCCATTATGATTTGTAGCAAAGTCTAAGAAATGTAATAGACTTTTTATGATGATATGAGAATGGAAATGATAAATTTTCTGTGTTCGAAATGATTTTGTATCTATCTGGACGTACAAAGGACATGATAGATAAATAGAAATCTTAATTTCTGTTTTTAGAGCGTACAATACTATCAGAGGTAATATGGACGTGATAGGATGTAAAAACTCAAAAGAAAATCAGATTCGTATTTACGCAGAGGTCAAACGAATGATAGGCAGGCAAAAGTGAATAGGTTTACTATTTATTCAGAGGTTATGAAAACATGATAAATAAGGAACCCCACCTTTTAATCGATTCGATAGGACAGAAAATTTAAGATCCTTCTCCAATGAAAGCACACAAATCAGCTTATCCAAACCTTGGAGGCCGAGAAATGAGGAGACAGATGAGGGATAAAGGAGTAGACGTCATGAGCGTATGAACCCATATGAAGGTAGGTGTCATGAGCGTAAACGTCATGAGCGTATGAAGGTATGAATGGACCAACACACCTTTTGGGAAAGGACGTATTGGTTCGACTCCGTAATTAAATGGATGAACCTAGAAGGATGAACAAACGGATCTTTTCGGAAATGAAAAGTCGTTTTTCAAGATCGGTTCATTGATAGTCCTCTTCTATAAATAGGCGAGAACCCTCTGTCATCTTTTCATTCTCATTTCCGCTCCTCAATTGAGAATGTCTTCTGAAGACGCGCAACAGGAGAATGAAGTTTCCATGAAGGTTGAGGACGTTGTCGGAACACTCCCTGCTGAGCCAATAGTGACGGCTCCGACCGAAGTAGGCAACAGTTCTTCTACACCCGAACCTCCCCAAGACATTCTTGCTTTCCTGGTAGAGCCAGGGAAAACTCCTGAAGAAGAGGCACTGAGGATGGCCGTCTGCAAATTTTTTACGAGTTCAGGAAACAATGCCTTCTATGCATTGGCTGACTATGTATTCAATAAGGAAGGGAGTGGCCCTCGTCCTTAATCTTTTATTTTGAACAAAAATAACAGAAGAAGTTTTATTTTTGTCCCGTCTTCTCTTTTTATACGTAGTATTTCTTGAGAAATTTGCCATTGATCGGAAGCATGAGTAGATCTCCGTTGGGTTTTCACAGCCGATAAGCACCATTAGAGAACACGGACTCGATCACATACGGGCCTTCCCATTTCGCTTGGAATTTCCCTTTGCTTTTGTGAGTCATCACCATTGGTCTTCGAACAGCCAGCACGAGTTCACCAATTTTGAATATCCTCTCTTTGACTTTACGATTGAAAGTTCGAGATATACGGGCTTGATATAGCTCAATATGCTGTTGTGCCTGAAGACATTTTTCATCCAATCCTTCCAATTCTTGGAGGCGTAAACGATCATTATTCTCTGTAGTTAGCTTATTAGCAATAGCAACTCGAAGATAAGGGATCTGGATTTCCAATGGGAGGACAGCTTCACATCCATAAACTAGTGAAAATGGAGTAAAACCAGTAAGAGTCCGGACCGTTGTTCGGTATGCCCATAGACACTCTCCAAGCTTCTCATTCCAATCTCTTTTATTAGAAGAGACAAATTTTTTGAGAAGTTTGATGATCGTTTTGTTGAAGGCTTCAGCCAAACCATTAGCGGCCGGATTGTAAGCTGTAGAAGCCAGATTTTGGATTCGATTTTTGTCACAGAACCGATAAAATGCCTGACTGGCAAATTGTGGTCCGTTGTCATGAATTATTCGTCGGGGAACTCCGAAACGATAAATGACATGATGTTTAATGAAGCTGACCACGTTAGACGTCTTTACTTCAGCAAGGGGAACTGCTTCCGCCCACTTAGAAAAATAATCGGTTATAGCTAATATAAACCGATGCCCTTTGATAGAAGGAGGGTTGATTGGACCAATGATATCTATACCCCAGGCTTCAAAAGGCCAAGAGGCTGCTGTAGGATGTAGAAATTCATAAGGTTGGTGGATAAAGTCTGCGTGAATCTGGCATGCTTTACATCTTCCGGCATACTCTACGGCGTCTGCAATCATAGAGGGCCAATAATACCCCATTCTTCGAATGCGATCTTGTAACTTTGGACCCGGTTGATGAGCACCACAGACACCATCGTGAGCCTCACGTAGCGTTTGTTTAGCTTCGCTTTCTGAAAGACAGCGCAGCAAGAGTCCATCATATGAACGACGATACAGCATATGTAAAGACGAATCATAATAGAGTCGAAACGATCGTCCCTTAATTGACGCAGCTTCTTTAGGATCTTCAGGCAGAATTCCATGGACTGCATAATCAATGAATGGAGTTCTCCAATCTTTCTGCTGGGAACTTGCCTCTGCAGCATAACTTTGTTCGATATGTAGATTACTCTTCACACAGAATAAGTCTCGGTCCAGCAAAGTAATCGTATTTTGTCTTCGGATTGGGACAGCCAAGTCTGCAGCTAAGCTGGCAAGAGCATCAGCTCCCACATTCTGAGAACGTGGCACAAATTCGATGAAGAATCCTTTGAATGAAAGGACCAACTCGACTACCACCTGATGATAAGGGATGAGATCAGGATTTCTGACTTCATAAGTCCCTCTAACTTGATTGACGATCAATTGAGAATCTCCATAAGCTTCTAGGAATCCAATATCCAACTGTTTTGCTACTTGGAGGCCGATCAACAGGGCATTATATTCCGCTACATTGTTAGAGCATGGCTCATTAAGAGAATAGGCACGGTATATGACCATTTTGTCAGGGGAAACCAAGACGATTCCTACCCCAGAGACAATATTGCCTTTAGGTCCAACTCGTGATGCTCCATCAAAATATAATTGCCATATGTCGTTCTTCAAAGTCATGTTGCAATCCACCACTTCGTCTGGAATGTCTTCATATAACTTTGAAGTTTCAGGTACAGGATGAGCAGCTAAGAAATCAGCTAACGCTTGGCCCTTTACTGATTTTTGAGGCACATAGACCATGTCATAAGGAGTGAGCAACATCGCCCAGGTAGCTAACCTGGAATTAAGAATGCTTGGTTTTCTCATCAATACCCGAATGGGATTTATTCTGGAGATGACATGTATGGTCTGTCCAATGACATAATGCCTTGTCTTTTGGACGGCAAAAACCAGAGCTAGACATTCCTTTTCTACAGGAGTATATCTGTGTTCAGCTCCTACCATCATTTTGCTCAAATAATATATTGCTTGTTCATGACCCATATCACTTTTTTGTGCCAGAAGAGCGCCAAGTGAATGATCCAAGGCTCGAACATACAGCAAAAATGGTCTTCCTGTCACCGGAGGTACCAGAACAGGTGGGTTTGTAAGATATTGTTTAATGTCATTGAAGGCCTGTTGACATGCTTCATCCCAAACGAAAGATACTCCTTTCTTTAATAGACGGAAGAAAGACTGACATCTTCCAGAAAGATTAGATATAAATCTTCTGATATAAGCAATACGGCCCTGAAAGCCACGGAGTTCTCTCAGATTTCGAGGAGGACGTATTTCAAGAATTGCTTTAACCTTGTCAGGATCAACATGGATACCCTGAGAGGTAATGACAAATCCTAAAAACTTGCCGCTGGAAACCCCTAAGAAAGACTTAGTAGGGTTCATTTTCAACTGATGTTGACGCATCAATTCAAATACTGTCTTCAAGTCTTGAATGTGATCATCTTTTGAGCGACTTTTAACAGCAATGTCATCTACGTAGCATTCAACTATTTTTCGTAGGTGTTCTTGAAAGATATTGCTCATAGCCCGTTGGTATGTAGCACCGGCGTTTTTAAGACCGAACGGCATAACGGTATAGCAGAAAACCCCAAGGGGTGTTCGAAAAGCTGTATGCTTCTCATCTTCTGGATGCATCTTGATCTGATTGTATCCTGAGAATCCGTCCATGAAAGACATACGTTCAAAACCGCATGTATTGTCTATCATGATATCAGTAATGGGAAGTGGAAATTCATCCTTTGGACAAGCTATATTAAGATCTCGGTAATCTATGCAAACTCGGACTTTTCCGTTCTTCTTCATAACAGGAACAATATTGGCCACCCAATCAGGGTGTTGTTCTTCCCGAACGAAGCCACAAGTGATCAGCTTTTTGACTTCTGCTTCGATTGCATCCATCATATCTGGTCTAAAGTGCCGTTGCTGTTGTTTTACAAGCTTGACACTAGGCAAGATATTGAGTTTATGAGTAGCAACTTGAGGATCTAACCCTGGCATATCTTCATAACTCCATGCAAAGATGTCAATATAATCTTTGATAAGTTTTATCAACTCTTCCTTTTCATCTTCAGAAAGATTCTTACTGATGAATATTGGTTTGGGCGTAATTCCATTTCCAACATCGATTTGGATAACTTCATCTTCTGTAGGTGGCTGTCGCTGTTCAAAACGAAGTTCCCATTGAGTATCCATCTGTTGAGCCCAAGGATCATTTTCAAATGGCTCTGATTCATCATCGGTTTGGACCATGTTGAATGAGAATATCTGTCTAGATTCATCACATGAAGAATCTATGTTGTCTTTATATTGATGACTTTGATTATCAGAAGATAAAGTCATTTTCTCAATAATTTTGACAGCCATATACTCGAAAAGGAAATCTTCATTGATGTCAAGGAGATGAACAATATTTACATCATTTACAATCTGATTGCCAGGCTTCGGATTACTCAACAGCGGACCGTCATCCGACTTCTGTATAGAGTTGCCAAGATTGGCAATCAATGGTGGTTCTGAATCATTCATACCAACAAAAGTTCCTTCCTCAGACTTAGGAGGAGAAAGTACCGTATTACAGGATTTAGTCTTTCTTCTCTTAGTCCTCTTCTTATGAGAGTTGTTACGAGGAACATCAGAACCCAGTCCAGCGGTGGAATTCTTATTTTGAATTTGTAAAGGAAGACGTATTCCTTTATCATGATTCAATCCTTCTGCCTTTTGAAAGTCATAACCCATCTTCTTCATAAGGGAGACAGATTGCTGACTATACAGATGGATAGGCAGTGAACTCTGAACAGGTGTTTCGGTACGGGAAGAGGAAGGAACCTCTGCAACTACAGGAGAACGAAGCACAGGCGTCTCTGTAGCTAAGGGAGGAACAGGATTCGGGACACGAGGAGAAATCCCTGTTGGAGCTTTTTCATAAGCAGCAAAGACTTGTTATGCCCGGTGTAAAGGAACACTATTCATGGCTAGCCACTGCTGATGAGTAAGCTTGAGCTTGGAGGGAGGAGCTAGACTTGGAGGAAAGATATTTAGTCCTTTCATTCTATCTTCAAGAGGAAGGCCATCCCATAGATAATCTGAATCATCAGGCTCTGGAATAACATGAGAAATCATGTTGCAGGTTTTGACTCTCTTGCCTTTCTTGGATTTTGAAGTTTTACCTTCATTTTCCAATTTAGG
This sequence comes from Iris pallida, assembly GCA_029216955.1. Lineage (NCBI taxonomy): Eukaryota > Viridiplantae > Streptophyta > Magnoliopsida > Asparagales > Iridaceae > Iris > Iris pallida. The sequence goes on from JANAVB010045020.1 coordinate 2,204,330, forward strand.
CACTAAGTCAGGATGTACCCACATGATTTTGCCTTTCTTCAATGTGAGAGGCAACAATCCTGTATTTTCTTCCCTGGCAGGCGGGATATTCATGATCTTCATCGTCGCCTTTGGAATTGGGATAATTTCATCTGGGACTTGCTGTGGAGGAAAATCCCCAAACTGAAGAGAAACCATATTGGTTGTCACCGTATGGTCATCATTGGTTAAAGCGATGGCGCCACCATTTATCAGCTCTTGGATCTTGTTTTTCAAGACATAGCAAGCACTGGTAGGATGATTAATGTATCTATGGTAGATACAATATTTGGGATTGTCAGTCAGGTTCACTTCATTGGGCCTCTTTGGCTCAGGAATCTGAAGTTTACCACTTTTCACCAGACATTGAAATATCCCTGGGATATCACTTTCGTCGAAGGAGTATTCTTCCTTTGGCCTAGAAGATTCCCGGTTACTCGGTATCGTTTTGTTCTTGGAAAGATTAACCATAAGAGTATCCTTTCCCTTCACATTACGATTGCCAGGATTATTTTTCTTCCCTTTGTCTTCTGAGGCAAAAATTATCCCGTGTTCTCGAGCCAACCTACCATTGGTCTCGGCAGAAACTGCTGCTATGATGAACGAAGCCCAATCTGTGAATTGGGAACCTGTGAAGACAGCAATAGATGGTCGCAGATTCATCTTGCATGTGTCAATCAGCGCTGAATCTGGCATACCAGGAGGCATCTTTAGAGTAGCCTGTCGGAAACGTTCGATGAACGTCCGAGTATCTTCTTTCTCCTTTTGTTTTATTTCTATTAAGGAGGACATGTTCATGTCCATACCTCCTTCATAGAAACGGGAGAGGAATATTGCTTTGAATTCGTCAAAAGACGAAATAGAGTTGTCGGGTAAGCTACGATACCAGTCGTAAGCTGAACCCGTCAGGCACCCGATGAACACTCGAGTGAGAAGAGCATCATTTTTCTGTAAGTGTACAGTCATAATATCAAAGTAATTGATATATTGACTGGGAGATGCTTTTCCATCGAACAAAACCATGGATTGTGGTTTGAACTTCAGTAGAAATGGTACATCATTCCAATGAGGAGGATAAGGTTGTTTAATCCCTAACCTCTGGAGCTGATCTTTGTGCCTCAAGACTTCAAACTACGCTTTAAGTTCACGTACTGCTTGAATGGCCTCACTGGTTTGAGGAAGCACATTTGATTGAGTAGTGGCTGGATGTACCGTGACCCCTACTGGAGGTGGTACATCTTCTGGAATGATGGGATCTGGAGATGCAGAATTCTGATTAACAGCAGGTTCTTGAATATTCAAAGGTATTTCAGCCCCTTGACTATCTTAAGTCTGTGCTGCTACTGGTGCTGGTGTTACTATCGTCGGTTGAACAGTTTGCTGATTCAAAATTATCTGATGCATGTTTTGTACCATGTTAAGCATATCCTTCAATGATTGCTCGACGGCAGTAAGACGTTGTTCTGTATTAACAGATGACGTCTCTGGTTCATCTCCAACAGCGTAGGATTCAACCTCCCTTGAAGATACAGAAGGATTGGTATAGAAGTATGAATCCACACTATCGGTGTCAGACTCAAAAGATTGAGTACCCCCAGCTTTTGAGTCAGAAGTCTGCAATAGTCTTTGCCTTCTTGACCGAGTGTTCTGATATACTCCCTCAAAGGAATCAAGAAGCATGTTAAACTGTTGTTGACTTGGAGTTTGGGACGTGTTCCGTCTTGGATGTCGTCCTCTGTTAGTATGAGATGCCATGTTGACTGATGCGTATGGCAACTCATGTTCTTGATCTTCAGCTTGATATGGAGGTGCATTGAGGCTTAACCGATCAAAAACTGATCGTCTTGAAGCTGAACAGCAACAGTTGATCACAACCTGGTGGTATTCACAATGATGTTTTTCTTGGGGGAATATCACCGGAGATTGTCTATTCTTACGCTTTTGCATTAGCAATTCACGTAAGTCAGAAGAAGTGGAAGCAGTATTCTTCTTTATTACGTTTGGGGTAGAAAAACGTCTAGTCCCCTGTGTATAAAGAAGGTTACTGGCTGCATTCGCAGAACCAAACTGTACGTTCTTACGCGTTTGGAGCTGTGTACGTAAATCTTGAGACTTAGCACGCAAGACTCCATTTTGTTGGCGCGTAATTTGCAAATTTGGTACTTTGTGCAAAGCATTATGAGAAGATTGTTGGTGTAGAACAGAAGTTTTACCAACAATATTTTTACGCTGCACACGTTTAGATACATTCACATTTGTTATGTGGGTATCATTGTGAATTTCATCTACACTGTCACAGACAGGAGATTTATCTTTACGCATGAAACGTAAAAAGTTATTATCTGCCACGTTACCAACGGGAGATTTTGTTTTACGCGAGAGGCGTAACTTATTTGGGCCTGCCACGTCACAGACGGGAGACTGATTCTTACACTCAGAAGCACAAACTTTAGGATCTGCCACGTTATCAACGGAAGATTCATTCTTGTGAACTGAGCGTAAAATTTGGTTATTACCCACTGAGCGCAAAATTTGATTTTTACGCAGTGGGCGTGAAACCTGGTTATCTTTACCGTTACGAATGGAAGATAATTCGTCACACTTCGAGTGCAACTCTGAAGTAAGGACTGCCTCGTCACAAACGAGAGCCCCTACGACAGGAGCGGGAAAAATTCCCTTGTCACCAGAAGCAGCAGAGAGATCAGAAATCACTTTGGATTTGGGAATCCAAACTTTTTGTGCTTTGCGAGACTTTTGAGCATTGGAGTGGCGAGAACCACCCCCAGTTCGGAGCATTTCTTCATAGGCAGTCTGGTCGAAGTGTACAACCAGAGTCTTCTTGGTCGAACCGACCGAAACATCATCATATTGAGCAATCACCTCCTCGTCAGAAGAGAAGGTCGTCCCCAGCAGAGTCGCCATTTTTGTTTCACTTAACAAAATGCCTTGGAGGAATTGGGATTTTGAAAATAAAACGAGAAAGAGTACAAGAAGTACAACTTTTGATTCTGGAAAAGTATTGCTATGGAAGTCTGATTCGTAAATGATCACTTTGTTCCTTGGACCATATGATGATGATGAAGATCACTGCTTGAAGTAGAACAACTTGGAAGAACTAACGCAACAGAAAGGTATCGACGCACTTGGGCACTGATGGCGAGGCCGAATGCTTTCCTGCTTTGCTTCACTCTGTTCTTGGAAGAAAAGTTGAAGAAGAATGCTCTAGAGGATCAAAATCTCGAAGCTCTGATCTCTGTATTCTCCCCTGTCTCTCTGTGTCTCCCTTGTATGAGAAAAATGAGTCTTTTTATAGACTGGGGCTTTCGTGCGTAAAGGAGCATCAAAATATGTCTTTACGCTCAATAACCGCCAACCACGATCAGAATCATCCTCTGTATGTGCTGACACGTGTCCCATCATTTCAGTGAGAATAGGATACACGTACACACGTTCTTCGAACTATGTGGCATGAAGACCACGTAGGCACACCACGTTCTGGACTGGCCAGAACAAATAGGGCGTAAAAAGATGAGCGTAAACTAGCTCTGTCATAGGTTTCCAGCGTAAAGCGGTTGTATAACCTTGAGCGTAAAATGGCTCAAATAAACTCCACGCACACATCGCTTTTTAATGAGCGTAAGGACTCATGTAAAGCTCCGTGCGTAAAAGAAACCTTTCAGTGAGCGTAAAGTAGCTCGATCTCCATAAACGACAACTTTGGTCTTTGTATAAGACAAATTCCATTGAATTCTGTGGTAAATGCCATCATTGATATCTTCATGTCAAAATCTGCATTAAATGCAAGATTTGATAGCTTTTGTCCAGCGTGAAAGAGGCTGATCTGTCTTTGGCGTAAAACCATCAGTATAGACCCAGCGTAAAATGACCAGTTTGCTTGAGCGTAAAGTGACTAGTCTTGTCTCGGGCGTAAAGAGATTACCCGCTGTATTAGGTGTAAAGCAGTCCACTTATGAATGAAATGACTCTTTCTTGGAAGCACTTTTTACGCTCCTACAGGGGTCGCCCGATTTGTCGGGACGTACCTCGTACGAGATTTTTAAGGTTTATAAAAACAGATTTCTCGAGATTTTCAATTTAATTAAAACTAAAATTTATTGTAAAAAAATAAATCTTTTTTTTGAAGGTGATGGAAGAGGGTCATGTGGGCTATCTACACGAATTTACGGATCTACAATCGGATTAGAATTGAAGGAGAATCGATTGGGAAAGTGGGATACCTTAAAGTGGGAATCTGTTGCTGTTGTCGTTTTTTTTTTTTGTCGTCGCCGTTGTCGCGGGGCGGCTGTGGCTGGGCGCAGAGATGCTTGCCGGGATGAGGGGTGAGTGGAGGAGAGAGGAGGAAGGAAGGTGGAGGAAGAGATTTGAATTTTTAGGGTTTTAATAACATATATATATATGTATATATGTATGATACGGGGTCGGCCAAACCTATATGCTGCTGCTACTGCTTTAAAAATATAGAGCCACTACTTGGGCGCAGCAAAGGAGCAGCAGCTCCTTGCAAATTGGTTTGGGGTGGTCGGGCCCACCCCATTGGCCGGCCACCATTGTTTTCTTTTTTCTTTTTATTTTTTTTTATCTAATATTCACCACAACTTATATAAATCTCTTATACAAAACACAAAGGTTTTTGAATCCTAGGGCTGACTGTGCCAAGATAAAGAGTGGTTGGGATTTAATCTTGGTGAATCAACGGTTGTGGGGTTTTATGGGGAAGAGCATTATTGGGAGTGGGGTTTTATGGGGAATCCAAAGATGGGGATTTAATATTTTGATGGTTGGGATTTAATATTTTGATGGGTGCCTCATAATGGTTGTGGATGAGCATTATTGAGAGTGGGGTTTTATGGGGAATCCAAAGAAAATTCACATCCAGCAGTGGTTGGGATTTAATATTTTGATGGGGGCCTCAAAATTATTATTGTTCGTTTAAAATTGGGGGTACAAGATTTTGAGGGGGAATACCTTAAATGAACCATGCCCTATGGGCACGGGTTATGACTAGTATTTATATATATAATAGTTGTATATATGCATAGCATATGATGGCATGAAGCTTGATGTAAGTTGGCGTTGGTGGTGGGGGTCGGCCCCACCACTTGCCTTTTTTTTTTCCTTTTCTTTTTATCTTTAATCTTTTATATATATATATATATATATATATATATATATATATATATATATATACCAAAAGTCTATTTAAAAATCCAAATACCATTTAAAATTCAACTATCCATAAATTAATATATTTGAGCATATCTATATATATATAAATTCAATTCACTATAAATAAACTCAAAATAATAATAATAATAATAATATCTTAATAGAATAAACTTGTTTAATAAATCTCTACAAAATAAATTTAATAATAATAAATTAATAAAAATTGCTCCAATGAGTGAACTGCACCACACACCCTTGTACGGGTCCAGGAACATGTACAATCTTGTAAAATATTATTTAAAATAAAATACCAATAATCGTACGAATATTTAAATAATTAGAAATTGTACATAAAAATCTAAAATAATTTAGGGGATATTTTTAAGTACATAAAATATGTCTACAGGGCCACATTTGGTCACACTACCTGCTTACATGGGCTAAAATTTGGTTCGGGCCCAGTTCGGACTGAATTTGACAAACAGGGTCATCTAAAAATCAATATATAAAATAATATTTAATTAAAATACTTTAAATAAGTTCATTCACAACTCGGCCTGGTTTTCCTAGTTCGGACTGAACTATGGTTAGGCCTCCCACGACATGGCTAATATACTGGTCAAAGCACACTGCTACATCTTTCGTGCCAAAATTTATGGTCGCCTTGTGTTCCAAAATTCAACAATGGCTAAGGTCATTTCTAATGAAATAAATAATAAAAATCATAAATTGCATAAATTAAATTTGAAGTCTATTACAATAATAAAAATAAAATATAAAAATAGGGGTTTTACATAGTGTGCTGCGCATGGGCTGTAGGAGCTCTGGATTGCGCCTTGGCAGAGAGGGTGATGGGTTGCGCAGGAGCAGTGGGTTGCGCAGGAGCAGCAGGGGCTCTGGATTGCACCTTGGCAGAGAGGGTGATCGGTTGCGCAGGAGCAGAAGTGGATACTGGCCTCCTGTCAGAAGAAACAACAGGTTGCGCAGAGGACTTTGGGATCCACTTTAAATGGACTTTGCTCTTGGCAGAAGTCACAGTGCGCCGATTAGCCCCAGAGTTGATCATCGCTTCGTACGCAGTCTGGTTGACCTTCACAACCAGCGTCTTCTGCGTCTTTCCGATAGACGCAACGTCACATTGAGTTGTCACTTCCTCGTCGGAGGAGAAAGTCGTCCCCAGCAGAGTCGCCATTTTGTTTGCAAAAATAAAAGTCTTTTATTTCACAAACTTTTAAGAATAGTACAAGAGTACAATAAATTCTGGAAAAGTACAACTATAGAAATCCGATCTGAAGACGATCGATTTATCCCTTGGACGATGTGAACTTTGAAGATGATAGCCTTTGAAGAATGCAGCAGCACTTGGACAAGAACTCTTGATCTCTGATGATAATATGATCCTCCTTAATGAAGAACTTGAAACTCTATTTATAGAGTTCTAGAAATAACTATTTTGTAGTTATTCTGGATTGCGCACAATGAACTGCGCTGGAGACTGACTGCGCAGACTGCAAACCGTGCTGGCCATTGGGTAGTTGCTCGATCGTGGGCTAACCGTACTCAGACGCGTGGCATTGTTTGATTGAAATGCGCTTGATCGTGTGCATGCTACGTGCCGAGCAATTGATGGCATGTAAGCCACGTAATAAATGTCATTTATCTTCAACAAGTTTGATGGATTGCGCCACTTGAATAGCGCTAGATTCAGACTGCGCTCCGATCTGTTCGATAGATTGCGCTGGCGTTGGACAGCTGGACCGCGCTAGGGTTTGGCAGCTGGACTGCGCTAGAATTTGGACAGCTGTCCTAGGAGGCGGCGCGGCACGAGAAACGAACAGACTCCTCGTATTTCGGGCTGTCAGGCTGTCAGAAGATTTGATCTTCTTGTCAGGTAATGATGGCATTGCCACGTCAGCCTAGCGCGCTTGGGCATTAGCGCAGTTCAGGCTAGCACAGTTGATTTGTAGCGCAGTCTGCCTACAGCGCAGTTCATTGAAGAGTGCTCAATTTTAGATCTCTCTGCCTATTTGATGGATGCAACTTGATTTTTTAGGACTTACAGTGACTCTTGCATCTTTGTCCCCAAATAGACTGGGAATGTTGTAGCGCAAACTCGATACATGGTGCAGTGTTTCCATCGCCCAAGTCATACTTTATATGACGAGTTTTGAGATTGTTGTAGTGTCCCGTCCCTACATCGACCCCCGTTTTCGTCTACGGGGTGCGCGAGAAAAGAACAATGTCGCTACCGATTCGGTTGGGACCGATAGGTCGGAATCGGCCGGGTCGACCGAACGAGAACGGTTGAATTAAGATCAATTCCTTGTTATGGATTGGCTTCTCTGGAACCAAGTCCCATATTCAGCGGGTTGCAGGTGATCGCGTAGGCGACGTCAGCGCAGCCAACCAGTCGCTCGCTTGAAGCAAGTCTAAGGCGAGTGGCTGACCTCCTTCGCCTCGTCCCTCTACTTCAAAATCAATATGTGAAGTAAATGAATGCTTTTCATAATAGTGTAGAATCAAAGGAAACTCCGAACTTCTGCGATGGTGCTCGGTACTGGCCATTGACTCTATGGCCACTATCTTCTGGGGGTCCACTTTGTAATGCCCAGTCCCAAAATACGTAGGACTAGGTACGTAGATATGCCATCTGTATTCATACGAAGTACATAGGTCTCGTATGGATACATAAGCTGTAAAATGCAGTAGAACCATAACTAATCTCATCCACACAAAATAAATGAATAAAAGATATCATATAATCGACTATGATTTGTCTTGATACAGTATGTTGGGCGGAGACAAATCTACTACCAATAAATAAGAAAAAAAACATGGAAAAGAAATAATTTTGGCGAGCGAAGCGAAGACGATCCATGCTCAATCATCCTCGAAGAAATAGCGATGATCACGGCTAGAGCTAGAACACATGCGAAAGACAAGAGAGCACACACCTGACGAGATAACCAGGTCCTCAGAGGGACGTAACAAGACACATAATATCATGCCATATAAACTGAATAAATATTGCTCAAATAAATAAGTCAATTGAATTATAACATGGTCCAATACACACCTATTGAACTAGCTTACCATCCTCCCAACCAAACAAGGACATAAGATGGTAAACTAATTCACGGTGACGTATCTTTCCATGCTATGAATCCAATATGGTATCCGGACCCCAACAAGGTTCAATACCTTCTCATTGAAGTAGTAAGTCACACCTACAACCAAACAAGGACAAGATGTGACGAACTAATCTGCGACAAGTTATTGTTCCAAGCCACGGTCAGATACAAGTACCCAAACCAAAAGTACTCGTACATAACGGATAAAGGTGCCTAACCGTTCTAAGTGAAATGTAGTTAAGAACAATCCTTCCTATGCATGGGCCCTGGCTAAATAGGATCGGCATAGTCCCCCCTTGGGGCACCAGAGGCCCAATCAATAAGAGCATAACGTTCCGCAGAACGTCAGTGGCCGTCAGTAATCATGGGTCATCAACCTCGTATCTCCAGCGGAGCTTCCGGGTCACAAGGGAAAGTGCATCGAAGCCCATACGCTAAGAAATTGTCCTCCCCGCCCAATGCCTACTATGTTGTATCCACAACATAAAACCTCTATAACCGCTAAGTCAAACTAAGCATGCAACCTTTATTAGCGGTTAATCCTAACGCACGGCTTGTACGTACTGGTGACCAGCTAATCACGCACGTCCGTGTTCTACATGTGACACACAACTTCGTGGTACAACGTGTCAAGGCCAATGAATACAACACACAAGATGGTCCCTTAATTCTAGGTTTAATGTGTAAGAAAACTAATATATAGCAGGAAATATAAATGAACAGTAAGTTCTAACAGGTTATGCCATGTATCACAGTTTATTTTGTATAAAGAAAATAATAAATAATGCATAAAATATGAGCTAAAATAAATAAACAGCAAATGGCAAGGTGTCTTGCCTGGTAGAGCGTCTGGTGTACTGCAATAATCAAGGTGGCACGAACTGCGACTTTTGTGCAACAATTATGCAAGGTGACCTCAGATATTGGCACGAACGGTTCCATCGGGTCCAGAAGGTTAAAATTAGTTAGGGTGGATATAAGGTAGTCTTGAATTGGCGAGGGAACAGAAATAAAGATATTGGTCACGGACAGAAGGATAATCGAAGGTATTTTGGTAAATAACTAAATATATATACTACTTTATAAAAATATTTATAATACCAGAAAATATATATTTTATTGCCAAAATATTTATATAAATACAAACTTAAAATTAAAATAGTTTTTAGACTAAAACCCTAAATTTGTCAAAATAAAGTTTTAGTAGGAAACTATATATTTTATTTGCCAAAATAATATACTAGAAATTCATAACATAATTTGGTGACTACCTTTTTATTGATGAAAATAGTTGTTCTCTCTTAGTCAGAAAAAAATAATATTTTTCTAAAATTTTATAAATAATAATATTTAGCAAATAGATAGTTTTGCAAGTAACAACAACAATAATCATAATAAAAATAATGAGAATAATAATAATAATAACTATCTTTAACAAATAGTAGTAATGATGACAAATAATAATAATAATGAGAATAATAATAGTAATAATAATAATAATTCTCTAGTAATAATAATACAGATGCTAATAATAATAATAATATGTCTGATGTTTGCTTAACAAAAAAAACAAGAGAGCAAGATTCATCAATATTATAAAAAAATTACTACTCTGTTGTTTCCTCTTCCCGAGAAGAGGAACACAAACAACAGCAATAATAACAAAAACCCAAAGGCTCATCACATGCTTCCTCCTGAAAGAGAATTAGAGAGAGAGAGAGTCCAGAGGAGAGGAGAATGTGTGGGAGTGAAAGGGAATGGAGAGGAACGGAGGGAGTGAGGGGTTCGTCGCCGGCTCCGTGCTCGCCGACGGCTCTGCGAAGGTTGTGAGCGGCGGATGGAGTGAGAGAGACGATCGGTCGGAGAGGAAAGAAGGGGGCGGAGGCTGATCCACCGGCGGTGGACGCTGATGTCTCGGCGATGGAGTTTTCGGCCGGAGCTGCCGGCCGAGAGAGGCGGCGGCGGTCGTGTGCTGCGACGAGGGCGGCTGCGACACGATAGATGGAAGGAACGGGCGGCGCGGCCACCCGAGGAAGGGGCGATGGCTCCCAGCGCGCGGAGGCTCGGCCAAGGTCGGTACGACTTCCAGCGCTGGAATCGAGGCGTGGCGCCGCTCGCGGAGAGTCGGGGGTCCGGCGCCGGCGTGCTGAGGAGGTAAGACGTGGTGGTGTGTTTGTTATTTTATTTTGTTTTTCTTTTGGGGTTTCGGGTGATGACCGGGGTGGCTGCCGGTAGTGGTTGGTGTGGTGATGGTAGGGTCGGTGTGGTGGCGGCGATGGCCGCGGCGAAGGTGGGTTTATGGTGATGGCGATGGTAGTGTCTAAAGAGGAGGAGCTGGTGAGGGTGAGGTTGTGGTTGGCCTAGGAGTCGACAAGGAGGACATGGAGCAGGCGTGGGTCATTGCGGTCGTTGTCGTCATGGCCGCGGGGACTTTGGATGGTGGTGGGACGATGATGGTGCTCGGGTGGTGAAGGTGGTTAGGGTGTTGTATTTGGGACAGGGTGCCGACATGTGTCGTGGTGGTGGCGATGTTACCGTCGGTGGCTGGACACGAGCGGGGGACGAGGAATGGCATCGTGGTGCTGGTGATGGGGCAGCGGGTGGCCGAGGAGTCGGACTTGGTCGGGTCGAACGGGACAGGAGGAGGCGGAGACGGAGTCAGGGTTAGAGCTAGGTTAGGAATTTGATGGTGTCGGGGTTGACGACACGAAAGAATAAATGTTGTTGTAAAAGAATGGAATAAGAGAGTCACCCGGGGTCGGACCCGAGGCCGTCACGGCTGACACGAAAAAGGTTGTTTGGACACAGACACGAGGCACTCACATTATGGTTGAAATATTTGGTTTGTGAAATTTATTGAGGAGTAACTGCCTATTTATAGGATGTGGGAATTCCCAGTTGGATAAGGATTAGGAATATTTAAACCCAAAAATAGATAATTCTATACTTAATTTAAATAATTTAAAACAATTCAAATAAATTCTAAATTCTATCCAAATTAAATATAGATAAATCTAAATCCATAAATTCAAATTTGTAAATCATCATAATTAATTTAAACCAATATCAACCGTTTTAAAATATATTTTTATGAACACTAAAATTATAATAATAATTAATTTCAAAAATTACATTATTATTGAAAAATAATCTAATAAAATATTTATGAAATATATATGTACGCACGAAAAGTATTATTTTATTAATAGCTATTTTTATGAATGACTTTTTATAAATAAAATAAAATAAAATAAAATAAATAACGGACTTGGAAATTTTGGTATGATAGCTAAAATAATTATTGCATATATTATTTGAAACTATAAAAATAGAAAAAAATGTTTTTCTAAAAATATGTACGCTCGCACATATTCGCACTCGTCGAGCAATTACGAAAAAAATAAAATTTCGCGTACGACGTATAATGCAACTACGTGACGTACAAATAAAAAAATAATCAGTACAAATTTTATTTTAAAAAATAGAGTAGAAATTTAGGGGTTTTACATACTACCAAACTTAAAAAAAATTTGTACTCAAAATTAAGAATTCGTAGGGGGTGAGAAGGCACAACGGTAGATAGAAGGATTCCTTAAATAGAAGATAAGATCACGGCATCATAGAAGGAACGATGTTAATGAAATAGATGGTTTAGAAAAATCATGATTTCGATATCGTGGAAAATAAAATTACGGTTATAGGTTTGGTATTGCATGAGAGTTGCTAATTGGTAAGTGAATTTGGCTCAAGATGAAACATGAAGGAAGCCTAGTGAGGAATGGAGTAGATTAAAAATGGTTGGTGACTTTGGAGAGATGGTTTCCTTAAAGAAGTTTATATGGTCGTAGTCTAGGTTGAGGATATGATTAAGAGACGATTGTAATCACTCTTAAATTCAAGTGATTAGAAAGTCAAGATTGTAGATTTAGGGTCGAGGGAAAGGTCGAGTAGTTCAAGACAAAGATATAGTTACATTGGGTGGTAATGGTCATGGTGATAGGTCAGTTAAAGGAAGTTCTAGTATAATGCCTTCGTCCTTCTAAAAAAGGTGAAGGCGAAAGCAATAAGGAGTTCAAAAGACGATATTATCGAATACGAATACGTGGTTCAAGGACGACCGAAAAATTTCAAAAGGAGTTGCCAAGGCAGTCGCGGATGGGACTCTAAAGGACAAGTTTAGCTATGTCCCCATCCACGTAGAACGATAGATATAAGCGAACCAAAGTGCACTAGGTTGATCAGACCATCATGCACCGGTTCTGAGTAGACAATACGTTAGTGGAGGCCTCCAATAACATATGTCATGAACAAGCTTGATAAAGAATTTAGCTTGCAAAAACTAGGCTACATTAGCGTCATTAGTCTAGATAGTAAAAATATAGGCACGAGAATTTAAAATTGAGAGGGAGTATAGTCGAACTTCTAAAGGATCTAAGTCATGTCCTGTGATGGTCTTTATACCGTCGTCATATAGTCTTCTTGTCCAAGTCCTTGGTTGACTAGATGGGTTAGGGTCCTCTAAATTCTAGAATCTAAGTGAACTTACTAATATAGGTCACAAGGACAAAGGGATTACTAGGTCATAAGGCATTCTACCCAGCTTAAAAGAATTAAACTAATGGTGTTTTGGGACAAAAGAGTCATGTCTAACTCGTAAGGATCACATGTCTAACCTCTAGCAAGCACGAAGGGAAGATAGGAAGTATGATAGAAAGAATCAAGCAAGATGCAAATCAATGAGTCAAACGGTAGATAGAATCTAGGAAAGAGGTCAAGTATGTGGATGAGATCCTAGACTTCTAATCCTATTCGCAGGCTTGCTTGGTACGGTAAAGTAACCAAACAATTTATCTTGACCTGCATGGGCCACCACAAAAACATGTAACACCTCAGTCCCAAAATACGTAGGACTAGGTACGTAGACATGCCAGCTGTATTCATACGAAGTACATAGGCCTCGTATGGATACATAAGCTGTAAAATACAGTAGAACCATAACTAATCTCATCCACACAAAATAAATGAATAAAAAATATCATATAATCGACTATGAATTGTCTTGATACAATATGTTGGGCGGAGACAAATCCACTACCAACAAATAAGGAAAAAAATACATGGAAAATAAATAATTTTGGCGAGCGAAGCGAAGACGATCCAAGCGCAATCATCCTCGAAGAAATAGCGATGATCACGGCTAGAGCTAGAACACCTGCGAAAGACAATAGCACACACATGGCGAGATAACCAGGTCCTCGGAGGGACGTAACAAGACACATAATATCATGCCATATAAACTGAATAAATATTGCTCAAATAAATAAGTCAATTGAATTATAATATGGTCCAATACACACCTATTGAACTAGCTTACCATCCCCCAACCAAATAAGGACATGAGATGGTAAACTAATTCACGGTGACGTATCTTTCCATGCTATGAATCCAATATGGTATTCGGACCCCAACAAGGTTCAATACCTTCTCATCGAAGTAGTAAGTCACACCTACAACCAAACAAGGACAAGATGTGACGAACTAATCCGCGACAAGTTATTGTTCCAAGCCACGGTCAGATACAAGTACCCAAACCAAAAGTACTCGTACCTAACGGATAAATGTGCCTAAACGTTCTAAGTGAAATGTAGTTAAGAACAATCCTTCCTACGCATGGGCCCTGGCTAAATAGGTTCAGTATAGTCCCCCCTTGGGGCACTAGAGGCCCAATCAGTAAGAGCATAACGTTCCGCAGAACGTCAGTGGCCGTCAGTAATCATGGATCATCAACCCCGTATCTCCAGCGGAGCTTCCGGGTCACAAGGGAAAGTGCATCGAAGCCCATACGCTAAGGAATTGTCCTCCCCGTCCAATGCCTACTATGTTGTATCCATAACAGAAAACCTCTATAACCGCTAAGTCAAACTAAGCATGTAACCTCTATTAGCGGTTAATCCTAACGCACGGCTTGTACGTACTGGTGGCCAGCCAATCACGTACGTCCGTGTTCTACATGTGACACACAACTTTGTGGTACAACGTGTCAAGGTCAATAAATGCAACACACAAGGTGGTCCCTTAATTCTAGGTTTAATGTGTAAGAAAACTAATACATAGCAGGAAATATAAATGAACAGTAAATTCTAACAGGTTATGCCATGTATCACAGTTTATTTTGCATAAAGAAAATAATAAATAATGCATGAAATATGAGCTAAAATAAATAAACAGCAAATGACAAGGTGTCTTGCCTGGTAGAGCGCCTGGTGTACTGCAATAATCAAGGTGGCACGAACTGCGATTTTTGTGCAACAATTATGCAAGGTGACCTCATATATTAGCACGGACGGTTCCATCGGGTCCAGAAGGGTCAAATTAGTTAGGGTGGACATAAGGTAGTCTTGAATTGGCGAGGGAATAGAAATAAAGATATTGGTCACAGACAGAAGGATAATCGAAGGTATTTTGGTAAATAACTAAATATATATACTACTTTATAAAAATATTTATAATACCTGAAAATATATATTTTATTGTTAAAATATTTATATAAATACAAACTTAAAATCAAAATAGTTTTTAGACTAAAACCCTAAATTTGTCAAAATAAAGTTTTAGTAGGAAACTATATATTTTATTTGCGAAAATAATATACTAGAAATTCATAACATAATTTGGTGACTACCTTTTTAATGATCAAAATAGTTGTTCTCTTTTAGTCAGAAAAAAAATAATATTTTCCTAAAATTTTATAAATAATAATATTTAGCAAATAGATAGTTTTGCAAGTAACAACAATAATAATCATAATGAAAATAATGAGAATAATAATAATAACTATCTTTAACAAATAGTAATAATGATGACAAATAATAATAATAATGAGAATAATAATAGTAATAATAATAATAATTCTCTAATAATAATAATAATAATAATAATAATAATAATAATAATAATAATAATAATAATAATATGTCTAATGTTTGCTTAACAAAAAAAACATGAGAGCAAGATTCATCAATATTATAAAAAAATTACTACTCTGTTGTTTCCTCTTTCCGAGAAGAGGAACACAAACAACAACAATAATAACAAAAACCCAAAGGCTCATCACATGCTTCCTCCAGAAAGAGAATTAGAGAGAGAGAGTCCAGAGGAGGGGAGAATGTATGGGAGTGAAAGGGAACAGAGAGGAACGGAGGGAGTGAGGGGTTCGTCGCCGGCTCCGTGCTCGCCGACGGCGCTGCGAAGGCTGTGAGCGGCGGATGGAGTGAGAGAGACGATCGGTCGGAGAGGAAAGAAGGGGGCGGAGGCTGATCCACCGGCGGTGAACGCTGATGTCTCGGCAATGGAGTTTCAGGCCGGAGCTGCCGGCCGAGAGAGGCGGCGGTGGTCGTGTGCTGCGACAAGGACGGCTGCGACACGGCAGATGGAAGGAACGGGCGGCGCAACCACCCGAGGAAGGGGCGGTGGCTCCCAGCGTGCGGAGGCTCGGCCAAGGTCGGCACGACTTCCAATGCTGGCGTCGAGGCGTGGCGCTGCTCGCGGAGAGTCGGGGGTCCGGCGCCGGCGTGCTGAGGAGGTAAGGCGTGGTGGTGTGTTTGTTATTTTATTTTGTTTTTCTTTTGGGGTTTCGGGTGATGACCGGGGTGGCTGCCGGTGGTGGTTGGTGTGGTGATGGCGGGGTCGGTGTGGTGGCGGCGATGGCCGCGGCGAAGGTGGGTTCATGGTGATGGCGATGGTAGTGTCTAAAGAGGAGGAGCTGGTGAGGGTGAGGTTGTGGTTGGCCTAGGAGTCGACAAGGAGGACAGGGAGCAGGTGTGGGTCGTTGCCGTCATGGCCGCGGGGACTTTGGATGGTGGTGGGACGATGATGGTGCTCGGGTGGTGAAGGTGGTTGGGGTGTTGTATTTGGGACAGTGTGCCGACATGTGTCGTGGTGGTGGCGATGTTACCGTCGGTGGCTGGACACGAGCGGGGGACGAGGAATGGCAGCGTGGTGCTGGTGATGGGGCAGCGGGTGGCCGGGGAGTCGGACTTGGTCGGGTCAAACGGGACAGGAGGAGGTGGAGACGGAGTCAGGGTTAGAGCTAGGTTAGGAATTTGATGGTGTCGGGGTTGTCGACACGAAAGAATAAATGTAGTTGTAAAAGAATTGAATAAGAGAGTCACCCGGGATCGGACCCGAGGCCGTCACGGCTGACACGAAAAATGTTGTTTGGACACAGACACGAGGCACTCACATTGTGGCGGAAATATTTGGTTTGTGAAATTTATGGAGGAGTACCTGCCTATTTATAGGATGTGGAAATTCCCAGTTGGATAAGGATTAGGAATATTTAAACCCAAAAATAGATAATTCTCTACTTAATTTAAATAATTTAAAACAATTCAAATAAATTCTAAATTCTATCCAAATTAAATATAGATAAATCTAAATCCATAAATTCAAATTTGTAAATCATCATAATTAATTTAAACCAATATCAACCGTTTTAAAATATATTTTTATGAACACTAAAATTATAATAATAATTAATTTCGAAAATTACATTATTATTGAAAAATAATCTAATAAAACCTTTATGAAATATATATGTACGCCGGAGGATCTTCCGTACCATCTACTCGACGGTGACTACCCGGAGCACCAGAGTACCTTAGTGGATTTTCCTATATCATTCTTCCACTAGTTATGTACATTGTTCTTTTGTGGCATTTAGCTAGTTCTTTTGTGGCATTTAGCCTCTGAGCACGTGTTTAGCTCGTGTTTTGGATCTTGACATTTAGCCTACGGGCCTAAACATTATTTACGTATTCTAGACTATAGATAAAGTTTATCATATATGACTATTACTTTTGTTTGTTTTTCACTTTGTATTACTAGCTTCACGATCATCCATGTATATATAGTTTGGAACGCTTTACTATTTTATGTCTGATGATCATACTTCTTGTACTAAAAACATATATATAATAAATTTAAACATATATTCAAAGTTCTAAAAACATATAAATAATAAATTTTTATTTATAATTATATTAAAATTATTAATATAATTTTACTTTTAAAAAAAAAATAATATTAGAGTTTTTTTTACGTGTGCATGATATGGTACACTCTTGTCTAAGAGCATCTCCAACCCTATTGTCTTGTTTTGTGTTGTGAATCCTATGTGGCATGAGGGACAAGACATTGTCTTGTATAGGTGGCAAGGTTATATTCACAAATGACAATGGGTTTAAAAAGTCATCTCCAATGCAAAAGTATTGAGAAGACAATACAAATAATTTTTTACAACTTCCAAGACAACTTTTACTCTTCTACTTCTTTTTTATAAATATTTTTATTCACAAATGATGATGTGGACATAAAGACATTGTGAAGTGCATTGTCTAGATCTAGACAACCAACTTCACATTGTCTTTGCCATGTCATTGCCATGTCAACTCCACACTTAATTTCACATTTGCATTGGAGAAGTACTTTTGGAAAAAATGGTTGTCATTCCTATGTGGCAACCATTTTTTTCAAACTCACAATAGGGTTGGAGATGCTCTAAACCGGTCTATTACTAACCTGACTCATTAAACTAAACCAGCTATCAATTTGGAACTATTTAGCCCCCCAAATCTTAAGTCTTTGTGCTCCTTTCGCCGATCCGGGTTCGGTCTCCGCTCCTCCTCCTCCTCTCCACCCCCCCCCCCCCCCCCCCCCCTCCTCCCCCCGATCCGCTTCCGGTTACCCTCCGACTCCGTTCACCGGCGGTCACCGGACGTCAGGTACAGATCTCTACTTCCCTCCGCAAACCCTAACCCTAATTATTCTCCTCTTCCACCAAACCCTAACCCAACCTGATTATTCTCAGGATGATTTACACGGCGATAGACACCTTCTATCTATCGGAAGAACAGCTGAGGGACTCCCCGTCGAGGAAGGACGGGATCGACGAGTCCACCGAGACGGCGCTGAGGATCTACGGCTGCGATCTGGTCCAGGAGAGCGGAATCCTGCTCAGATTGTATCCTCAAATTAGTTTCTTGATTTCTTATTTTACGAAAATTTTAAGTGGAAAAGACTAGATTTTTGCGCGATTTATTCGTTTGGAAGTTCCTTGATCGGCGTTAAGACCGCAAGCGGTGATGGCCACTGGCCAGGTCCTGTTCCATCGGTTCTATTGCAAGAGGTCGTTTACTCGCTTCAGCGTGAAGGTGATAATGGTGTTTCTTTAGTATCATTAGGACTAAGTTTCGATACAGCTAGTAGCATTTAAAAGGGGCTATTTTTGCACCTTAACTTTTTCACTCCTCGATTTTGGCACCCCAACTTTATAAATTGCTCTTTTGAAGCACCTTTCGTCAATCTTTAGATCCTTAATAGTTGTGTTTGTTGTCGGGTGATGTTTTGGTTTTTTGTAAAATGAATAACGATATTGTTTTGTTCATGATGCACTCTTATTTGCAACTACATTTGGACGGAAGGTACTTTAAAAGAGCAGTTTATAAAGTTGGGGTGCCAAAATTGAGCTTTGAAAATTTAAGGTGACAAAAATGCCCAAACGCTATAGTTGCGGTGCCAGTAGTGTAATTTAGCCATTAAATTTTTTCAAATTCTTCATTAAGGTTAAATTTGAGAATTTTGGGATTTAATAGAATTCGTTAATCGTCAATGTAGCACTTCAATGGCACCAAAATGAATGTTTTGTATGGCATTTTACTATTTTCAAACATGGAGTCCAACTAGGAATTATTTGGATTGAACCTTACGACCAGTGTCCTCAATTATAACCTTAAATAAATGCTTGTGAGGATTTTTAATTTCTTCTAAACGTCAGTGGCTGGTTTGAAACTTAGTGCTAGATTAGTTCCCATTTGAAAAGGAAGGTTTGCCGTTTCGGTCTGGTTGGCAATTTGGTCAAAACGGCAAATGAAATCTATTTGGTTCCCGTCATTTGCCATTTTCACCATACACAATTGACTGAATATGGCAAACGTCAAACACTTGTGCGAGCAGAGCACCATTTGTCGTGTGCCATTTGAAATGTGGAGTGTTTGCCATTGCAAATGGGAATAAGACTAACCCTTAATAGAAACATCAGTGACAAGAAAGATCAATGACCCTTTTGTATGGGTTTCTTATGTAAGTTTATAAAAATTATCTTTTGTGTTTTTTGCTGTAGAGAGTTGCCGCAAGTTGTGTCTGGCTCGCCTCAAAGTTGGAGGAGAGCCCAAGAAAAGCGAAGCATGTCCTGATTGTCTTCCATAGAATGGAATGTAGGAGGGAGAATTTGCCGATCGAGCATCTGGATGTCTTCTCGAAGGTATTAAGTCAATTGTTTTAATTTCTGCTTTGCCTCGGTCTGAGTTTAATGTTTTGCTAATTCTGTGCACAGAAATATTCGGAGCTGAAGAATGACTTGATAAGGATGGAAAGGCATTTGCTTAAGGAAATGGGTTTTGTTTGCCATGTTGAACATCCTCATAAGTTCATATCAAACTACCTTGCTACGCTCGGTGCCCCTCTTGAACTGAGGCAGGAAGCTTGGAATCTTGCCAATGATAGGTACTATTATGATAAAACTCGATTTCTGGTTAGGATATTTTTCTGTGGGTTAATTTACAAGTTTTATGAGTTTTTTTAATCTTATTGTATCTTTTGTGATTTACTTGTTTTAAGTTTTTCCCCCTTCGATTTTCTAAATTGATGATGCGGTCATTTATTAAGATGCTAACATGCAAATTAATTTGTTGTAGAGCCTCCACGACTACGTTGTTCAACTATGGCCGAAATATTAAGGTGTCAGGCACGGGTATGAACCCATTATGATGTGTATACATAATGAGTTAGACTTTGAGAAGTCGTATATTTTTGTTCCTATGGTTCAACTACACTTGATGATATAATTTTTGTTTTCCTTTTTTGGGCAATTGTAGGGTTATGATTTAGTTATTGCTTGGCTGGAAATTCTACTAGGAAACTTAACTCCACATAGTTGCACCTCAAACGTGCATTTCTATATAAAATAATGTGTCTACTTTTTGTTTTGTTTTATGGCCAAGTGGAAGAAGTACTCGTGTTAGATCTGATATGATATGTGGGTTATATAGTTTCATGACAGCTCTAATATAACATAAATATGTGGACTAAAATGTGTAATCTAATACACGTTCCTTAAGTATTGTAGCAAGAGCATGTCTTGTTTATCACAATTTAATTACAAATGTTATTCTTGAAAATTTGCAGTTCTTGATGATAAGGAGATACGTCACTATAAACTTATTAAAACAAAGGGTTAAAATTTGGCCTATACTGATAATTGTCATGACTACATAGTCACTCCGGAACACCGAAAAAAAAAACAGGGGCGTGGTACATCGGGGGTCCCCTACATGGTACATTATGGTAGGCTTTTTCAGGATGCATAATCTGAATGCAAGACGTTTATCTGTAATGTTGAATATTTTTAAGGAAATAATATGCAATATAATGTATAACATATATTTAAGTTCAAAATTAATCAAGTACCATAAACAACTCGTTCGCCGAGGCCTTGTTGGACCTTGAAAGCCTTCTCTGGCGCCTCGAGACGAGTTGGGATCTTCAACCTCGTTATGGGCGTAGAAAGTGTAGATTTCCACGTTTGATGGAAGTTTGGAACATGGAGTTCGCTGCTTACATAGCAAATTCTGGTAACCATGATACATATAGCACCCTCAATGGATCATATTTGAGCATTTGTAATCCTATGAGTAATTTTTGTTATCAGCCAAAACCCAGTATCTGTGGTATGGCCCGATAATGGATGTTATAGGTCGACGCATAACAGATAGGACTGTACATGCAAATATAGACGGATATTTGGATATTTGCAGATACGAAATCCACTGATTATTTGGCATACGGTCTGGTGGTAAGCATACAGGTGAATACAGACCTTATGTTGGCCAAAATTGGTAGTTGTGTAATGTTGGGTCAAAACTTCTAAATGCAGACCGATACCAAGCCAAAATCTGGTGACACTAGTTGAAACTTGCTGAAATTTGGTGAATATTACGAACATATGCTGACATATGGACGCAACAAACCCAAATTGGCATAAATTGGCGAAAACAGTGCGAAATTTTGGCCTAAATTATCAAAAACGAGCTGAATTTCGGTTTAAACTTGTGAAATCTGCATTATATTGGCCGGAAACATAATGAAGTGGCTGACAAATACCGAAATTAGCTGAACCAAGCTTGTGTTTTGCTGAAATTTGCCCAATTTGCCTGATTTTGCCATAATTGGCTAATATATGCTTGATTTTCTTTAAAGTTCCTTTCATGCTTTGAAAATACTTCTTAAACCATCATATGATAAGTTGTATATTAAATTAAGAATTATCCTGTCATAATTTTATAGCAGCCATGCTTTAGCAGCCATGAAAACCAATATATGATTAGAATTCATTTAGGACTTAATTTCTTATGTTTCACAAAGTTTTTAGATTTTTTTCTAAATAAGTTATAAAGGGTCGAACCTAATGCTCTCATGCTCTGACCCGAAAACAGTCGAAGCTGCTGTCAAGAACTTCAATGCTTCCATATCTTTAGTCTAAAATTGCTCGTCTAGAAATTTTTCCAGTTCTGTAATACCTTGGCTGTCATCCCTCGTAATTACGATGCCATTAACATAGACACCAAGTAGTATTCGTCCCGCTGATTTTGCCGGTAAAATACATAATGATCATTCTCTGATTGATCCATCCCAAACTATGTAACAACATGGATAAATCGACAAACCGAGCACGAGGTGATTGTTTAAGGCCGTAGAGTGCTTTACGTAGATAACACGCTTTACCTTTCCTTGCAACGAATCCGGGAGGTTGCACCACATAGACTTCTTCTTCAAGGTCCCTATGGGGAAAGGAATTCTTCACGTTCTTTTAAAATAAGGGCCAATCATATCGGACAACCAACGACGGGAGCAATCGCACAGAGATCATCATGGCAACTGGGGAGAAGATCTCAAAATAATCGACACCGTATTTCTGAGAATACCCCTTTGCCACTAGACAAACTTTTGGAGGAGGGGGAGGGGGGACGCTGGAGGGCGGAGGGAAGGCGCTGGAGGGGGGTCTGAGGGGTAGATGGGGGCGGGTGGGGTTAGAGAGATAATGAGTTGGCTCTGATACCATGTAGAATAGAATAATTGGATTAATTTCATTCATGAGGAAGTACATATATATAGGAGAGGGCTAGCCACTCATTATTGTTTCTACCCAATGTGGGACTAAAGCCCAGTTACTAATATAATTAATACTTAACAATAATGATACTCGTAGAGTGGGTCCAATACTGTAGTGATGCTGAAAGGAGGACTTTGATTTAACCCATTCATGTTCAGTGAAGTGTTCACAAGTAGCTGTATAGATGATTCCCCTTCGTGGTTGTCTCTAGGTTTAACTCTATCCTTTAAATGATAAATCTAACTAGCGAGAGACCCCCACATGTGCACGGTGTTAAAAGTTGTTCACCTCACTTCTAATTGTTCAAATCTTCCCCTTCCATCACATAATCAAGTGCGAAAAGAACCCAAAACTGTTTACTTTTTCTAAACAGTTATCAGATTTTAAAAATAAAACTACGAGGAAATGCATAATCAATGTTGCATTGCTACAGACAAGGTGACGAGATACGGATATGACGGCACCACAATTTTGATTCGGATGTCGAAGATGTACATGCTACAACGTGTCGATAAGATTCCTTATCAACACATTGTAACCATTCCATTTGTCGAAGTTGTATATTTAAAAGTTAACAACATCCATCATACATTTCATTCACAGCTTAAATTTATATAAAAAATCCTAGTATTTTTAATAATAATTATCATTGATTTCGACTTTCCGAGAAAAAAAGAACTTTGAAACTCCCAAAACCACCGATATCGATACCAGATACCATAAGAAGTGCCCGAAACCCCGAAAACCGATTCCCATACCATGATACCGATCGTGTGTACCTTGATTAGTACTTGAAATTAAAAAATGTTTAGTTCTAATAGCAATCAATTAGTAATTTAGTACTAATCCTTCAGCATTCTCTTCTTATTATCTGATCTTTTCTCTTCTTTTTGTTATCTGTTAGTAGGAAATAGTTAGAGGGGTTGCCAGGGGAGGGGTAGACCCAGTTTTACCAAGTTCTTGGTAGGCTGTGGTTCATGATACATTAAGAGTGGGAAATGCTACTTTATTAGGCACACTTAGGCTTCTCCAGTTCGTGTATATCACTTGATAGACGAGTGAGGAATTATAGATGATTTAGACTCCTAGAACTTAAAAAATAGTTCTTTGTCAAAACCGTGAGAACATAAAATTTCTTAATTGTATCTTTGAGGTTGAGAAGAAAAACATGAGTATTAAATATCGCTCCTAATGTGAGTTTGTTACAGCTCAGCTCCTCTGCTTCTGTGTATTGTTTTGAAAGCAACATATAAGTGTCTTGTAAAAACTAAGGGGCCAACTTTGAAACTTGTTGTGCATTTCATGGGTTGCTTTCGGAAGCGCAGGGTGGAGGATGTTTCAAAACTTCCTGCAACTTATCAATGCTCTTCTTACAAAAGGACACTTTTATTTTTTTCTGATTTTTTTAGTACATCGTCTTGATTTTCGATAGTTTTAGCACTGAAACAGCTTTAAGCAAGCAGCTTAGTGGCTTTGACAACAGTTTTTAGAAAGTAGTTACCAAATGTGTTTCTACTGCAGCTTAGGATACGACAACAGCTTATGACAATTTTTGAGAATCTTCCACACCAAACCCACCCTTAAAGTAACCAAATGCCTTCTAATCGAATTATGAATCTTAGGGAAACTAGAAGTTTCTCTGAAAACTTTTCTCTTGTTGTCTCACATGGTAAACCCCTTGCCCCTTCCAAAGTTTCAGTCTTTTGGGAGAGAAGAAACACCAAATCCTCTTCATGTGCTATATTAGAGATGGTGATCTAATCCCTTGTCTTCATGTATCTAATTGGAGCAAAGGGAAGTGGTTGAATTTGTCCTCTTAAGGTCTAATTTCGCGTTCTTTACATAGTTGTTTCTTACCTTGAAACAGCTTTAAGCAAGCAGCTTAGTGGCTTTGACAACAGTTTTTAGAAAGTAGTTACCAAATGTGTTTCTACTGCAGCTTAGGATACGACAACAGCTTATGACAATTTTTGAGAATCTTCCACACCAAACCCACCCTTAAAGTAACCAAATGCCTTCTAATCGAATTATGAATCTTAGGGAAACTAGAAGTTTCTCTGAAAACTTTTCTCTTGTTGTCTCACATGGTAAACCCCTTGCCCCTTCCAAAGTTTCAGTCTTTTGGGAGAGAAGAAACACCAAATCCTCTTCATGTGCTATATTAGAGATGGTGATCTAATCCCTTGTCTTCATGTATCTAATTGGAGCAAAGGGAAGTGGTTGAATTTGTCCTCTTAAGGTCTAATTTCGCGTTCTTTACATAGTTGTTTCTTACCTTGGATTCCTTTTGAATATTTTGCATATCCGATTAGGGGCAGATGAAAGTTGGTATCCGGTTGGATTTGTTCTCCGAAGGTTAGAAGTTCTTTCCTTTGTTTTCTTCTTAATTAATTCTACCGCCAGGTTTTTTGGTGGGTGATACAAGTTGGAAACCACCACATTTTAAACAATGGTCCCAAGAGGTGCAAAACGTACTTTGCTGGACAGTTGAAGAACTTGAGCCTTTTGTCTAGTTATTTGTTTTTTCTTTGGGTTGAGTGGTTCAAAAGTTGTGTGTCATCAATTTAATTGAATAATGGATTTGGGCTGTCATACAGTACAGATTTAGGTGTTTATTGTGAACTTTGTGTTTCTAAGATGGATGAGAAGCAATGCGAAAGAGATAAGAAATGAATTATTTATGGGAAGTTGGAGGTCACGCCAAACGAGGATAAAATGAGAAAATAGTCTTGAGTGTTGTCCAACCTAGACCAATAGATGAACCGTATGGATGAGCTATAAGCTAATTAGGCTTGGTTTGGGTTTGTCGTTGTTTTTCAAATATTGGCAGCAGAAGCAGCTTTTTACAACAAATTCTCACTTGCTTTTCTTCCAAAATTGAAACAGCTTTTGTAAAAAGTTTTTTTGTTAAGCTCTTGTTACCAAAAAACTTTTAGGACTGCTTTTCAAAAAGGTAAGCAGAAGCAGTCATGATAAGCAATCCCAGACCCAGCCTCTAGTCAGGACCCCTAGAAC
The DNA here is from genome assembly GCA_029216955.1 of Iris pallida. NCBI lineage: Eukaryota > Viridiplantae > Streptophyta > Magnoliopsida > Asparagales > Iridaceae > Iris > Iris pallida. The sequence continues at coordinate 2,229,908 of JANAVB010045020.1, forward strand.
TAGAGGTAGGCCTAAACAAATAAGGCGTAGTCCCAAAAGGACATGGATTGAGGTTTTCGTTAATGTTATAATCAGCATAGCTGAATGGAAGAAAAGGATTCAAGTAACCGACCTCAAAAACTTGGGATAAATGTTTTGTTGTTGTTGTTACAATAAGCTGTATATTACTGGATTTCTTTATGACATGTTGGCTCGTCAGTCTATATGGAATGTTTTAAGAACTAACTGGAGCTATTTTGTCCATTGACTCTTTGTTAGGAAGCCTCGCTGATGATACTTACCAGATGTTCCCACAGTCCTTATTTAAAGAAGACATGTAGTTGTTTGGTCGCTTAATACTAGCTATCTTTCAATTCAATATTAACTTTTTAAGTAAATGAGAAGATTTTACAGGTTTTATGAATGCTAAATCATTACTGAATATTATTGCTTTTAAGATTAAATGGACCTCAGTTTTAAGTGGTTACACAAGATGGTCATGGTATCTATCTGCAGCGTCACTCTTTTAGACATTAAAGTAGCCTTTATTGGAGTCTGCTGCATAATTCCTTATCTTCCAGCTCTATCTAAGGCCATCTCCTCTCTACATCACCTAAAACCACATATTTTTCCACAGCCCCAATCCAACATCTCTTAGATCTAGCCCTGGTACTAGTAGCGCCTTTGGCGAGTAGCTATGTTACACGAACACTCCCCTAAGAGGGGTGTGGCTGTGTCCCATATGTATTGTGTCCTTGCTCCCATGTCCATGCAGTACTATCCCAAAATTTTTAAAATTTTCCGAATATCCCCAACGTGCCTTTACCTGTAATTTGTATGTGCAACATAGGCTAGTAGCTTATCACTCCCAACTGGTGCATCTTTTGATGTACATGTGACTCCACACAATCTCAGACTAGTAGCACTCTTAACTTTATCAAACATGTAATGTAATGCGTTATATTGTATTCTAATTTCTAACATTTTGGTTGATATGTCTTGTTGCTGTATGGTGGCACATGATAGTTGTATGCCGTAAAGAATTCAGTTTTCTGCATAGGCTGCAAAAAATTGTAATTTGGACCTTTTTTCTACCTTCTAGGATACCTGCTAAATTACTGATAGTAAGGGATCTTTTATTCAAGGTTCACAGGGACTATACGAATACATATTGATCACTTAGTATCGGTATTGGTTTTGGAATGTCTGATCCAATATCCCCTACTGATACACCAAAGTTGGTGCTCTGTTTTTAGACCAGTTCACAACAAAAAGAGGTCAAAAATAAAAAAGAGAAGTATGGTAGAAAAAACATCGGCACAATGATTTGTTTATGCCAAAGATCAACGTGCTACAGTATGTCTATAAAATTCCTTCTCGGCACACTATAACCATCACTATTTGTCAAAGTTGTATATTATAAATCAACAATGTTAATACATCTTAATGTTATATATATATATATATATATATATATATATATATATATATATATATATATATATCGAGAGAGAGAGAGAGAGAGAGAGAGAGAGAGAGAGAGAGAGAGGCAAATACAATAAACAACGATATCTATTGCAGGTGCACAATTTAAGGGTCAAATATGACATTCAAAACTAAGAAGAACCAACAAACGGTATGTAAGATTATGCCTAAATATAACACATTTTTCTAGTTTTTCAAATATTTCTTATTATCTTTTGGCTTTCCGGAACAGGGACATGAAAACTCTTATCCGAAAGTGTCGATACCTAAAGGGTGGGAAATACCCTCTTTGAACCTTGCTTTTATTATGTACCATCTATAAAGGGTTGATCAACAATTGTTTGGAATTTGTGTAATTGATTGCCATATCGTGTCTATTGAGACTAAAGGACCATTTTAATTAAATATAACATTTAGATATAAAATTCCCCTTTCATTAAGTGTCAAAATTGAATGAGGCTTATTGTAATTAATTATAATTGACTTGGCAATTATCCATATATTTATTGTCAAAACTATTTAAAAGAATATGAATATTCTCTCAACTCTCAAGCAAAATATGCAGGTGACTATTGAACTCGGTGAACACTAGTTAGGTTTTGAGACAAAAAATTATGAACTATGGTTGTTTATTGTCTTGGTTATATACATGTTTGACATAGGTGGCATGGACACCATCATGGGCACATTTTATTCCAGGATATGACAATCCTCATACTATCTACAGACTAGGATATGAATGATAATACATGTCCTAATCACATATCTATCTATTTATGTGCGTATATAAGCTCTTAAGAGTATGTGTATTGGTTTTATATAATAAACATTAAATAGGCTTTAAACCAATCAAGAAAGTGATCCAGTATTTGTGCCCCCTATTTCCTATTTATGTTTGGGATAAGTTTGGCTATATCAAGTTTCATGCCCATCTGTGTTTTGGAAATTGGGATACTTTGGAATCTAGAAATGGACTGCCTGATATGCGTGTATCATTTCTGATACATCTTTGATATGGATATGGTTCTTTGCTGACATGAGTTTGTGCAGCCAAGTGTCTGACTAATTACTGCTTTTAACTTAAGCTTCTACATCTTTAGTCACTCATTTTAATCATCTCCTAGGTTTATCTTAGTTTCTTCATCGATGTAAATGTTCAAGGCGGTTGCTTTCTGGATCACGTGAACTGTATCTACAGTCGATTTTTTTATGGGACTGGTCATTAGACCTGTTTTTAATTATTTTATTCATTAGTATGTTTCCATTAGAAATGAGCATGCCTGATTGTGGTGTGAAATTAATGTTGTGTTTATGCGTGATTGATATCTCAACAGTAAGGTTTCTTCTTTCATTTTGAGTTTGGGTGTTGGGGTTGCTAATTGTTCCTTTGTTGTATATGCAAAAGAAAGCTTTTTTGTTAAGTAAGGAATGATGCCGGTCACCATTTCTTTTCTTGAACTGTAAACAACTTGCTCATCTTCAATAGATGTTTTGGACATTTTTTACTATTTTCTTTAAGTGGGACACTGGAAGGTTACTTTTACGTTTCTCTTGTATCGTTTACACACTGGTTAAATGGTGTACAGGTTTGAGGCTAATATCATTAAACATGTTTTCTTTTAATCACTTAGTAAGTCTTATTTGAAAAGTTGTCTAGAACCAAAAGTTACAAAGTGTAAACTATTTCTTAAGTTACATTTTTGGATCTTCAATATTGAAATGGACAGCATGATCCTTTTTTCTTGTATCTTTACGAATTTGATGCACCAGTCCAATTTCCATATAATATCAGAAAATAATTTAAAGGTCTCAAAGTTGTAGTTTCATATAATTTTTTTATAATCTTTTAAATAAAGTATAATGGCTTTCTGTTATTTTTTCTGATTTCTGACTAGTTCTGTCATTGTCATTTATTGCTTTCGTGTTAGTTTGAGGACGACCTTGTGCGTGCGGTTCAAGAGTGAAGTTGTTGCATGTGGGGTGGTATATGCCGCAGCCAGGAGGTTCCAGGTGCCTCTTCCTGAAAATCCTCCTTGGTGGTTAGTTTTTGATGCTGATCAGTATGGGATTGAGGAAATTTGCAGAGTTCTTGCACATCTTTATACTCTTCCAAAGGCAGAATACATACCAGTATACAAAGACAATGATGCTTTCACATCAAAAAATAAGACACCAGAGACACCAGCTCAGGTTACCAAGGTAATAATCTACTTTCTTCAAATTATTTTGTGTTTGGATGTTTCTTAATTCCATTTTGATGGGAGAGGGCTTGGATGATGATGATGTTTCCCTTAATTGTGTCATTATTTTCATGACATTTCTGATTTTGAAGCTGGTCATTAACTGCACTGTTGTAGTTACATTGCATTTTAGAACTGGAGTTTGTATCATGATTGTTTTGAACACAAACTTATTTTCAAAAACTAGTAAAATACATCACGGTTTTTTTGCACGTTACAGAGGTATTTGTTGAGTTAGCTGATAGAAAGTAATAAGAGGAAGATGGATGTTGGATGTGCAATTGGAAATTTGTTTTCCCCTTAATCATCATTTTTTAACTTGAAAACTGAAGACCGTCTTGCATATATTTTGATTAGGTTGGTTGTTGCTAATTTTTAGGAAAATTTGCCTAATGGGGGTTCTATAGATGCTATCACTTCCACGACGGGGACAACTAGTCAGGAGGACTCTTCTTCTAAAAAAGATGCATTGTTAAAATTGGCTCTTGGCAACTTGAAGGAGGCAAATAAAAATGATGCTGCTGCTAAAATGGTTCCTGCTGAAGACTTGAAAGAAGATTCCTTGCCTAAACCCCCTACAGAAAGGAGCCGGGAGAGAGAAAGAGAGAGGGAGAGGTCAAAGGCTAGAGATCGTGATAGCAAGGTTAGAGATTCTGATCGTGATAGCAGGGGTAGAGATTCTGACCGAGATCGGGATCGAGAGAAGGAGCTAGAGAGGGACAGGGAAAAGATCAAGGACCGGAGCCACCGTTCCAAGGACAAGGGTTCAGGTAAGACATTAACTTTATAATTGCTGCCCTGAACATGAAAATCCTGACATTGTCAACTATCATCAGGCCTTGTTGAAAGTACATATGGATTACCTATATGAGTTCCTCTTCTATCCTCTTAACTAAGAAATATTTACTGTTACAGTTAGCTCTTTCAGATTTTGTAATTGAAATCAAAGTTATTTTCTCGTACCCTAATGTTAAAAAATATGACTGGCTGTTCTTCTGCCCTTCTCAAAATTTTGTTGTGGCATCCTAGGCTACTAATTGATGCACACTAGCTTGTGTTATATCCACACAGGTAACATTTTACCCCCTCCCGACTTTATCCTTGCCATTAGTTTAATACACAGTGGCTTCTTTTTCTGCCGTCATCCTGTTTATATGGACTCATTTATTATCATCCAACATCTTGTAGTGTAGTACTTCGTATTCTTATTGCTATATTGTGTAGAATCATTTTGTGACGAATGGTTGGTCGGCTTGAGACCCTGGGCATGAATCAGTACCACATCTATCCAGCTCTCGTCCTGTAAAAATGAATCTCTTATGCACCTATTTTCATTGCCACCACTCTTGTTGGTAGTCTATATGTTTTTGCTAATCTATGATAGTTTCTATCCACTAGGCTTTTTCTACACAAGTCTGTCATGCATCTATACCTAATAGCTCTTTCCTGTCTGATCTGATTATACGATAACAAACAGCAATGAAGCCTATGTGTCTTTATTTTCCCTAGCCGGATAAAGCCAGTAGAATATGTTTAACTGAATATGGGCCTTACCTTGATGCAGGACACACTGAGAAGTCGAGACATCATTCATCAAGAGGTATGTTCCAGACCTTCCTAATTTTCTGTCAGTGGATTTGTGTGCAGAAGGCTTTGCTCTGAGACTATCGTCATTATTTTGTTCAGATCGTAGCGAACATCAGAGTTCACACTCCAGAGAGAAGGATCGTCATCGACATCATTCATAATCATGAATACCCAGTATTCAATGTACATTATAATATTGGAAACTGTATCAATTAGAATCAAATTGCACAGAAATTCAAAAAGTTTATTCGAGGACGAGTTGCATCAAATGTAGGATGCATCAGAGTGACCTACTGTTTTTTCTGTACTGGCGTTCCATCTGCAGTTGTTGTGATTATACCCCTATTTAGCAAAATTCTACTCACATGTATCTGAAGTTGTTTTCTATGCCTTTGCTTGAAATGTCTTTTGAGTTGTGAGTAATTGTGTTGGAAGAAACTTGTTGCTTACCAATTACTGTTACTTTCGGAGCCAGGGGGACTGTTGTTTTCCAGTTAACGATGAGCACTGACCAAATGCTCAACCTGAAGCAAGAAAAGCATAACAACAAAAGATGAAACCAATATTATGTCGGCATATTCTGCAGCTAGGGCTGTAAAACGATTCAAACCGTTCGCATTCGGCTCGTGTTCGGCTCGGTCCAAGCTCGGTTTAAGCTCGTTCGTGGACTAATCGATACCGAGTTCGACCATAGGTTGTTCGACTCGATCTTGTTCGCAAACAGGCTCGAGCTCGGTTCGGTCTTTCATATTAGGACTTTTTCTATATGTAATGCCTTTTTTTAGTAGATAGAAATATATTATGTCTTAGATATTTTATTTATTTTTCTGTTCTTTATATGATGGTAAATTTATAATGTAAAGAGCATAAATAATTCAATAAAAAAAGTCTTTAAAACTTGAGAGAAACAGTGTGATAGTCTATACAATATCTCCCTATAAATACTTACTAGTAGGGCTGTAAAACAATACAAAACGTTCGCATTCGGCTCGTGTTCGGTTCGGTCCAAGCTCGGCTCGAATCAAACTCGTTCGATAGTTAAGTCAAACCAAGCTTGAACACTCTTTGTTCGAGCTCGTTCGTTCGATTTTCAGCCCTATCTGCAGCATTTATAGGGTATGGACCTGAGTCTGATATGAAGGAGGAACAGTCTTGATGTACATAGGTCTATGGGTTATGTTAACATGTGTCCTCGTGATAATATATCGATAAATATATATTTTATATGAATATTTTTACCATCATATTAAATAAAATAATATTTTACTTAAAATGAGTATCTCTGTAAAATGTGTATTTATGAATGATAAATGTTAAAGGGAACTATAACAATTACTAGGGGGTTAACATTTTTTTTGCTTTGCTTTCTTGTGCGTAACCAGTACCGTCAAATAAATTTGCATCAAAGTTTGACGGTCTTGATTTTATATGAATTGTTAAAATTTTGATAATCATGTGTATGTACAGAACTGCTAAAATTTTGGTATTATTTTTTTAGAACTGTTAAACAGCTCTATTTTTTCAGGACTGTCGTGATAGTTAATATGTAGAACACTGTAAAAAAATTGTCATTCCAGCTGTCAAAATTGTATTATTTCTTAATCTATTCTATTATATAATGTCAAAAGTAGGTTTCACCGTGAAAGTATTTTTTCCCAAAAATACCCTTCAATATATCTAATCTACTATGCAATGCCAAAAGTAGACTTCATCGTAAAAGTTCTTTTAAAAAAATCCTTCAATATATTTATTATTAAAAGATTAATTAAAATTAATATGAATATCTAGGTAATTAAAAAAATTAATTAAAATTAACACTGCATGTAATAAAATATGTACTAAAGGTATGCATGCATGCATAAAGTACATGAGCCAAATAGAAAACTAAAGTACTAAGCTTCGGAAATGAATGATAGTTAAGCACAGGAGTGAGTCCAAGAGATAAAGTAGGAAGCTAAGCTTGAAAATGAATAATAGGTAACTATTGTTTGTTGCATATGAAATACATGCATCTATTCTACTATATAATTCTACTATATAATATCAAAAGTAGATTTTACCGTAAAAATTTTATTTCCAAAAATATTCTTCAATATATTTACTAATTAAAATATTAATGAAAATTAATGTGTATCTAGGTAATTAAAAAGATTAATTAAAGTTAAGACTGCATGTAATAAAATATGTAATAAAGATATGCATGCAAAGTACACGAGCTAAATAGAAAAATTAAAAATCTAATCTTCGGAAATGAATGATAGAATAGTTAATAAGCACATGAGTCAAAGAAACAAGTAGGCAGCTAAAAGCATCATTAGTAAGGCCATCTCATTTTCTAGATTCTAGATTTAGAATGTAGGAGCTCATTTTGTAGAATAATAAGTCTCATCCCTAGTCCCAATTTCTACAATTTCGGTCCCAACCCATCCATGGGTGCTAAGGGTTGGGCCTAACTCGTTCTGTAGAATAGTAAGTTCCAATTTGGAACCCAACTTTCTAGATTCTAAACTTTATATTTTTTTTCCTACATTAATTTTTGACCACACAATTTTTGGGACCGGAGCTCACTTTATCATTTCCTACTATTCTCATACAAATCCAACTCATTCTACATTTACCTTTTTTTTGAAATTTTGGGCTCCAAATTGCATTGGAGAGTCCCAACTACTAATGATGCTCTAAGCTTGAAATGAATAATGGGCACGGCTATACACACCCCACACTTGCTAAGGACACCCCATTTTTTTTTTAAAAAAAAAAAAAAAAAATATTTCCTATTCTACCCTTGCTGCTGAGCACACCCCCTCCCCTCCGCCGAGCCTCCTCCTCCTCCGACGCGCCGCCGCCTCCTCCCCCGACCCGCCTCCTCCGACCCCCCCGGACCCGCCTCCTCCTCCTCCTCCTCCTCCTCCTCCTCCTCCGACGCGCCGCCGCCTACCCCCCCGACCCGCCTCCGCCGACCCCCCCGGACCCGCCTCCTCCTCCTCCTCCTCCTCCTCCCCCGCTTTCCGATCCCGCCTCCGTCGACCATAAATTGTTGTTAAAAAAAAAAAAATTAGAAAAAAATTTGGGTGTATTCACGGGTAGGTTCGACCCTGGTTTGTCGAACACACAGAGCAATGTTCGACCCGAGACAGTCGAACTATAGTGTGTACGTTCGACCAGAATATGTCGAACAGAAGATGGCATGTTCGATTATAATATGTTCGACCAGTTTTTGTCGAACACAAGAAGACACGTTCGACCAGTGTTTGTCGAACAGAATAAGACATGTTCGACCAATACTTGTCGAACAGACCATTGTCCGTTCGACAAGTATTTGTCGTGCTTGTCGCAGAATTTTTTTTTTTTTTTTTGGGTGTTCTTAGAAAGACTTGGGGGTATATTGGTCTTTTAACATAAAATTTAAGTTATGTGGGGTGTCCTTAGCAGGTCATGGGGTGTGTATAGCCGGCCCCATGAATAATAGTTAACTACTGTTTGTTATTTCTATGAAATATGAAATACTTACAACGAACACGTGTACTAGTAATTGTTGTGCATATGTACTAGTAATTGTTATAGTGTCCCTTACGAATGTGATGGTATCGGAACATTTTATTTTATGCTCTTGGAGGAAGTTTCTTTAACACGTCGGTCAGCATATGCTCTTTCTTTTTTCTCTCTCTCTCATTGTTGGTTGTCATCACTCTTACAAAAGAAGCGCCAATTAATTTGGATCCCAAAATTCCTTTTTTCTATCCCCATATCCTCATCGAAAGGCGCACAACTATGAACCCCCACAAAGAAGAAGAAGAATAAAAATCCGAAATTTCTCTCCCATTCCTCCTCCTCAAACAAAACCCTAACCCTAATTTCTTCTGCTACAAATCACAACCCCTCTTCTCCTTTCGGTAAGTACACAATTCCTCCCCCCAATTTCACTTCCCATGCTCCAATTTCTCCCAAATTTGTTGAGATTCCATCGATCAGTAATCACCAAATTCTCAAAAAAAAACTTTCCAGGAATGGACAAGCTGAAGGCTTCCGCGCGTCTCATGGTCGTCTCTGATCTCGATCACACCATGGTAATAATAGTAATCGACTTGAACTTGTTTATTTATATTTTATTTTGGTGTAAAGTTTGCTTCTTTTTTGGCTGGCAGGTGGATCACCACGATCCGGAGAACCTCTCGCTGCTCCGGTTCAACGCGCTGTGGGAGTCCCTCTACTGCGAGGACTCCCTCCTCGTCTTCTCCACGGGCAGGTCCCCCACGCTCTACAGGGAGCTCAGGAAGGAGAAGCCCATGCTCACCCCGGACATAACCATCATGTCCGTCGGCACCGAGATCACCTATGGAGAGTCCATGGTGCCGGACGACGGATGGGAGCGCGTTCTGGATCGGAAGTGGGACAGGAATGTTGTTCTCGAGGAGACCTCCAAGTTCCCCCAACTCTCGCTGCAGGTGATTTATTAGACTCTTTGAAATGAATGCGACGTGATGTAACGATTTGTAGTACTCTAAGGGCACGAATTTGACACGGTATGGACACGGGTCGCCGGATTGTTTTATTGTGTGTCCTGTAGTGTACTTTTGGAGTGTCGTGTCCGACACGGCATTGATTCTTCTGTGTGTCCTAGTGTATTCTGGAGTACGAGGCGATATGGGCACGGCAGCAAGGACACTTTGATTGTTTACTTCATAGTGTATTTTGGAGTGTTTGTGTCCAGGAAGCACGGACACTCCCAAGATGCACTAGGGCACCAAAATAGGTATTGTATTTTGTAGTGTCTGTCTCACGGTTCTATACGTGTACGACACCGACATTCTATTGATTTTTGGGATGCCCGTGCTTACTATATGTTATGGAATTTTTCTTTGTTCTTCTTATGCTATGTTTTATATCATGCAGGCAGAAACAGAGCAGCGGCCGCACAAGATTAGCTTTTATGTCGACAAAGGTGTGGCTCAGGAAGTTACCAAGTCACTTTCAGAGTGCTTGCAGAAACGTGGGGTAAGAGGAAAATGAAACGGAGATATCGATATCTGTGATGTTTATATTTTTACGTCAATAGATAGAAATAATCTCGTAATTTGAAACTAGATCGTTACATTTGCCTCTGCCTTTGATGTCAATCAGTTGGATGTTAAAATTATCTATAGTGGGGGGATGGACCTCGACATCTTACCGCAAGGGGCTGGAAAAGGGCAGGCTCTCGCCTATTTGCTCAGTAAGTTCAAGGCTGAAGGGAAGACGCCCTTGAATACTCTTGTTTGTGGTGACTCTGGCAACGATGCTGAACTATTCAGCATTCCGGAAGTTTATGGCGTCATGGTTAGTATTCATCTTAAATAAATATGATGATTTTATAAACCACTGTAGTTTTAACGATTTTCTACTTGTTTACTTTCAGGTGAGCAATGCCCAAGAGGAGTTGCTGCAATGGCATGCAGAAAACGCCAAAGACAATTCTAAGATAATTCATGCAACCGAACGGTGTGCTGCTGGTATTATTCAAGCTATTGGCCATTTTAAGCTTGGTCCTAATGTCTCGCCTAGAGATATTACAGACTTCTCTTGCTCTAAGCTAGACAACTTCAGCCCTGGGTATGAAGTAGTTACATTCTTCTTGTTGTATGAGAGATGGCGTCGGGCTGAAGTTGAGAAGTCGGATTTACCGATCAAGTATCTGAAGAGTATTAGTGTAAGTGTAATTCTTTCCATTTATTCGCTTTCTTTTATAGTTCACATTTTTGCTATTTGAGAATAGGGGCCAATTTTACTGTGACCCCGCTGGGTTTCAAGCCCAGGACCTTCCCTTCCTGTACTGAAGGTCTTAATCCTTTGGTTACCCAAACTTTGGTAGCTCAGCATTTTCTTTTACTCGATGCCTTTTGGGACTTGAATTTATTAGTCAGTATTATTCGGTTGGAGTAACTCTTGGAGATGTTTATATTAATTCTTCATAACTTTTGAAATTTGAATAGTTGCAATGTCGATCAACTTAATGGAAGATTCAAGTTTGAAACCATTTTTCTTTTAGAATACTAAGTTGCCTAAGTTCAATTTATTTGGTTAGAAGCTATATCTTTATTCTAGAACATAGTAATAAAATTTCACTGTTCTGAAGCTTAAAGTTATTTGTTATCATCTGTTTTATCTGTAACTTGGTATGAGCTAAGATGTTCCTACAATTTGATTGATAGTGTCCAACTGGAGTCGCTGTACATCCCTCTGGAGCCGAGCGCTCTCTTCACGAATGCATTGATTTGTTTGGCCCATGCTATGGAGATAAAAAAGGAAAAGGGTTTCGGGTGTGGGTGGACAGAGTTTCTGCTTCACAGATTGGTTCAGATGATTGGCTGGTGAAATTTGATAAGTGGGAAATGTCTGGTGAGTTCTGTAGCTGTGCATTCAAGAATATGCTTTAATTTTTATCTTAATTTCTGATAGTAGTATGTATCTGTCTTTTACTTTATGTGAAAATATGCATAACCATCAAGCTCTGACCAACTAGGTCTTAGGATAAGTAATTCATTGCTACATATGTCATGTTAGGCTCACATATCAAGGCCTTCTTTTGCTTTCTTTCATAAAAAACTTGAAAACTTTTACTATTATATTATGTGTCACTATTGTGGATATGAATAGATGACTACTGGATCTGTATTAAATGGTGAAAAGTTGTCCATTTTTCGAATAGAGTGAGCTCATCAAGCCTTGCATATCAGCATCCACAATATCTCTATAACCTTCATTGGCCATGGAAAAGATTGCTCCTCAGTGCACACAAATGTACTCTCTGAGCTGCTGCAAGCCATATCCTTTCACTTGTTATATCTTTCAACGCTGTTTTGCAGCCTATTTAGTTAGAAAAGAGCTTCTGTCACATAACAACAAGACCCTTAATCCTGTATGATGGAATGGACTAAGCATCACTTAGAGAATATTTCAGAAAGGATCAAACAAGTTTGGCTACCAGTAAATCTGATGTCGGCCTTGGCGAGGATCAAATTGAGGTTCAATTTTCAGCACAATCTTTAAGAACATGCAAGAGGAAAAGACAAGATCAGACAATTATATTTGGAAGAGGTACAATGGCCTCTCTTAGAACAAAAGCTTTCGGCTTTTTAGTTCTTCATAAGCAATAATCAGAAGCTTTTCCAACATTTACAAATCCTACAAACATTTGTATATAGGAGTCCATCTCAAACCTTTTTGGGAAGTAAGTAAACTAATCCTAAACAAACTGGGTTAGCACTTAGCACATAAACCAAATAAACCACAACCTAAACAAAGTAGGTAAGTAGATAAACTTAGAATGTAAAATAAAGTAGAAAACATGCAGGAACTTGTTGAGAATCTGTATCCTTGTGCTATCACTGCACAATGGGGTCTAGAACCTAATATTCCTTTAGTATGAACTCATCCTTCTTTGTTTTCTATATCATTTATTCATATCATTGTTGCTTTTGCAAAAAAAAGAAAAAATCATCTGTCGTGGTTGTCTATTGACTTATTTCGTTGCAAAGCAAAATAAACAAGTGGTGGTATTTGTTGGAGAATGAACCTACTCTGCTGAATCAGAACAGATTTGTGGAAAAATGCAAATTTATTTTCTACATCTGCTTGCACCTTGACTTGATATATACTACTACAATTGGTGATAGATCAACAATGAAGGCCGAATCTTTTTATGATATATTTGCTCCACAAAATTCCAATGATTCTCATTTATACTGCTCACACGGGAAGGGAGGCTTCATGCGCTCAGGAGTCAGGGGAATGAACCAGGTGCTCTAAGAGGCCCGGACACCCTGATAGCCAAAATGAAAACACACACGTCTGCTAACATCTTCAGTTGCCGTAGATCAATCTGTACTTGAGTCAATTTATGTGGGTCATTGATCTGGCCATTTTAATTGGATCTGCTTTTCTCTCATGTACTCTTGATGCAGATGAAGGACGACAATGCTGTTTGACTGCTGTTAAGCTGAAGCTAGAGGTAAATTGGTATCAAGAATTCTAAGATAAGATCGCTGGTTGTTTCTTTTCCCAATATTCAATCTAAGACTACAAAAACTGTTTTTTCGTGTATCAGCCCGAGGCCCCAAGAGGATTCACTATGGTACATGTCCATCAGACATGGCTTGAAGGATATGAAGCAAGAGACCCGTCGGCCTGGATTTTCTAAGTCTTTCCTCTCTTGTATCTCCGACAGTACCAACCCAACCTGAAAATTTTATGCATAAGATGTAATAAATCCGTTCATCTGATATATTAGTTTTGGAAGTTTAGTTCCAATCCTGCTGTATTTGAGTTTTATCCCCAGAGAGCATTTATGACACTCATTGTTACTTGGTGCCAAATTGCTCATGGTATCTCATACTTTTGGAGGTCTCTGCAAGAAAATTGGTTAGAATTAAGTATCCTTTTAGCCTCTATTACAATTTGCAGATAATTTGTGGCAATTTGTTTCCATCTCTTCACCTTTTAGTACAGCACAAAAGCTGATGGATGCCTCATCTAGGAAGTGCTCTTTCGATTAGGAAGTGCTGTTTCATTGTGGGAACCTTTCATAGAGAATAATGATAATAGTCTTTGGATTATTCTGCTAAAAGGAGCTATTGAATCTTGTAGCTCATGTGTCTCACCAAATTGATTAGGTAGTGCTTTTTCATTGCTTATTTCAGTCAAGTAGCAAGCTCAGACTGAAAATCAAGTTGTCGAATTACGGCAAAACTGCTTCTCTAGTGGTCATAATTATGTTTCATAATTGCTTGAAGGAGGACATTTATAGCGTTGCAACTACCACACATCGTCATGACGGAGGATGTTTCACCTATACTAGGTTCTTCTTATTACAACTTAAATCAGAGATCCACAATATATAGAGATGTGGAGGCATCTAGAATACAACAACCAGCTATAAACAATTCCCAAAGAGTCTGCACATCTTCCCAAGACTGCAGCTAATACAATACATCAGTAATGTTGCAACAATTCCCATATAATGAATACTCAGCCATATTGACATAATTCCAACACTCCCCCTCAACTAAAGTGAAGATGTCAATCGAGCCAAGCTTGGACATAATCTCTGGAAAGCGAGATGATAGTAATCCTTTGGTGAATACATCAGCTAGTTGATCATTACTCCGAAGATATGGCGTTTGTATAATGTTGGATTGGACCTTTTTTCGAACAAAGTGACAATCAATCTCAATGTGTTTCGTTCTTTCATGAAATACAGGATTAGAAGCAATATGGATAGCAGCTTGGTTGTCACAGAACATATCAATTGGTTGAGAAGAGCTAAATCCCAAGTCAACCAATAATGCTCGCAGCCAAATTAATTCACTTGTTGTGGAAGCCATTGTCCGGTATTCTGCCTCGGTGCTAGAACGAGCAAGTACATTCTGTTTTTTGCTTCTCCAAGTCACCAAATTTCCTCCAACAAAAGTACAATATCCAGTAGTAGACTTTCGATCAACTTGACAGTCTGCCCAGTCTGCATCACTGTAGCCAATAATCTGAGTATGATCATTCTTTTTCATTAAAATCCCTCTTCCTAGTGAGCCCTTCAGATAACGAAGAATTCGATCAACGGCCTTCATGTGAACGGTCCGTGGAGAGTCAATGAATTGGCTGACCAAGCTGACAGCATGAGTAATATCGGGTCTTGTAATTGTAAGATATATCAACCTTCCAACAAGCCTCTTATATTGATCAATGTCAGATAAAAAGTCTCCATCCAAGCCAAGCTTTCCATTGCTATCAATTGGGTTATCAACTGGTTTTGCACCAAGTTTACCCGTTTCATGTAGCAAATCTAATATGTATTTTCTTTGATTCAGAAACAATCCCTTCTTAGAGTAAGCAATCTCAATTCCCAGGAAGTATTTCAAAAAACCCAAATATTTAATAGCAAATTTCTCATGGACAATGGATTTGAGATGGTCAATTCCTCTCATGACACTTCCTGTGATAACAATATCATCAACATAGATTAAAGCAACAATAGTACCTGAGGATCTTTTCTTCACAAATAATGAAGAATCAACACTACTCCTTTGGAATCCATAGTTCATGAGAGTTGAGCTTAGTTTCGCGTACCAAGCTCGAGGTGATTGCTTAAGACCATAAAGTGCTTTATTCAATTTGCAAACTAGACCATCTTGTGATTCTTGTGGGTGTCTAGGTGGGAGAGCCATATAAACCTCTTCTTCCAAATCTCCGTGTAAGAAAGCATTTTTAACGTCCATCTGAAATAATGGCCATCCATTATTCACAGCAACAGATAAGAGAACTCGAAATGTATTCATGTTTGCAACTGGAGCAAAAGTCTCCTTATAGTCAATCCCATATGTTTGTGTGAATCCCTTGGAAACAAGTCTTGCCTTATGTCTTTCAACTGATCCATCACTCTTATTTTTTTTACTTTGTAGACCCATTTACAACCAATTGGTTTCTTTCCTTCAGGCAGCTTGACAATAGTCCATGTGTTATTTTCATCGAGGGCTTTGAGTTCCTCTTTCATTGCATTCCTCCAAACAACTTCAGAATTGGCCTCTTGAAAACTGGTAGGTTCTGAAATCTTTGAAATTCTGCTTAGATATACATAGTATGATCGAGAGAAATTACCATAACTCAAATGGTTTTGGATAGGATATAATGAGGTATGATAGGTAACATAGTCTTGTAATTTTGTTGGTTGTTGACGAACTCTAGATGATTTGCGAGGAGCAACGGTAGACTGAATGTCAGACGTGTCAATAACAGTTGGAGCATAATCATTATTTTTCGATTGTTGTTGTTGTTGTGGTACAGAGATATCATGTTGAAGAATTTGAGTATTATGCTGTACACTTGGGTATCGTCTAAAGAATTACCTTCACTAACATCAACTCTTGGAAGAGGCACAAGGACAGAAACATGCTCCCCCTGAGGTTCATTTCTCGGTTGTCGTTCAAAGTAGGCTTCTGATTCAACGAACTTTACATCTCGAGATATAACCACTTTTTTTGTTTTTGGATTATAGCATTTGTAACCTTTTTGTGTTGAGGAATAGCCAAGAAATACACATCTAGTAGCCCTTGGATCGAGTTTGTCACGATGTGAAGCTTGACAATGAACAAAGCACATGCACCCAAAAATTCGTAAATGCGACAGATTAATTTCTTGATTTTTTAGGACTTCCATGGGAGATTTAAAGTCAAGAATACGAGTAGGCAATCTGTTTATGAGATAGGTAGCAGTAAGAACACCGTAAGACCAATAATTTTTTAGAACATTGGTTTGTGTCATGAGGGATCTGGTTTTCCCAAGAAGGTCTTTATTTTTTTTTCTTTCCGCCACTCCATGGTGTTGTGGAGTACCCACACAATTTGTTTCATGAATGATTCCATGTTCACTAAGAAATTTTGACATAGTTCCCTTCAAATATGCTGTTCCATTGTCAGAACAAAGTGTCTTAATTCGAGTATCAAACTGATTAACAACCATGTTATGAAAATTCTTGAAAATGTCAACAACTTCATTTTTAGATTTCATCAAATACAACCAAGTAGTTCGGGACCAGTCATCAACAAAGATAATAAAATACTTAAAGCCATCTAAAGATTCAAAAGGAGCAGGTCCCCACAAGTCTGAGTGAACCAATTCAAAAGGTTTGCTGCTTTTGGATGATGACGGAGAAAAGAGAATGCGGGTCTGCTTTGAAAATTGGCACACCTCACAGTTACTGATATCCGCGGATACATAGGGAAAAAGATGTTTCAAAACTCGACTTGATGGGTGGCCCAATCTCTTGTGCCACAAATCATTATTTTCGGTGATCTTGGCATGTAATACTTGTGAGTTTTTACTTCCTCCTTGCAGCAAATAGAGTCCATTTGAATAAATTCCTCACCAATCTTCTTCCCAGTGATTCGATCCTAAAAAACCACATAATCAGGAGAGAAAATTGCATCACAGTTTAATGTGTTGGTTAATTTTCCAACTGATAAGAGTTGAAAGGGAAATGAGGGTACATAGAGAGCTGTGGAACTAATATTAGAATCAAGAAAATTAATTTTCCCACTGTCAAGAATAGGAACATATGTCCCATTAGCCACAGAAACAGTTTGGTTTTTCTTTGGATCTTCAAATTTATACAAACAACTTCTATTATTGGTGATATAGTCTGTTGCACCTGTGTCTACCACCCAAACACCAGAATTTAAATTAAGAGATAACAATGCAGTCAACAAAGCAGGAATAATACCTGAGATAGAGGAAGCATTGACATTAGAATTTTCATTTTTGCTGATTTGTAGAAGCAAATGAGTGAGCTGACCAATCAAACCATCAGAATTCAAATTGACTTGATTTGCAGAGGTAGAGACAGTAGTTAAAGAGGCATTAGTTTGCCTTGTTGCAACATAAAAAACAACCTTATTTGTATAAGCAACTATACTTCTATTGTCTTTCCCAAACTTTGGTTTCAAGTGTGGATGAAGATTCCAATATTTATCCTTGGTGTGTCGAGATTGTCCACAATGATCACACACAAGAAAATTCTTTTTTCCTTTTGAGGGATTTGCTTTCACCCTTTCTTTTATCAACAGAAAAAGCTCAAGATTCATTTGCTTCAGAATGATATTTTACCTCAGTAGTCATCACCTTCTTGCATACTTCTTCGCATTGGATGGTGGTGCAAACATTAGAAAATGACAGTAACTCTGTACTCATAAGGATATGACTACGAAGATCTTCATATTCAGGATCTAAGCTCGCAAGCAATTGAAAGATTTTATCTTTTTCCTGCTCTTTTCAAGAGCGTTGTTGCATCTGTGGTATGAGGACGATAAAGAGCTAGTTCATTCCACATACTTTTTATTTTTCCAAGATGCTCGATAAAAGACTTTCCCTCTTGTGAGATTTCAGAGATGTCTTTCTTCAATTAGAAGATTCGAACGACATTGTTTTGATGTACATACATTTCTTTTACAGATTCCCATAGATGATGAGCAGATTCAGAGAAACTGAATATTTCAGCAACTTTAGGCTCCATAGAATTCAAGGTCCATGACATGACCAACTGATCTTTGGAGAGCCAGTCTTCGTACTTTGGATCGTCAACATCAGGAGCAACAACCTTCCCATTAACATAACCCAGTTTTGACCTTCCTCCAAGTGCCAAGGTAACAACCCTTGTCCAAGGAATATAGTTGAAACCGTTGAGTAGCACTGAACAAAGACGCAAATTAGGATCACCCTATGGTTCGGAAGCCATGGTCGAGTTTTTTCCTTGTTCGTCACCCATTGGAGTAAAACGAGATTTCCAATAGATACCCAGAAGTTAGATCAAAATAACTTCTGCTTTGATTCCATAAAGGATAAACAAGTAGACACAAAAATGTTAACTAGGTTATTCTTATTACAACTTAAATCAGAGATCCACAATATATAGAGATGTGGAGGCATCTAGAATACAACAACTAGCTATAAACAATTCCCAAAGAGTCTGCATATCTTCCCAAGACTGCAGCTAATACAATACATCAGTAATGTTGCAACAATTCCCAGATAATGGATACTCAGCCATATTGACATAATTCCAACACGAAGACTTTGGTATCCATATAAATTTGGATTTGTATTCGTCAGCTTTGGGAACCATGTAGCATTTATTCTATCAGTGAAAAAAATGAATTGGACAAACAAAATTCATGTGACCAATGCGAGAGCAATAGAATCACCTAATACTAGTATGTGCACATGTATTGAAATGAGCACGAGAGTGATTTGTGACATTATGGTGATGAGTATCACTAGAGCATGCATGAGAGGATTAGGTTCTAAGGTTGTCGTACCTTAATAACAAATCATCATGCACAGTGGTAAGAGAATTAGACTTAATACTTGAGACTTCATTCACCTTCTCAAATAAACTAAAGATAAAATTATTATCAGCAATGATGTGCCTACAACAAAAGTTTACAACCCCCTTACAACCTGCCACGTGTCGGAATTCGATTGGAGGAGAGGAGGAAGTGGTAGGGTCGGATGGAGCCCATGTAGCAGGGGGGTGAGAGTGGTGGTTGTCACGTCCCGATTCGACAAACCGTTCGTCTCCGGTGTTATTTTGCCGAATCGATCGTCCTCGCTAAGGCGTGATGTCGTACGAGTCTAGAATTGCACTCGTACAAGGCAAGAACGTTAAGTTGATTCTTATATTGAAACGCCAAGTTGAAACTTCACAAATCACATCAAATTGAGACGTCGTATAGGAAGATAGAAATATGCTTTTTCATTCATAGCTTGCAACGAAGTGCAAGTCGTAATTACATTGGATGCCGTTGCGTCTACATTGATTTAAAACAAAAGAAAACATATTCGACAAGCTGCCTGAACTAACACTTGTCGTTCCATACATTCGTCCCTTTATACATAAGCCTTCGATTGAATTGGCTTCAAAATACTTCAGCATAGGAAGAGCTTCAAAATGCCTCTCCGTACTTCAGCTTTAGTTTAGAGCTCCCGTCATACCTGGAGAATTTGGGGGAGGGGATTAGCACACTTGCTAAGTAGACGAGACGAACCCACTCGTCTAAATCGACTCTGATTGTTAAGGTAGGCATGCTTTAGAGTTGTCTTTCTATTTAGAACTAAATGAATTCAATTCATATCGATAGCCATCTTTGAAGTAATAAAGCATACAGTAAAACATAGCGATTTATCCCATTTCTTACCACGGCCGTGCTCGTCCCTGCATAAAAATAGAGATAATACTTACTACCTGCATAAGACAATAGGTGAGCATGCTACTATCTTATATGCGCGGTCATTGGTGTTACACACCACGTGGGACTATCTCAACGGCATTTCGCCCCTTCAGTCTAGGTTGCAAGCCTGACTGACGGTCCCGCAATGCATCAGTGCCGAGGCACGATTATTTATTTCTCCTAGGTCAATTCGATTCTGATGCCCCGAATACCGATTCGAGAAAAATCAAACTTGTGCACAAGCTGTCCATGACCATGCCAATGCGTGAACAGTTTAATATATGCAAACGGTTTTGTATAGCGCGGACAGTATTGAACGGCATTATCATTTCTTTCAACTCATGCAACGATTCATTTTCCCCAAAGTCGTACGCCCGATTTAGCGTCCCGTGGGCACCAAATTGTCTGAGGCATCATAACCCACGATCGACGTTTCATATTATTTTGCAGTACGTGAAATAGTTTATTTTTTTACTAGAACCTTAAACTTTCTCGTTTATGTGAGAAACTTGTATTTTTTAGAGTAGATTACTCTAAATTGATACGTTTTTTCCGAGTTATTGACCTTAGTGGATTGGCATGCATTTAACTTGGCATCGTCGATTTGAATAAATTCGAGGCAAAGGAATTTTGTTTGCGGGACAGAGTCGAAAAGAAGGGGCCGAATCATCCACCAAGTCCTTTGATCGTGCCGACCGTCGAAGCGCTTCGCAACGTTCAAGCTTTAGTTACGCGAGCTCCTGTAATGGCACCAACACTTAGTTAGGATTCCTTCTTTATTCCCTTGCTTCGAAATTCGTAAATTATATTCAGAAAACGATGCGAAAGCACTTCATCAAAACCAAGCGGCAAAAGTTCCAAAAAAATCATACAGCGGTCCGATTCCGTCGAAGGGACTCTTATATAGAGCTCACTCGTCGAGACGCAGCCCGCTGCATCTAGGACTTATTCCAACAGAAGTCGTTCCATTAGTTGGATCGATTCTCGTAACATCCGTCCAAATCGATTTGACCGATGCCGCAAGGTGTTATCGTTTACCATGCTCAGCGATCGAGTCAGATGGTCATCTAAGTTTCCGACCGGTCTGACTCGGCACAAGCATATTATGAAGTCTGTCGCCTATCGAAAGCGGGACACTATAGTGATGGGACCCGGTGGGACCCATGTATAAGGGGTGGGAGAGAGAGGTTGTAAGAGTTTGGTAGTAAACTTAGCATTTTCCAATTATTATTTTGTTTCTCTAAAGCTCAACAAAGGAATTATGCAAAGATATCAACTTATCTTTTTGTCTATTAATTGAGTTCGTTTAGGGGCAAAGTAAATCTTTTAGTTTTTAAATTAATTTTTCATTAAACTTTTTAAATATTCACAATAAGAGTTTGGAAATCAATTTTGGACATCAAATTATTATTTCATTTATTAAAACTTCACTTTATGCTTCTAAATGAACCTTCCTTTGCAAAAAAATCTTGATTCATATAATAAAAATTCTCAAATTCATTTAAAGACTGTAGGAGCGTAAAAAATGCTTCATAGACAGAGTCAAAGAGATAGAGCTTTTCACTCAAAACAAGCTGTTTTAAGTCAGCTGTTTTACGCCAGGAACAGGCCAACCACTTTACGCCAGGGTCAAGCTAGCTGTTTTACGCCAGAGACAGGCCAATCACTTTACGCCAGGGGCAAGCTGTCAAATCATGCATTTAATGCAAAGTAATAATGGGTCTGACATAAAGATCTACTGACAGCGTATAACACAGGATTCGAAGGAATTTGTTTTACACAGAAATCCATATTGTTGTTTAGTTTGTGGACTGAGCTATTTTACGTCCGCAAGATGGCTTCTTTTACGCATGGATACTATATGAGCTTTTACGCTCAAGTGTCGACATGTGCATAAAGTTTATTTGGGCTACGTTTTACGCTCAAGGCTGTTTTATCAACCACTTTATGCGAGAAGTCCATTTTAGGGCTATTTTACGCCTAGTCTACTACTTTACGCTCAGAGTATATTTGGGTTGTTTTTATGCTCGATCCTTCCTGAATACTTGGGAACGTGGTTTGCCTACATGGCTTTCATGCCACACATCTCGAAGAATGTGTGTACGTGCATCCTATTCTTATTGAAATAATGGGACACGTGTCAACGTGTGTAGAGGATGACTTCAGTCATGGGTGACAGTTACTAGCGTAAAGACAGAATTATTGCTGCTTTTTACGCACAAAAAGCTAAGTCTATAAATAGACTTATTTTTCATATGAAACGGACAGACGGAGAGACAGAGGAGAATAGAGAGATCAGAGCCCAGAGACTTTGATTTTCCAGAGCATTCTTCTTCAACCTTTCTTCCAGAACAGAGTGAAGCAAAGCAGGAAAGCATTCGGCCTCGCCATCAGTGCCCAAGTGCGTCGATACCTTTCTGGTGACTTAGTTCTTCCAGCTGTTCATCTTATAGCAGTGATCTTCATCATCATCGTATGGTCCAAGGAACAAAGTGATCGTCTTCAGATCAGACTTCCATAGCAATACTTTCCAGAACATTTGTACTTTTGTACTTTTTCTCGTTTTATTTTCAAAAGCCAATTTTAGGCATTTTGTTAAGTGAAACAAAATGGCGACTCTGCTGGGGACGACCTTCTCCTCTGACGAGGAGGCAATTGTTCAATACGATGATGTTTCGGTCGGATCGACCAAGAAGACTCTGGTTGTGCACTTCGACCAGACTGCCTACGAAGAAATGCTCCGGACTGGGGGTAGCACTCGCTGCTCCAATGTTCAGAAATCGCGGAAAGCGCAAAAAGTTTGGGTTCCCAAATTTAAGACATTCTCGGATCTCCCTACTGTCTCTGCGGGCAAAGGAATCCTTCCTACTCCTGTTGTAGAGGCTCCCATCTGTGATGAGGTAGTCTCTACTTCGGTGATACGCCATGTGCGTAAAAACAGGTCTCCCGTTTGTAACGTGGTAGACTCTTCAGTGTTACGCTCTGGGCGTAAAAATCAGGTTTTACGCTCTGGGCGTAAAAATCAGGTTTTGCATTCTGAGCGTAAAAACATGTCTCCCGTCTGTGACGCGACAGATTTCAATGCTTTACGTTCTGAGCATAACAATAAGTCTCCCGTCTGTGACATGGTAGGCACACAAAATTTATGCTCTACGCGTAAAAGAAAATCTTCCGTCTATGACGTAGCAGATACTCATGTTTTACGTTCTATGCGTAAAGGTAAATCTCCTGCCTGTGACAGTATAGATAAAATTTACAATGATGCTTCTGCACCTAAAGTGAATGTACCTGCACGCATGAAGCATAAAAACATAGTTGGTAAAACTTCTGTTTTCAACCAACAACCTTTTTATACTGCTATACGTAAGGTACCAAACCTACAAATTACACGCAATGAAGATGGAGTCCTTCGTGCTAAAAAATCTCAGGATTTACGCACGCAACTTCAAGCGCGTAAAAATGTACAGTTTGGTTCTGCGAATGCAGCCAGTAATCTTCTTTATACACAAGGGACTAAACATTTTTCTATCCCGAATGTAATAAAGAAGACTACTCCCTCTACTCCTTCTGATTTACGTGAATTGCTAATGCAAAAGCGTAACAATAGACAATCTCCTGTGACACTTCCCCAAGAAAATCACCATTGTGAGTGTCACCAGATTGTAATTAAATGTTGTTGTTCGACTTATAAACGGTCAGTTTTTGACCGGTTAAGTTTTAATGCACTTCAACAGCAAGCTGATGACCAAGAACATGAGTTGTCATATGCTTCAGTCAACATGGCATCTCATACCAACAGAGGACGACGTCCAAGATGCAACACGTCCCAAACTCCAGGTCAACAACAATTTAATAGACTTCTTGATTCCTTTGAAGGAGTATATCAGAATACTCGATCAAGAAGACAAAGACAGTTGCAGACTTCTGATTCAGAAGCTGGGGGTACTCAATCTTTTGAGTCCGAGACTGATAGTGTCGATTCATACCTCTATACTAATCCTTCTGTGTCTTCAAGAGAGGTTGAATCCTACGCTATTGGAGACGAACCGGAGATGTCATCTGCTAATACAGAACAACGTCTTACTGCCGTTGAGCAGTCATTGAAGGACATGCTTACTATGATGCAAAGCATGCACCAGATAATAATGACTCAGCAAACTACTCAGCCGGCAGTAGTAACACCGGTGCAGGTAGCAGCACAAACTCAAGATAGTCAAGGGGCTGATATACCTTTGAATATTCAAGAGCCTACTGTTAACCAAAATTCTGCATCTCCAGATCCCATTATTCCAAAAGATGTACCATCTCCGGTGGGGGTTACGGTACATCCGACAACCATTCAATCAAATGTGCTTCCTCAAACCAGTGAAGCCATTCAAGCAGTACGTGAGCTCAAAGCACAGTTTGAAGTTTTGAAGCACAAGGATCAGCTCCAGAGGTTAGGAATTAAGCAACCTTATCCTCCTCATTGGAATGATGTACCCTTTCCCCCGAAATTCAAGCCACAATCGATGGTATTGTTTGATGGAAAGGCTTCTCCTAGTCAGTATATCAATTACTTTGATATTATGACTATACATCTGCAGAAAAATGATGCTCTTCTCACTCGAGTGTTCATTGGGTGCTTGACGGGTTCAGCTTACGACTGGTATCGTAGTTTACTCGATAATTCCATTTCGTCTTTTGACAAATTTAAAGCAATGTTTCTCTCCCGCTTCTATGAAGGAGGTATGGACATGAATATGTCCTCCTTAATAGAAATCAAACAAAAGGAGAAAGAAGATACTCGGACGTTCATTGAACATTTCCGACAGGCAACTCTAAAGATGCCTCCTGGTATGCCAGATTCAGCGTTGATTGATACATGCAAGATGAATCTGCGACCATCCATTGCTGTCTTCACGGGTTCCCAATTCACAGATTGGGCCTCGTTTATTATAGCAGCAGTTTCTGTCGAGACCAATGGTAGGTTGGCTCGTGAACATGAGATGATTTTTGCCTCAGAGGATAAAGAAAAGAAAAGTAATCCTGGTAATTCTGGCAATCGTAATGCAAAAAGAAAAGACACCCTTATGGTTAATGTTTTCAAAAACAAAACGACGCCGAATAATCATGAGTCTTCTAAGCCAAAAGAAGAATATTCCTTTGACGAGAGTGATATCCCAGAAATATTCTAATGTCTGGTAAAGAGTGGCAAACTCTAGATCCCGGAACCAAAGAGGCCTAATGAGGTGAATCTGACGGACATTCCTAAATATTGTATCTATCACAGATACATAAATCATCCCACCAGGACTTGTTATGTCCTAAAGAAGAAAATCTAAGAGCTGATTAATGCCAATGCCATCGCTTTAACTAACGATGAGCATACGGTCACAACCAATATGGTTTCTCTTCAATTTGGAGATTTTTCTCCTCAACAAATCCCAGATGGGATTATTCCAATTCCGAAGGCGACAATGAAGATTGTGAATATTCCGCCTGCCAGAGAGGAAAATGAAGGATTATTGCCTCTCACATTAAAGAATGGTGAAATCATGTGGGTACATCCAGACTTAGTACCTGAGTTAGAGGATGAAGGTAAAACTTTAAAATCCAAGAAAGGTAAAAAAGTCAAAACCTGCAACATGATTTCTCATGTTATTCCAGATCTTGACGATTTGGATCATATATGGGATGGCATTCCTTTGGAAGATAGGCTGAGAGGATTGAACATATGTCCTCCAAGTCTGGCTCCTCCTACCAAGCTCAAGCTTACTCATTAGCAGTGGCTAGCCATGAATAGTGTTCCCTTATACAGGGCACAACAAGTCTTCGATGCTTATGAAAAAGCTCCTATAGAGATTTTTCCTAGTATCCCGAATTCTTCTTCTCCCGTAGCTACAGAGACTTCTATTCCTCATTCTCCTATAGTTACAGAGATTTCTTCTTCTTCCTCTGTTGAACCACCTGTTAAAAGTCCGCTGCCCACTCACTTGTACAGTCAGCAATCTGTCCTCCTTATGAAGAAGATGGGTTATGACTTTCAAAAGATAGAAGGTTTGAATTATGATAAAGGAATACGACTTCCTTTACAAATTCAAAATCAAAAATCCACTGTTGGATTGGGTTCTGAGGTTCCTCATAAAAATTCTCATAAGAAGAAGGTTAAGGGAAAGAAGACTAAATCCTGCAATATGGTACTTCTTTCTTCTGAATCCGAAGAAGAAACCTTTGCTGGTACAAGATCTGGGAAAGAGTACCACAAAGATTATGAGAGATCCTCCAAAGAAGCAGAGGATGTTGAAACACCACCAACTCAACCGTCTCCTGTTCCTGTTAAGCCATCTGTGGTTGAAAAGGGGAAACAGAAAGCAATACGCTTTGACGTCCCGTTGAAGTCTACTTCCAGTCAGGGGGTGGTGATGAAACCCTACAAATTTGATATTCTAGCCCAGTTAGCTAATACTCCGGCTAGGTTATCTATCTTCAAGTTGCTTCGCCTTTCCAAAGAAAGTCGCAAAACCTTGAGTGAAGCTTTGCTGCAAGCTGACTCGTGCTTAGCTCAACTCAAGACTCCTGATAATATACCAGTGTCATGTCCACAATGTCATAGTGTGATGGAGGCAATTCCTAATATTACCTTCACACAAGAAGATATGCTGTTGAAGCATAACAAGCATGACAGGCCTTTGTGCTACACTGGGTACATTGAATCCACTGAAGTTGACAGGATTTACATTGATCCTGGGTCTTCCATTAGCATAATTCTTCAGAGTATGCTAAGGCCGTTGAGGATTCCTACTAGTGACTTGACGTACACTAGTACCACAATAGTTGGTTTTAACTCTGGAAAGAGTAAACCATTTGGGAAGATTCGTCTGAAGATTCAGATTGGTGATCTTCGAACTATGGCAATATTCTATGTTATTAACTCAGACGTATCCTACAACATCCTTCTTGGAAGGCCGTGGATACATGAACATAACATCGTGCCTTCAACTCTCCACCAATGCTTCAAGTATGTGGATTCCCAAGGGGTTGTGAAGACTGAGTTTGCTGATATCAATCCTTTTAAGGGTGTCGAAGCTTATTTTTCTGATTCAATGCTCTATAAACAAGAGCATGTGAAAGAGATATCAGACATAGCTGAAGATCGATCATCTGCCGAAGATCAGTCTATTAATGAAGATCCGCCAGAAGAGCAACCTTTGAAGATCAAAGTTAAAGGGCGAATCCAACCCCAACCTGTCAACAATCAACCTCTGATGATCAAGGTCAAAGGAAGAACTCAAACTTCATCTGAGGAATTAGTGAATGTTCCTGCTAAGAGCCAAGTTCAACCTTTTATGATCAAGGTCAAAGGGCGTACTTCTCGTACGAATGATCCAGAACCACCATTGATCGTCAATCTTGGCAAGTCTACGCAGAAGTCGGATGGTGGTCCATTAATGATTAATCCGAAGCGTAGCAGTCAAATTATAAATTATGTAAATATTGATCATTCTGTACTTTCTAATATCAATGAAGATTTCCTTTTTGAGTATATGGCTATCAAATTTGTTGAAAGAATGACTTTATCTTCTGATGATCAAAGTCATCAGTATAAAGACGACATAGACACAGAGGAAACCTTATACATTGACCATAAGGAAAATTTCTTTCCTCCTCATGTTGATGTTGGACTTTATGCTCAAAGGTTCCTAACATCTTCTCCATATCTTCTTCCTGTAGTCGCTTCATCGCAAGCTTGTGTAACTTATAGACGTCACGAAGAATCTTATTTCGTGATTCCGTTTGATAAGAAAAATAAGCGCCAAATTGTATTTGGCCTGGCTAGAAACATCCATGTTGCTCAGACAGATGATCTTAGAGATAAAGATAAAGGAAGAATCTGAATTGACAAATATAGTCAACAATCTCTCAAGATTATCCAGAATATGGGATATGATTTGAAGACTATGCAAGGTCTCAGTCAAGGTAAGGGTAGACGATTACCATTATGTGGTGATCCGTTTTACCAGAAGACTCGTCATGGGTTGGGATATGATCCGTCCCATATGTTTAATGACAACATACAAGAAGAGTTCTTTTCTAGTTCTTCACAATCCTCAGATTCTGAAGAAATCCAATTCATTGAATATGATGAATCTGAACAAATATCCTCAGTCAATATAGTTCAAACTGATGGTGAATCTGATCCATTTGAGAATGATCCTTGGGCTCAACAGATGGACACTCAGTGGGAACTTCATTTTGAATAGCGACAGCCACCTACAGAGGATGAGATTGTCTAGATTGATGTTGGAGATGGAACTACGTCCAAACCAATATTCATCACTAAAAACCTTTTTGAGGATGAAAAAGAAGAGTTGATAAAACTAATCAAAGAATATATTGATATCTTTGCATGGAGTTATGAGGATATGCCGGGTCTAGATCCTAAAGTGGCTACTCATAAACTCAATATTCTTTCTAATGCCAAGCCTGTAAAACAACAGCAACGGCATTTTTGACCAGATATGATGGATGCAATTGAAGCGAAAGTCAAAAAGCTGATCACATATGGCTTTGTTCGTGAAGAGCAACACCCGGATTGGGTTGCCAATATTGTTCCTGTTATAAAGAAGAACGGAAAAGTCCGAGTTTGCATAGATTATCGAGATCTTAATGCGGCTTGTCCAAAGGACGAATTTCCACTTCCAATAACTGATGTCATGATAGACAATACATGTGGCTTTGAACGCATGTCTTTCATGGACGGATTCTCAGGATACAATCAGATTAAGATGCATCCAGAAGATGAAAAACATACTTCTTTTCGTACACCTCTTGGGGTTTACTGCTATACAGTCATGCCGTTTGGTCTTAAAAATGCCGGTGCCACGTATCAACGGGCCATGAGCAACATCTTTCAAGAACATCTACGGAAGACAGTTGAATGTTATGTAGATGACATAGCTGTTAAAAGTCGATCAAAGGATGATCACATTCAAGACTTGAAGACAGTATTTGAATTGATGCGTCAACATCAATTGAAAATGAACCCTACTAAGTCTTTCTTAGGGGTTTCCAGTGGCAAGTTTTTAGGATTTGTCATTACTTCTCAGGGTATCCATGTTGATCCTGATAAGGTTAAAGCAATTCTTGAAATGCGTCCTCCTCGTAATCTGAAAGAACTCCGTGGCTTTCAGGGTCGCATTGCTTATATCAGGAGATTTATATCTAATCTCTCTGGGAGATGTCAATCTTTCTCCCGTCTATTAAAGAAGGGTGTATCATTTGTTTGGGATGAAGCGTGTTAGAAAGCCTTCAATGACATCAAGCAATACCTTACAAATCCACCTGTTCTGGTATCTCCAGTGGTAGGAAGACCATTTTTGCTATATGTTCGAGCCTTGGATCATTCACTTGGTGCTCTTCTTGCACAAAAAAGTGATATGGGGCATGAACAAGCAATTTATTATCTTAGCCGAATGATGGTAGGAGCTGAACACAGGTATACTCCTGTAGAAAATGAAAGTCTGGCCTTAGTTTTTGCTGTCCAAAAGACAAGACATTATGTGACAGGACAGACTATTCATGTCATCTCCAGAATAAATCTCATTCGGGTATTGATGAGAAAACCGAGCATTCTTAACTCCAGGTTAGCTACCTGGGCGATGTTGCTCACTCCTTATGACATGGTTTATGTACCTCAAAAATCAGTGAAGGGTCAAGCATTAGCTGATTTCTTAGCTGCTCACTCTATACCTGAAACATCAAAGTTATATAAGGACATTCCAGATGAAGTCACGGATTGTAACATGACTTTGAAAGATGACATCTGGCAATT
Organism: Iris pallida; assembly: GCA_029216955.1. Classification (NCBI taxonomy): domain Eukaryota; kingdom Viridiplantae; phylum Streptophyta; class Magnoliopsida; order Asparagales; family Iridaceae; genus Iris; species Iris pallida. Next base: position 2,259,763 of record JANAVB010045020.1, read on the forward strand.
ATATTTTGATGGAGCATCACGGGTTGGACCTAAAGGCAATATTGTCTCCGGGGTAGGAATCGTCTTGGTTTCTCCTGATAAAATGGTCATATACCGTGCCTATTCTCTCAATGAGCCATGCTCTAACAATGTAGCATAATATAATGCTTTGCTGATTGGTCTCCAAGTCACAAAATAATTAGACATTGAATTCCTGGAAGCTTATGGAGATTCTCAACTGATTGTTAATCAGGTTAGAGGGACTTATGAAGTCCGAAATTCTGATCTCATCTCTTATCATCAAGTGGTAATCGAGTTGGTCCTCTCATTCAAAGGATTTTTTATCGAATTCGTACCACGTTCTCAGAATGTGGAAGCTGATGCTCTTGCTAGCTTAGCTGCAGATTTGGCTGTTCCAATTCGAAGACAAAATACAATTACTTTGTTGGACCGAGACTTATTCTGTGTCAATAATAATCTGTATATTGAACAGAGTTATACTACAGAGTCAAGTTCCCAGCAGAGGGATTGGAGAAGTCCATTCATTGACTATACGGTTCATGGGATTTTACCTGAAGATCCAAAAGAAGCTGCATCGATTAAAAGACGATCATTTCGATTCTATTATGATTCATCTTTACATATGTTATATCGTCGTTCATATGATGGACTCTTGCTGCGCTGTCTCTCAGAAAGTGAAGCTAAACAAACACTCCGAGAAGCTCATGATGGTGTTTGTGGTGCTCATCAATCAGGTCCGAAATTACAAGATCGCATTCGAAGAATGGGGTATTATTGGCCATCCATGATAGCAGATGCTGTAGAATATGCTAAAAGGTATAAAGCATGTCAAATTCATGCTGATTTTATTCATCAGCCGTCTGAATTCTTGCATCCTACAGCAGCCTCTTGGCCCTTCGAAGCTTGGGGTATGGATATCATTGGTCCAATTAACCCTCCTTCTGTTAAAGGACATCGGTTTATATTAGCTATAACCGATTACTTTTCCAAGTGGGCAGAAGCAATTCCCCTTGCTGAAGTAAAAACATCTAATGTGATTAGCTTCATTAAACACCATGTCATTTATCGCTTTGGGATTTCTCGACGGATAATTCATGACAATGGACCACAATTTGCCAGTCAGGCATTTTATCGGTTCTGTGATAAGAATCGAATTCAAAATCTGGCTTCTACGGCTTATAATCCAGCTCTAATGGTTTAGCCGAAGCTTTCAATAAGACGATCATCAAACTTCTCAAAAAGTTCGTCTCTTCTAATAAACGTGATTGGAATGAGAAACTTGGAGAATGTTTGTGGGCTTATCGAACAACGGTCCGAACTCCTACTGGTTTTACACCATTTTTACTGGTTTATGGGTATGAGGCTGTCCTTCCATTGGAAATCCAGATTCCATCTCTTCGAATAGCCATTGCTAATGAGCTAACTACAGAGAATAATGATCGTTTACGACTCCAAGAACTGGAAGGATTGGACGAGAAGCGTCTTCAAACACAACAACATATTGAACTATATCAAGCCCGTATATCTCGAACTTTCAACCGTAAAGTTAAAGAGAGGGTATTCAAGGTCGGTGAGCTGGTTTTAGCTGTTCGAAGACCGATGGTGATGACTCACAAAAACAAAGGGAAATTCCAAGCAAAATGGGAAGGCCCTTATGTAATCGAGACTGTGTTTTCTAATGGTGCTTATCGGTTATCTAAGCCCAATGGAGATTTACTCATGATGCCGATCAATGGCAAATTTCTTAAGAAGTACTATGTATAAAAAAAGAGACAGAATGAAAATAAAAATCTCTTTTATTATTATTTTTGTTCAGAACAAAGGATTAAGGACGAGGACCACTGCCTTCCTTATTGAATACATAGTCAGCCAGTGCATCGAAGGCATCGTTGTCTGAGTTCATAAAAAACTTGCAGGCAGCCATCCTCAGCGCCTCTTCTTCAGGAGTTTTCCCTGGCTCTACTAAGAAAGCGAGGATGTCTTGTGGTGGCTTGGGCGTAGGAGAGCTTTCACCTATTTCGGTTGGGCCTGATACAGTTGCCTCAACGGGGCGCGTCTCGATGACGTCCTCAATCTTCATGGAGACTTCATTCTTTTGTTGCACGTCCTTGGAAGACATTTCCGATAGAGGAGTGGAAATAAGAATAAAATGTTACAAAGAGTTCTCACCTATTTCTAGAAGGGGACTATTAATGAACCGGTCTTTGAAATTGAAAATAACTTTTTATTTCCGAAAAGGCCTGTTCGTTCATTACATCAGATTCATCCATTTAATTATGGAATTGAATTGACCTTTTCTTTTCCCGAAAGATACGTTGGTTCGTTTATTTTTTCATCGATATTGACGTATACTCTCATGACATCTGTCTTTTTATTCCCCAGCCACCAATGTTTGGTTAAGCTGATTACTCATCTCCTTGGAGAGAAATTTTAATCTTCTATCTTATCAGTTGATTAAAAATTGGATTTGTTATTTATCATGATCTCATGACCTCTGAATAAATATTAAATCCGCTTGTTGTTCCTATCTATCATGTCTATTTGGCCTCTGAATAGATATTAATCTATTTTTCTTTGAGTTGTTACAATCTATCATGTTCATATTACCTCTGATAGTATTGTATACTCTAAACAGAAAACGAGATTTTATTATCTATCGTGTCTATATTACTTCTGGATAGATACAAGTTATTCTCTGAGAATTGTATGCTGGGATCAAGTTTTCGTTGATAAAAAAAAACTTTGAACATCGAAAAATCTCAAAAGAGTATTTCTCACAGGATTTTCATTTCCTTTCTTATTTTTTTGTGAAAGTCTATTATATTTCTTAGACTTTCTTACAAATCATAATGGAAATCTATTACATCTTGGATTTTCATTCTATACGACAACGATAACCTAATAGAGATCTATCACTTCTTTGGATCTTTTTCGTCGGATTCGTTGTTGGTGTCAATTCCTTACTGTCTGAGCCTCAATGGCAACCAGAATTGTAGGAATTAACTCTGGTCTTCTCTCTCAGACGAGAGGAGAATCCCAGAGTTTGGCAGCCCGAAAACGTATTGCTGCCAATACAACTGGTGGAGAAATGGCGGCCCTTCAGAAGAGATAGGAATGTATCCAGCATTGGGATACGATTCCTAATTCTGCCGTGAAAGGAACTCTACTACCCAATTTCTCGGGTTAGAGTTGACTCCACCATCCAACTCTCCGTGTATAAAGGCTCTTCCTACCAACTGAGGAAGACCCTTCTATCCCACGAAGAGTTCTGAGTTGTCTGATTTGCACGTCAAAAGCGCATGAGCTCCCTGATGTTGATGTCAGAAGAATGCTCCCCACAGCATCCAAGTCGCCAATACCGGTTCTGGAAAAGTTCTTCAGCCAAGCTTCTGCAGAAAACAACAAAGAAAAATTGTTTTAAACAGAAGTGTCATCAGACGCATACTGGTCAATTAAAACTAAAGACAGATGCTCATGCACATTGTTTTGTCTTCAACAGGCGCACTTTATTCAACAAGGATTTGCGCCCGTGTTTCATGTGCACCTTATCTAACAAGGATTTGTGCCCGTGTTTCATGTGCACCTTATCTAACAAGGCTTTACGCCCGTGTTTCATGTGCACCTTATCTAACAAGAATTTGCGCCTATGTTTCATGCGCTCCTTATCTATCAAGGATTTGCGCTCATTTTCAGTAGACGTGCCATATCTATTAAAGATAGGCGTCTGTTTTTTAACAAAAAGCTCAAAGGCAGCCGATTGTTTTACGAATCAAACTTACCATCAAAATCAGATGGTTCGGCTCTAAGAGTGGTTGAATCAACGTCTGATGACCGAACGTACAGAGGAACGACATCGGAAAGCATCGCCATTATCAGTCTCTTGTTGGAGAATGAAATCTTGCAAAAAAAAACAAGCTATCTTCGGATAAAAAGAATGAGAATAACAATGAGAATGTATAAAACATTCTTTAACTCAGCTATTTATAAAGAGTCGAAGAAACGGTTGGCGTGAGTCTATTTTGGGAAAGATCCTAATAAGAGGCGCTCGTAACCACGGAACAGTTGCCACGTGTTGTTTTGTTTCTCTTGGAAAAGAGCAAACGTGGAAATAGTCAAAAGAGGTGTATAATGATCCTATATCAATGTACTACACGAATAAAGATGAAAACAACACCAAGATTTTATTTTTATAAAATGAGAGTAGGCCCCTACAAATAAGTTGAAGTGTCACAATGCATAGATGACACCCCTACATAAAACATTATTTCTTCTTCTTCTCTCCTTCGTTGGGCTGACGAAGGGAGGCGCCTAACTCGTGCACATTGTGGATCCCTGAACGACGCATCAGATTGAGGAATGCTTCTGCATCACCTGATCCTTCGTAGGCAGTTGAGGGACCACCATCTATACGATCGAAGATCGCTGGAGTCAGTCCAAAACATTCCATGAAGTTGCGTGCTCGCGATTGATCGACCTCAGTCTCTATGTCAAGCCTTGAGCTTTGAGCCTTTTCCTTGTCAGCCTCTATCTCTTTCTTCGGTGCCATGACAATATAAGGATGAGAATTGAGAATGAAAAAACTTCTCCTTATATATACAATCAATCAACCCTTCATATCCCCTATGGGAAACTGAACATTATCAATGCAACTCGGGAAAACGAAGAGGCGTTCGAAAGTTTCGAGAGAAAATTTATTATGACGGTTAAGTTTTGACAGGTACCATTTCTTGACTTTTCATGTTCAAAGTATTTCAAAATTTTTGAAGTCTTTTTAAATTCCGAAAACTTTGAAGGGGGTCTTGTAGGAGCGTAAAAAAATGCTTCATAGACAGAGTCAAAGAGATAGAGCTTTTCACTCAAAACAAGCTGTTTTAAGTCAGCTGTTTTACGCCAGGAACAGGCCAACCACTTTACGCCAGGGTCAAGCTAGCTGTTTTACGCCAGAGACAGGCCAATCACTTAACTACCAAAATACATGGATTTACCGACGGCCTTATCTGTCGGTAGTCCGTCGCCAAAAATAAATACCGACGGATTACCGACGGATATTTTGGTAAAACAGCCGTCGGGAATAACCTCGTCGCTAAAACATATCCGTCGCTACTCCGTCGCTCAGCGACGACTTAGCGACGGAATATCGTCGGCGCATTTAAATATATATAGCGACGGATTACCGACTAGCTTTCGTCAAAACATGTATCAGGATATAGGGTTAGCGACGGAAAACTCCGTCGCTAAAGAGTCGGCAAAACCGTATCAGTGATTTTCTGATACGCAATATCCGTCGCTAATCCGTCGTAAATTTGTCGGTAAAAGCGTATCAGAGATTTTCCCATACGGCAGGTCGTCGTTATGCCGTCGCTAATCCGCCGAGGTGTACGACGGATTAGCGTCGTATTAGCGACAAAACATCCGTCGCTAACTGCAAAATTTATGGACATCAAACAGAACTAGGTCGACGGACATTCCGTCGCTAAACCGTCGCTCAATGTAAAATTCTCCAGGTAGCGACGGATATTACGTCGCCAATCCGTCGATACATTAAATTCCTACAGTTAGCGACGGATAGTCCGTCGGGACTTTGTCGCCAGTCCGCCGTAAGTTAGTCGCCAATCCGTCGCGAAAGCTAAAATTTATGGACATCAAACAGCACCAGGTCGACGGATCGTCCGTCGCCAATCCGTCGCTTTATTGAAATGCTCCAGGTAGCGACGGTTTTTACGTCGCCACTCCGTCGCTAACCTCAGTTTCTCCAGTTAGCGACGGACTATCCGTCGCTGAGTGGTCGCCAGTCCGTCGCTAACTTCTAATTTTTGAAAAAAAAATACTGCAAACAGACTCTTTCCTGTTTATACAACACATCCAATACAATATCAAACATGCAAAATATCCATATACAACACCATATATCCATATCCAATACGAATATCCAACGTATCCAATATCCAACACCATATATCCATATGCAAAATATCCATATCCGACACCAATATCCAACGTATCCAATATCCAACAAAATATTACCAACACAATATATCCAATATCCAACATTAAATTATCCAAACATAAAAAAAATATCCGAACATACAATGTATCCAAATGTCTACAAAACCAACAACATAAACAAAATCAAACCCCGTCCGTCGGATCGTCTCGTGCTCGTGCCGCCGCATCCGCTTTGCGTATGTACTCCTCCACCGTGTGTGCCGGCACTTGGGACAAGACATGGTCTGGAAGCGCGCGTAGCTGCTCTGGCGACAACATGTCAAGGAGCGTCAAGATGGTGTTATCCGATACGATGCGGGCGTCCGCAGAGCGGTTAAACGAAAGCCGTCCGGGGGAAGAAGGACCAGGTCAATCCGAAGCACCGGCAGCAGCAGTAGACGGACCGGGAGCACCACCAGATGAACCGGGAGCACCACCAGACGGACCGGGAGCAGACGGACCGGGAGCAGACGGACCGGGAGCAGACGGATAGCGCCCCAACACTATCGCCCGCAAATCCGACACCGCGGAGGTCAGAGTCGCAAGCTGCGCCCTCACATCGTCAACCGGGGGCGCTGGGGGAGGCGGAGGCGGTGGATATCTCGGGGACGGCTGCAACGAGGGCGCCATGGAACCTAAGCCGTAGACGCGCCCTTTCCTAACGCCGCCGACGGATTCTACGAACACGTCGTCGTAGCGAGCGGCCATAGAAGAGTGCGTCCGGGTGGGCGTCGTTTCGCCGACATTCTCGGAAGGGGGCTCGATCTCAAGCCGACTAAGTGCCTCACGATACGCAGCCTATCCAATGAATGTGTTTATACTATAAGTTTTCCTAAGTTATAATCTAAATCCTATGTTTCCCTAAGTTATAGTCTGAATCCTAAGTTTATCTAATTAACTTAACAATAATTATATTTCTAACATAAATCTCATAAACGTAAGTACTTACATCAGTCTCCTCGGCCCTCGCGTCGACGAAGCTCCCGTCCTTCCGCCTCTTGTGCGTATGCACGAATACATCGTGAGCGGTGACCGTCTCCGCCTCTTTCCCCTGCTTCACCGCCCGTTAGGCCTGCATACGTAGAATTTAATTAACTTCGTATATTAACAGTACGAAATTAAATAATAGAATGAATTTGAATTTGCGCTATCTCACCAAATCTGCACGCGTCGATGCGTGGGGCCTTGATCCCCCCGTATGCAGACCCGCGGCCTGTCGATTAGCCTTAGCTTTCTCCGATTTCAGCTTGAACTGCGGAGTATCCATCTTCTCCAACATCTGCTCATAGTACTCCGCCCGGATCCAGTCCTTCCTCGTATGCGCCGTACGAAGGTCGTACACCGGATCCCGTATCTTCTTCCCGGCGGCGGCTTTGTAGGTCCTGCGGATCGCCTCCTCGCGATGGGGGGGCCACCAGAACGTCCTCTGACATACAAATTCAAATATCACGTAATAAAAAATTTAATGATTTAAAGAATAATTAATAATTCACCTACGGATTTATACCCTCATCTCGTCGAGCCAGACGTACTTCATGTCCTGAGGCACCTCAGAAAAATTGAGGTAGGGGCCATGGTAGTTATCCCGGATAATGCGCCCTAGAATCCGGGCAGCATCCCACGGGAAAAACCTATAAAGAAGCAACGACTGGATTATTAACTTGAATAAATGAAACAAATTTAATAAATTAACTTAAATTTACTTACGATTCACCAGCGGGCCATAGCTCTCGTCGGAACTCGCCCACCAGCCTCTCTGGTGGCGTCGGGGGATCCGCGGGTCCGCGCATGTACTCCCCGGTAACAGGATGAAACTGAATCCCGGGGTACTCCGAGGCCCACCCTGCAGTAACTGCTGGGCCCCCTGCTGCATCTGCTGCTGCATCCGCTGGTACATCCGGTGGCGGAACGGATCCGCTAGCGGATGGAGTCACAGGCCTCGACGACGATGTCGGTAGCACCGAGGAAGAATGACGGCGGAAAGAGCCTGTGTCCGGGCTCTCCAAGTCGGGATCGGAGGTCACATCCGGGGAATGCGGCTGGCGACCACGACCGCTACCACCACGCCCACGCCCACGCCCACGCCCACGTCCACGACCACCACCACCGCCGCCGCCGCCGCCGCCACCGCCACGACCACGGCCAGCACCACCAGTACGGGTGCTCGCAACCATGCCCTGTAAATAGAACACATAAACAAAATACCGACAACATAGATTTATAAATGAATATAAAACTAAACATATCCATACCAGCAGCAGGGCGATGAGTGCCGCCCAGATGAGTAGGCCTAGGAGTGCCATCTGCAAAAAGAAACTCATACAATAATACGCAAATATCCCAAACTGAAATAAATATTACAATCAGAAGTGAAGTACGAATAAAAGCTAGATACACAAAATCTGAAAAAATCATGCACCAATACAACAAAGTACAATTCTTGTAACTTTTGATGAAAGGGCATCTTGTGTTCCACTAGACTTGTAATTGTAAATCCAAATGTAATAGGGTAATTTAGGATTCGAGACTAGATATTGGGTGCTTCAAGATACAACTGAAATATAGCGATATTTAATCATCGTCATCGTCCTCTTCCTCGGCCTCGGCCTCATCATCATCATCATCCTCATCGTCGAATTCATCTGTATCCTCATCCTCATCCTCATAAAGTTCTTCTTCTTCTTCTTCTTCTTCTTCTTCTTCTTCTTCTTCTTCTTCTTCTTCAGTCTCAATACTTGGGACAAGACGCCTCTTTCTCCCCTGGTTGACATCTAAGTCTTGTATATCAACCTCTTCCTCCCCTCTATTTTCATCAGCAAGAGGTATATCAACCTCTAATTCAACATCCATGTCACAAGACTGTTGTCCCAAGTATTGGGGCTTTTTGATCTGGTCCTCTTGGTATGCTGGGTCTCCAACGTTGAATGTATTTCTAGATTTAATCTTGCATACTGCCCACCAGTCAAAGCGATCTCTACGACGCCTTGGGTAGCTTGTATAGTAGACTTGAACAGCCTGACTTGCTATCGCAAACGTGTCGGACCCTCTATACCTTCTGCGATGATTTATATCGACGAATCCAAATTGTTTATCGATTCTCCAACCGATATTTGGTGTCGTATCGAACCACTCACATTTGAACATAACAATATGCATATCAAATGGGGCACTATATTGTAATTCTACAATATCCCGAAGCACTCCATAATAGTCAAAGTCCGGCTCGTCGTCATAGATTGTGCCTCTTATGCAAACACCAAATTCCTTCGTACTGAAGCCGTCATTGAGAAATTCGGCATTTATAGGATGTTGAGTTGTCTTAAACTTGAAGCCATTAACGACATAGCCGGGCCAAGTCTTTGCATGCTTCTTCGGTCCCAATGACAAATAACGAATGCTCTCATTTGTGAGTGTACTTGGTTCAGCTAATAAAACCTGTAAACTTTAAATGTTTTAGTTGCATATATATATTTAAATGGTAGCCGCATAACATATTATCTCAGTTACTTACGTAATCTCGAAACCATGACGGAAAGGTAAAATCAACCTCTCTTTGAAGTCCCTCATCGGTAATATCGGGTGTCCTTATTTTGACTTCATCTCTAAATACACTGTTAGAGAGAATAAAAATTAGTGTAGTCACTTACCTCACCAAATTAGAGATTATAACGAGGTGTAGTCACTTACTTCTCCAAATCTCTCACTTCTTGTATGTCACAATTTAACAAGACATATCGGTGAGCGGCATCATACTCATCGTCACTCAACCACCGTTTCTTACTAGCCCCAATAGGCTTGCCCCTTAAATTGAATATACCTCCTTCCTCAACGTCTTCGTCATTCCTTTGAGGTCTATTTCGATTTGTCTCAACATGAGTATCGAAATAAATGGAGCAAAAGTTTGACACCTCCTTGATAAGATATGCTTCGCATATCGAAGCCTCTATATGAGCCTTGTTGCCAACTTTCTTCTTTAGATGATGTAGATACCTAGAGAGACAAATTATCTTGAGAATTAACAATAAATTGTAAAATCCACTTAAATTATATCGATTTTTATTTACCTTTCAAAGGGGTACATCCATCGATAATGAACAGATGTACCGACACGGGCTTCGTATGCTAGATGAATCGGTAGATGCTCCATACTGTCGAAGAAACCCGGTGGAAATATTTTCTCTAACTTGCAAATTGTTAAGACAATCTTCTCCTCAAGTTGTATCATATGTTGCACCGTGAGCTTAGTTGAACAGATATCCCTGAAGAATGTAGACAGCTCGGCCAACGGAACCCATACAGCAGAAGGCAACAACTCTCTCAACGCAATGGGCAGTAATCTTTCCATAAACACGTGGCAGTCGTGACTCTTCATTCCTGTTAGCTTGCGTTCATTGAGATCAACGCATCTAGACAAATTCGACACATAGCCGTCGGGAAATCTTAAAGTAGATATCCACTTGCAGATTATTAATCTATCTTCCTTGCTCAATGCGTATGGCGCTATCGGCTTAGTTACTTGTCCACCAGCTCCCCTTTGTATCAAGTTTAGATTATGACGTTTGCATATCTCGGCCATGTCTTGTCTTGCTTTTGGATTGTCCTTCGTCTTTCCTTTAATATCCATAACGGTATTGAAGACATTATCGAACACATTCTTTTCGATATGCATGACATCAAGATTATGCCTAATAAGATTATCTTTCCAATAAGGCAAGTCCCAGAAGATACTCCGTTTGGTCCAGTTATGGCTTTGTCCGAACCCCTCGACACGATTGTTCGATGGATCTTCCATTGCGGTGGGCAATTCCTTTACATCTTCCCAAATATCGTATCCCGACAATCTGGCAGGAGGTTCAGAAAATTCTTGTTTTCCATATCTGAACGCGTCCTTGTTCTTTCGCCAAGGATGTCTCGTTGGCAGAAATTGACGGTGACAGTCAAAGAAAGAAGTTTTTCCTCCATGTCTAAGGCGGAACGCCTTACTATTTTCCATACATATCGGACAAGACATGTTGCCGTGCGTACTCCATCCCGACAGCATACCGTATGCTGGAAAATCATTGATTGTCCACATGAGTGAAGCTCTCATCAGAAAGTTTTGTTTTCTGGAAATATCATAGGTCGTGACGCCGATCTCCCACAAATATTTCAGCTCATCCACCAACGGCTGTAAATATATATCGATGTTCTTTGTCGAATTTTTGGGACCGGGTATGATAGCTGTCAAGAACATATAAGGAGTCTTCATACACATCCATGGTGGCAGATTGTAAGGGGTAAGAATGACCGGCCAGCATGAGTATTGAGATCCCGACTGTCCGAAAGGGGCGAAGCCATCAGAACATAGCGCCAGGCGTACATTTCTAGGCTCTGCAGCAAAATCTGGATGACACAAATCAAAATATTTCCACGCCTCCCCATCCGAAGGATGTGATAATTCTCCTTCGTCCTTTATGCGATCTTCACTGTGCCACGTCATGTGTTCTGCTGTATTCAGAGACATATACATCCTCTGTAAGCGCTTCGTGATCGACAAGTAATGCATATACTTGTAAGGACGTCATTTTCTAGTTGACTTTCCTTTTCCCTGTACTGTCTTGTAACGATCCGTATTACAGAACCAACAACTTTCTAATACGCAATTCTCTTTGTAATACAACATGCATCCGTTGCGACAGCAATCTATCTTCTCGTACCCCAGTCCCAGTTGTCGGACCATCATCTTTGACTTGTAGAAGTTTCTTGGGAGCTCTTTTGATTCCTTTGTGATCCGATCATAGCAAGCTTGTGGCAAGTTAAAATCAGACTTTATGTTCAACAACCGCATCGTCACTGACAGTGCGGAATGAGTCTCACAACCAGGATATAGAGGAGTATCTGCGTCCTTAAATATATCATAGAACTCCTTTGCCTCGGGATTAGGATCCTCCGGATCAAAATTAGGCCCTGCCGCAGCATACACCATATCTCGTGCAAGGTTCTGCATGTCTCCATAATCCACAGAGCATCCGTCGTCTTCGAGGACATCCGTTGCAGCATTATCATCAAAAGCATAAGTACCAGCTTCTGCAGCCTGTCTTTCTGAATATAATTCACCTTGCGATGACCACAGGCCGTAATCACGTACGAAACCCTTACGGGTCAAATGATCTCTCACAGTCATCACTTCTTCGAAACGTCTATTGTGACAATTAACACATGGACACTTGATTTTGTTATCGTCCATGTACTGAGTTTTGCTCATGGCATACTTAAGAAATACTTCCACACCTGCCTGAAAATCGTCACTCACACCAATTCTGCTCTCGTATTGTCGTTTGTACATCCATGTACGATCAACAAAGTAACGATTCATGCTCGATTTGATGTGAATATATGTATCGTAAGACAAACTAAACATAAGAATTAATAGCCCGATACCGATACTCATATCGTAAGAAAAACTAAACTTGTGGATAACACGCTAGGCCTACGACGAGGCTACTTAGTATCACAATCTAACATAATTAGTATATAATCATGTAACTGGTGGATCCGCTAGCTAGTAAGCCGGATGTACTTAATATCAGAGAGTATCAGATTAGTATCAGTATATAGGTTAGGTAGACCGTATCAAACGCATATCGGAATAGTAGGCCGAATAGGAGGCCGAGATAGTCGAATGAGAAGAAGGGAAGAAAGGAGGAGCAGATGGGTCCAGAGCCATGGTAGAGGAGGAGAAGTAACATGAGAGCAGTTTCCGCCGTAACATCTCCTGGCTCTGCTGGCAACTGAAGTCCAGATGCTACAAAGGACGATCCTTCGCTGAAATCGACTACAACACCCATCAGTTCAAGTTCATTCCTATATGAGTATATTCCAATGCCATAGAGGAAGGTCAACAAACTGATGGCTTCTATGGCATTGGAATCTACTCATATAGGAATGAACTTGAACTTGAACTGATGGGTGTTGTAGTCGATTTCAGCGAAGGATCGTCCTTTGTAGCATCTGGACTTCAGTTGCCAGCAGAGCCAGGAGATGTTACGGCGGAAACTGCTCTCATGTTACTTCTCCTCCTCCACCATGGCTCTGGACCCATCTGCTCCTCCCTTCTTCCCTTCTTCTCATTCGACTATCTCGGCCTCCTATTCGGCCTACTATTCCGATACCGATACTTTGAACCTTGATCTTAACCCAAACCTATATACTGATCGATACTAATCCGCTACGCCCGATACTAAGTATATACGGTCGATACTGATAGCGATAGTCCGATACCGATAGCGATAGTCCGATACCGATAGTTCGATCGATACCGATAGTTCGATACCGATAGCGATAGTCCGATACCGATAGCGATAGTTCGATACCGATAGCGATAGTCCGATACAGATACACATGGACCTACATATCTATATATCACTAGTAGCCATACTCCTCTACATACTACTCTACACTAGGATCTAATAACCATATACTACTCTACACACTAGCTACGTAGTCATACTCTAAAATAAGGTAAACTAATTTACCCACACATTAAAACCAACCCAATCAAATCTTAGGCAAACTATTCATATGATATCAATCGAAATACAAATAGGTCAACTAGGCTAGTTCTAGGTCAAATTAGGAGTCCAAGTCAACTCTGTCAAAACTAACCTTAATTAGGCTAAACTTCTACCTTAGCTAATCAAATATATATACTAGACTTCACGACGTGTGTCTGTGTATATATATATATATATATATATATATATATATATATATATATATATATATATATATTATTAATAAATTACTTAAAATTATGCCTATATATATATATATATATATATATATATATATATATATATATATATATATATATATATATATATATATATATATATATATATGTCTGTGTGTGTGTGTGTGTATCCGTGTGTCTGTGTCCGTGTGTGTCCGTGTGTGTGTGTGTGTCTGTGTGTGTGTGTGTGTGTCTGTGTGTCCGTGTGTCCGTGTGTGTGTGTGTCTCTGTGTGTGTCCGTGTGTGTGTGTGTCCGTGTGTGTGTGTGTGTCCGTGTGTGTGTGTGTGTGTCTGTGGGAGAGGAGGAGGGGGACTCCTGCGCGGGGACTCCAGAGTCCCTCCTACGCCTCCCCTGCTCCGACCCCCCCCCCCCCCCAACCCCTGCCCGACCCCCCAACCCCTGTCCGACCCCCTCTCCCACCCCCCTGCCCCCCTGCCCCGACCCCCCCAACCCCTGCCCGACCCCCTCTCCCACCCCCCTGGCCCCCCCTGCCCCGACCCCCCCCCAACCCCTGCCCGACCCCCTCTCCCACCCCCCCTGCCCCCCCTCCTGCCCCGACCCCCCCAACCCCTGCCCGACCCTCCCCCAACCCCTGCCCGACCCCCTCTCCCACCCCCCTGCCCAGACCACCCCCCCACCCCTGCCCGACCCCCTCCCCGACCCCCCCTGCCCCCTCTCCCACCCCACCCTTGCCCCGACCACCCCACCCCCTACCCGAACCCCCCTGCCCAGACCACCCCCCCACCCCTGCCCGACCCCCTCCCCGACCCCCCTGCCCCCGACCACCCCACTCCACCCTTGCCCCGACCACCCCACCCCGTACCCGAAACCCCCCTGCCCCACACCCTCTCCGACCACTACGACAGCCCCCCAACCCCCCAAATCGTAAAAGAGAGAGAGAGAGAGGGAGATAGAGAGAGAGAGAGGGGGGGAGAGAGAGCATACCTTAGAGAGAGAGAGGGAGATCGCCGGTCGGAGAGAGGAAGATCGTCGGAGAGAGGGAGAGGGAAGAGAGAGAGTGTTTGGGGGGGGAATGAAAATCCCCCCCCCCCGTCGGTTCAATTTAAGTTAGGGTACAGAAATTAGTGACAGAGTAGCGACAGATTATTCCGTCGCTAAGTCGTCAGTAAATCTCGTGCCAATATTTTAGGCTTTTGCCGCCAAAATATGCGACGTTCTAGCGACGGATATAAAACCGTCGCTACTTGGCCGACGACCTATCGACGGCGTAGCGACGGATATGGACATAAAAAAATAAAAAAAATTGTCCACTGCTTTCCGTCGGTATTCCGTCACAAATCCGTCGGTGATCCGACGGTAATAGCGACGGAAAATTTCCATCGCTAAAAGG
The DNA here is from genome assembly GCA_029216955.1 of Iris pallida. Classification (NCBI taxonomy): domain Eukaryota; kingdom Viridiplantae; phylum Streptophyta; class Magnoliopsida; order Asparagales; family Iridaceae; genus Iris; species Iris pallida. The sequence continues at coordinate 2,274,871 of JANAVB010045020.1, forward strand.
CCGTCGCTAAAATACTGTAATTTGGTAGTGGCTTTACGCCAGGGGCAAGCTGCCAAATCATGCATTTAATGCAAAGTAATAATGGGTCTGACATAAAGATCTACTGACAGCGTATAACACAGGATTCGAAGGAATTTGTTTTACACAGAAATCCATATTGTCGTTTAGTTTGTGGACTGAGCTATTTTACGCCCGCAAGATGGCTTCTTTTACGCATGGATACTATATGAGCTTTTACGCTCAAGTGTCGACATGTGCATAAAGTTTATTTGGGCTACGTTTTACGCTCAAGGTTGTTTTATCAACCACTTTACGTGAGAAGTCCATTTTAGGGCTATTTTATGCCTAGTCTACTACTTTACGCTCAGAGTATATTTGGGTTATTTTTATGCCCGGTCCTTCCTGAATACTTGGGAACGTGGTTTGCCTACATGGCTTTCATGCCACACATCTCGAAGAACGTGTGTACGTGCATCCTATTCTTATTAAAATAATGGGACACGTGTCAACGTGTGTAGAGGATGACTTCAGTCATGGGTGGCAGTTACTAGCGTAAAGACAGGATTATTGTTGCTTTTTACGCACAAAAAGCCAAGTCTATAAATAGACTTATTTTTCATATGAAACGGACAGACGGAGAGACAGAGGAGAATAGAGAGATCAGAGCCCAGAGACTTTGATTTTCCAGAGCATTCTTCTTCAACCTTTCTTCCAGAACAGAGTGAAGCAAAGCAGGAAAGCATTCGGCCTCGCCATCAGTGCCCAAGTGCGTTGATACATTTTCTGGTGACTTAGTTCTTTCAGCTGTTCATCTTCTAGCAGTGATCTTCATCATCATCGTATGGTCCAAGGAACAAAGTGATCGTCTTCAGATCAGACTTCCATAGCAATACTTTTCAGAACATTTGTACTTTTGTACTTTTTCTCGTTTTATTTTCAAAAGCCAATTTTAGGCATTTTGTTAAGTGAAACAAAGACCTAGAAAGAATTTTTTTTCCCAATTTAGAACATTTTTTGCACTTATATGAGGATATAATCTAAGGATGTTAAGCCTATAGAAGGAGTAATTGCTCTTATACTCTTATACCAATTGAAGACAACCCTAGAGAAGGACAAATATGATTTATGAGAATTAGGCACAATTGATAAGGTAACGAATATTTACAAGAAAATTCAAGAGGATAGATCAAAGTCGCAAACACTTGATTTATCTTGGTATTCTCTGCGAATAGAGGTGTTAATCGGGTCTTTCAGTCCGAAACCCGCTCCAGGCTTGACCTTGTCAAACCCGGATTGGGTCGGCCCGGTCTCGACCAACAAGCCGGCTAGGCTCGGCCCACCTCTCCCTACGGGTCGGGCTGGGCTAACCTTCCCCCGACCTGGGCTCGACCAACCCCGATAGTTGACCCGGTTTGGCCCCCCTTTAATTATACCAGTTGGGGTAATTTTACTATTTTACCTCCTATTAGTAGTTATTTAAACGTTTGGGGAATATTTCAGTGAAAAACCCTCTAACAACCATAGTAGTCCTTAGGGGTATTTTTACCAAAATATCCTAAATTTTAACCACTTCTGGACGTTAATAAGGGAAATTTTATTTTGCTAAAAAAAACCAAAATACCCCTATAAAAGTCATATTCTAAGGGTATGTGTGGTCATATGGCACCCGAAAATTTCTATAAATATGACTTAATTCATCCAAATTTACCACAAAAAATTTTATTCCCTCTTCTAATACTTTCAAGCAATCTCGTGTTCTATTTCGTGAAGTACCTGCTTTTTTAGATTGAAGTTTAAGAAAAATTGTAAGAGAGAAAAATTTCGGAGCCTTACTTGATCGACCACCACTAAGATTGACACGCCCCAATTCTGAAGAATCGATAGTCCCCCATACGTGATGCCGTGTGAACCTAGGTTGCGATCGCACAAGGCATAGTCATAAAGGTTATCCGAACACAACATCTAAGAGAGTATGCAAATAAAATTGAATAACACATTAAAACAGAGAAACTTTTTATTTTATTGATAATAGACATCATTTACAAGACTCTATTACAATCATGCCACGCGGGCTTTACACAATAACTCGATTACAAAATGAACGCCGATGAGATAGCTGTTCCATACATACATCCCTCAATTTACAACAAAAGTATTCCAGCCACCTGGAATGGAGGGAAGTTGAGACATATTTCTTGGATTGTTGCAGAGAGTCTTCAAAAAGTTGAGTAGCGAGAGCCTTCGACGCGCGGTCGAAGTTTCAAAACACGAACGTCGCCCTGGGTTAGTTGGCACATTCCTCCGAATTTGCGGCACCTGCGGATAGCGAGGGTTGGTACGATCACATGTACTAGCAAGTGGCTAATTAAACCCAAGCGTCCATTTGTTCAAGCAGTTTTATAAAATATGTTAACTATTTTTTGATCTTTCTAATCATCCTGATTGATTTGCATGTTAACATGTTAATAGGCAAGCATTTGATAGGCAGTATAACATAACTTACGATACATCTTACCCATGGCAGAGCGTGCCATTGCAGCGTAACTTACCATGTTCCTTCCCTGTCATACTTATAACAAGCTTATAATTTATATGCAAGTGTGGGTCACTGGCAATTCAAGCCATCCTGGATATATAGCTTGGTCGAGACGGCGACCCTTTCAGCTCTGGTAGCTAGCTCTGCTGAAAGTCCCGAATGACTCGTGCTAACATCCAGTACAGCTATCTTGCATTCCTCATATGCCAAAACGGTCCCGTGGCCTCGGGTTGCCGTTCAAGGAAGCGAAGCCTTACGCGCAAGTTGTCCATGACCGTGCTTAAGTTAACAAGTTATTCAAAGCACATTTCAAGTTATCGCTGCGACATTCCTTTAATTTTCCTTTTTGCAGATCATGAAATAATTCTATCTTTTTTCTAGAACCTTTAACTTTCTCTTTTTGGTAGAAAACTTATATTTTTAGAGTAATTTACTCTAAATTGATTCAGTTATCCCAAGTTCTTGATTTTAAAATATGGTGACAAGCATTTCAATTGTGTTTTATGTTTGATTGAAATCAGAAGGTCGAGGTGAAGGAGGTCAGCCACTCACCTTAGACTTTGCTTTAGGCGAGGGACTGGTTGGCTGTGCTTAGACGTTACCACGCGATCACCTGCAATCGTATAAGCAACTGATTAGAACACCGTGTTATTCAAGAAATTTGATACGAATGCGAAGTTCAAAAACATAAGCCATGAAAACTATCGAAAACATTCACAAAAACCAAAGCCAAAGCTAAAGCAAGTGCGACATGAAAAACAGAGCAATGAGAGATCTATCTCGACTCAGCCGCAGAGCCAATTCTTGAGACGCAACCTACTGAATATGGGACTTGCTTCCGAAGAGGCCTTTCCATAACGAGAAAAGGATCTTAATTCAATCGTTTCTGTTCGATCGATTCAACCGATCCCGATCTATCGGTTCCAACTGAATCGGTAGCGACAATGTTCCTTTCTCGTGCATCCCGTGGACGAAAATGGGACACGATGTAGGGACGGGACACTACACCATAACTAACTAATAACAAGTTTCATTCTCGAAACTTAATAATAGAACCTACCTTTACGAGAACAATGAAGGAAATTTTCCTTCATCTCTGATTCAAGTTCCCAGGTTGACTCTTCGACTGAATGGCTACTCCAGAGTACGCGAACGAGAGGGATCGTTCGATTCCGCAGCAGCTTATCCTAGCATTCCAAGATTTGGACTGGCACTTCAACGTAGGATAAGTCGGACTTCAGCTCCAGTTAACCAAAATCTACTACGTGGCTTGGGTCGTGTACGTACTTCCGCAACTGAGAGACATGGAAGACATCGTGTACACCCGCTAGCGCCGGCGGCAGGGCAATTTGATAGGCCACTGGGGCGACTCGCTTGAGTATTTCGAACGGCCCAACGAATCTCGGACTCAACTTCCTCTTTGCACCAAATCGGGTAACTCTCCTCATAGGCGTCACTTTAAAATATACGTGATCGCCTTCTAGAAATTTGAGGGGTCGACGATGGATATCGGCATAGCTTTTCTGACGACTCTGAGCAGTCTTTAATCTTTCCCGAATGAGCCAAACTTTCTGTACTGTCTGTTCTACCAGCTCCGGACCAAGAATCTGTCGCTCTTCGACTTCGTCCCAGCAAATTGGTGATCTGTACTTCCGTCCGTATAATGCTTCGTACGACGCCATCTGTATGCTAGATTGATAGCTATTATTGTATACAAATTCGGCCAGAGGTAGATGAACATCCCAACTCGATTTGAAGTCAATTGCGCAGAGCCGTAGCATGTCTTCGAGAATCTAATTGACGCACTCCGTTTGGCCGTCGGTCTGGGGATGATAGGCTGAGCTAAAGTTCAATGTACCCAGAGATGACTGAAGGCTACACTAGAAGCACGATAGAAACCGTAAATCCCGATCAGAGACGATGGATACTAGAACTCCGTGCAGCCGCACTATCTCGTCAAGATAAGTCTGAGCTAGACGATCGACGCTCAAAGTAACTTTGATGGCAATAAAATACGCTGACTTGGTTATTCGATCGACGATGACCCAGATGGCATTATTTTTTCGTGGCATTCTCGGCAGACCAACAATAAAATCCATGCACACGTGCTCCCACTTCTATTCTGGAATTGCCAGGTTCTGCATCTCCCTACTCGGTCTCTGATGCTCAGCTTTTACATATTGACAGGCCATGCATTGCGACACGAAGAGTGCCACATCTCTCTTTATTTCGTGCCACCAGAAGGTCGTATGAAGGTCCTTGTACATCTTGGTACTACCTGGATACAAGGAGTACTTCGCATGGTGTGCTTCTGCTAATATTTCCTTTATAAGTTCTAAATCATCTGGAACGCATAGTCCCCCCTTCAATCGAAGCACACTGGTTTTATCTTTCGCAAAGTCGGTCATCCTACCTATTGAGATTAACTCCCGCATCTTTTTCAGTTACGGATCATCCTTCTGAGTGATCTTGATCTTTTCTCGCAAGCTTGGCTCTAACTGCAATGGTGCCAACTGCACATTCCTAAATCGTACTCGGAGATCGATGCCCATCTTTTCTAGGTCGCGTAGTAATCTGCGATCGATGGATAGCGAGGCAATATACTTCCGACTCAGAGCGTCTGCCACAATATTTTTCTTTCTCGACGTATAGTCAATAGTCAAGTCGTAATCTTTGATCAGTTCAAGCCAACGCCTTTGCCGCAAGTTTAGCTCCTTGTGCGTGAATAGATACTTGAGGATCTTATGATCCGTATAGATCGTGCATGCCACGACATAAAGATAGTGATGCCATAATTTCAACGCGAACACAATTGTCGCTAACTCCAGGTCATGAGTAGGGTAGTTCTTCTCGTACGACTTTAGCTGTTGGAAAGCAAAAAATATCACCTTGTTTCGTTGCATCAGCACACACCCCAAACCCTGATCGAAAGCATTGCTGAAGATCTGGAATCCCCAGTCCCTTCTGGAAGTGCGAATATCAAGGCCGAGATGAGCCGTTGCTTTAACTCTTAAAAGGAAGCTTCACAGTCGTCAAACCATTCAAAAGTGACTCCTTTCTAGGTGAGGCGAGTCATAGGCGATGCGATCTTCGCAAAGTCTTTCACGAAGCATCGGTAGTATCCTGCTAAGCCAAGGAAGCTTCGAATCTTGCCGACTGACGTCGGCCGTTTCCAATCGACAACGGCTTCAACTTTCTTTGGGTCGACTGCTATACCTTTGGATGAAATGATGTGTCCGAGGAATACGACGCTGCTCAGCCAAAATTTACATTTGCTCCGCTTCGCATACAACTGATTTTCCTAAAGTGTCTAAAGCACGGTCCGCAGATGCTCAGCGTGTTGCCGCTTATCCTTTGCGTAGACAAGTATATCGTCGATAAAGACTACTACGAACTTGTCGAGGAAGGGTCAAAATGCCCGATTCGTTAAATCCATGAAAGCAGCTGGGGTATTTGTTAGGTCGAACGGCATTACCAGAAACTCGTAATGACCGTATCGAGTACGGAATGCTGACTTCGACACATCGTCTGGCTTGATCTTGAATTGATGGTAGCCCGATCGAAGACCAATTTTAAAAATACCGAGTGTCACTCCCTGACCCGGAAAATCGCTCGTCCTCGCTGGGGCGTGATGCCGCACGAGCCTGGAGTTACGCTCATGCAAGACAAGATAACAAGTTCACATAAGATTATCTCAAATTGATAACATAAGCAGCAAAAGAAAATAGAGTATACAATAAGAATCTTTTTTATTAATGATGAACTGAAGATTACAAAGGCTTGAATAGCCCAACTGAATATGCCAACTGGCTACAACGCTCATGATCTCTCTAGCTCACAAAGGATTACATAGTTCCATACATTATGCCTCTTTATAGCCAACAAGTAGTCTTCGACCGAACATCTCCATGTTGTAAGTCCGAACGCCAATGTGGTAGCACCACTTGAAACACTAAGGACTCCATGCCTCGGTCCATGCCTCGGCGCGTCCAAGCCAAGCCCCGTCCCGAGTCGAACATAACCTGAACCTGCAAGCAAACTAGTGGGGGATTAGTGCTTTCGTCCTCGTTGTACTGATCAAGACCCACTCGCACCCAAACCAACACTAAGTATATTTAGTGAAACATGCAACTTATTTGATGATCTTTCTATTTAGCCTTAGGGTCAGTTTCATGGCGATATTCAAGCATATAATATAAATGTGTCCAATACCATGTCCCTATAACAGATACAGTTAGACATAATATGAACATAAGCATAATGATCGTGTATGTTTCTGTCTCGTTTCGCTTAGCCTGCAATCGTTAGAAATATGCATAACCAACCATACAATTACCGTAGCCAACCAACCAAACTTAGACATGCATAAGGGTGGCAGGCCCTGTGCCTGCACCCAATTCTAATCTCATCCTACCGGCCCTATCTATATGAAGGTCACGGTGTTTCATACCGTAATGGACTTGGCATCTTTATGTGTAAGCCTATAATCGCTCCAGTACGGGTTGCTAGCCCAGTATCCGAAGGATCCCAAACTTACTGATATCATAGCTTATCACAACACTGGCCAGTCGTAACCCGTCCTAATGAAGTGTACCATAAATACCAAACATAATTCCCTCCTAGGCCGAACGGTCCCGGTGTCCTGGTCGTAACCGTTCGAGGGAAGCCGTGCCCGTGCATGGGCCATCCGAGTCTATTGACCATGCAATACGTGCCATAGCAAACAAGTCATATCATTCCAACCAATCTCATATTCCATAAATATATTTCGTCATCTCTACCTCAAGTTCCATCGACATTATGCCCCAACACATCTGTATTGATGTACGACGTCCAACGGCTTAGACTTCTCGTATCTTATACCCAAGGTGTTCCATTCATAAGTTATTCACATAATAGCAGTTCCGTAGCAATTGTGTCACAACTGCATACCTCGATAAACGAAGTATATCTTTTAATGTAACAACAGGTTCCGCGACATTGCACCACAACTTGCCCTATTTTGCTTACTTAGTCATTTCGTAGCTTCCGTGCACAAAGGCACACTCAACGCCATAATCCATGTTCTAGGCCTAGTGTTCAATGTTCTTGGAGTCGTGCACGTGATGCACATCTCGATATTGCCTTTCAATGTTCTACTATCACCACCCTACCGTGACTCGTACACTTGATGTACGTCGCTTCAATTGTTCAATGTTTAATGTTCTATATTAATGTTCGACACATACTAAGACCTTTAATCGTTCGAGCCACGCTCGCTACTTGATAGCAACTTACGCATACAAGAATACATTTTATTAGACGTGAAGGAGTAGGGAGAGAGAATCAAGAACCCGCCCACCTTAAGCCGATACGCCTTGTCGTCTCGCCGAGTTGATGTGGCTCGATTCCGTAACTTGGTTGCATGACTAAACCTTCTGACTTAGCCATTCCATTAAGCTACTCGATTGATTCGGCCTATCGTGCCCATACCTCAGTCCGTTGTAAGGCAAAATTTTGGTTTTGCGGACATTATTTCGAATAAGGCAAAATGTCGACCCCTTATGATTCAGCGTAAAAGCGTAGCCTGCACACCAGATCAACTGAAGTCAATACTTTGTTCAAATCGGACTTATGCTTTGCATCAATTCTCATCGATACTTTATCGGGTCAATGTAACTCTTTGAGTCAATGACTCATTGTAATGTACCGTACGGAGCGGGACATTACATAATATACCACTCAAAATAAGGTTCGTTTTCGAACTGAAACCAACACTTAATCCAAGTGTTTCGCTAGATCGTTTCACGATCTCGTGACACTATCATTTTGAATCATACAACTTAGTTTAGATCATACACATATTTTAGGCATTCCACCAATATATGCATTTCAGCCAAGCTCAGTTGTAGGACATCGGGACAAAGCTAACAGGCTCAACTTTAATCTTCAAGCACCAGTTATTCCATACTCGACTTGGTCAGATCTTAGCGTCTATTCCCAAAGTCCTTCTCGTATGCATTATCCATAACACACGATCATCTTCCAAACATCTCTACCTATAACTTGATTCAAAACCGTAACTTCGATCCCCTAAGTTTCTAGACGGCCATCTAACGCATGTATTGCATTAAGTCGTTGCGCATCCGATCGCAACAATTCTCCGCAACGCCTACTCGTCAAATCGTTTTCTATCCCTCGTACAACTCAATTCCATATTCAACTATTCCCAAATTTGCCTCAATGACATGGACTAAGTCCAACATGTCTAAACTTTCTTCGCCTACAATCCGTACTATGCATCGTACGCAACTATTCCAACACGATTCATGTTCTCGAAACTATCTACGTATCACACCTGGGGCTACCCTCGCTAGGTAACTTATCCAGACATCGTGCTTAATCTCTTCCGACACAAGAGGTCAACTTAGTCTACGATGCTCAAGGGCAATAATCTTTTCGACCCAACGTCTCTTACGTTACGTCTTATATTATGTCATCTTATCGAGTGCGAACTTGTTCGTCTCACGAATCTTAATCGTGTGTTCGATACACATAGCCTAATCGTTACTCGAATTCGATCTACAACACAATTCCTAGGGCCATTCCCCTATTCCTTGCTCTCGCACATGGCACAATTTCCCACAATCATCTATTTGCGTCGCTCACGCTAAGTCCGTCCATCTATCTATCCGATCTATTGGCCAACCAAGTCTATTTTTGCATTCACGAAGGCCACTTCGCTAAATTTTGTAATACGATATTTAATCGCCTAGACTTATTCTCAACATGCACTACATCATCATTCGTCCTCAACGTATTTCCTTATGCGACTTTATTAGGGTCATCCTACGGTCTCCGATATTTACTTTAATTTGGCAGTCAAGTCTTCTAGGGTCAGCTGCCCCGAAGCTACGCTCAATAATTGAAGATCAACAACGAGGGACAGTTACTACGAATTATGCTATATCCTATCTCGGAGCCAAATTAATTCCCGACAATTCCTATAGGACTTTACCCAATTCGACATAATTTATCAATCCATAATTTATCTGCCCACTCGTGCAACTGATGCGCCGTTACTAGTCGAATCACTCTTCCACTACCGTTAACAATATCGCTAACCGAGCGATATATGTTCGTCTCCAGTACGAGTCTGTCTACCCACGGTCAATATTTGACACACTCTATGCTTATCGCAACAATCCTCAAATTCACCTTCACATCAAACCATAAGTTTAAATCCAATTTGCCACGCCTTGTAAGTTCGAACATCCCCGTTGGACATGAATCACCATACCAACGTTCATGCAGAATAGTCATCCTAATCGGCGTGACGCATGTGCGAGGCTGGTGCTGCGCTCGCACAAGACAAGAACGTCAACGTAGTGGTTATCCACAAAGCAATCCGGACACTTTCGTTTTCATCTAAATAATATCCATCCACTCTCAAATCCTTCGAAGCATTCCCACTGTTATCATCCAAACTGATATCAACTTAACTTGCATCTTATTCATCCAACAACAATGCTCAACATAATTTTTGTTCATTCGATCAGAGTATCTTCGAGTTATTGCACATCGTCTCTGATACGCCTCAATACTGTCGTCGACGTGCATAACCTGAACATCTTCCTTTCTCATAAACTCCAATTCATTGCAATCACTGTTATTATCCGAACACGAATACAAATCAAGTCTCGTACGCATTGAGATCCATTTATTCGTTCATAGCTAACCTTCTTCTCGCGCGACATGATTTTCGATTTCTTATATTACATTCTCGTATTCTCAAATTGCACTTCGAAATTGTGCCATCGACTTTTTTATGGTAACCCAAATTCGTTCGCACGATTTCTTCGTACCTACTCAACTCGTTCCGAACAAGTCTTCGTACTAACTCAACACAAATTCGACCGAGTCAACTATTTTCTCAATACAAAATTCCCTAGCTATTCTCAGCCTATCGTTCGGCTTATACCCAACGAATTCTCGTTCGACTCATTATCCAATGATACGAGTCCGCGCCTGATCGTTCAACTCAATTCATCGAAGCGTACTTGCATTGACTTCTATCGAGTCATTCCCACTCGAATCTCGGTACTATTCCGTCCATTGAGTTCAAACTTATCGTAATCGACTCAATCGTCTCGACGCAATCTATTGCAAGTCCCTAAACGGCTTGACGTAGTTATCGCTAAGTGGTATTGCATATACCACTCAGAAATTGAGCATATCGTTATCGATACAATGATATGCTGCACTGATCGCACAAGTGGTATTGCAATACTACTCGAAATCGAGTCATTACTCGAATTTACACTCCGCATAGGTCCGACAACTATTTCAAGTTAACTATCCTGTAGCGATCTTTTTCGATCCCAGCTCTAGCGTTTGCTTACTCGAGTTGGCACAACAACTGGACCAACATGATAGTTGTCCGTCCAAGTTTGATATTCAATCAAAGCTAACCGTGCCTTGGCAATCACAACGTAACATTCGCTAATTCAAGGCTCAACATGACATACAGCCAACATAAACGTTTGCCTACTTCGAAACTCGATTCAATTCGGCCAACTTACAAGTTCGCCTACTCAAACTCGACTTAGCGACCAATTTGACTCGTTACTATCGCATCCGCAATTTTCTAATCTTACTCGGTGCAACTCGTGCAATAATTTATTCGTGATACTCAAAGTCACAATCCCATTCAACATATCGCTATCCTTCCCCATAGACACATAACATGCATCGTCTCATATATCGACTCATTGCACTTCGTGCAACCAACAACACATAACTCCTCGTACTGCATGCGACCAACGATACGTATCACATTGTACTTCGTGCAACCAACATCCCGATATTCGTTGCACTTCGTGCAACCAACGACTCGCAACTTTGTTGCACTTCGGGAAACCAACATTTCATAACTCGTTGTACTTCGTGCAACCAACATTCTCCGATGGCACTCGGAGATAGCGTGGTAGTCACGACATACTTGTGGCAGACGTACGCACTTAATATAGACTTATTGTATGTGTCACGCCCCAGAATCAGAATACTGGAGAGCGGGGGACAGACACAGCCAACTACGTACATTGAGGTATAATCTACCTCGATATACGGTCATGGCTGTCTAGATACATGAGGGTTTATCTACAAGCCAACAGTCTCTTATGGTCATGAACAAGCCTAGTGTCTCAATCTCAAGCAAGTAAGTAAATGTTATAAGATGTTAGATCATCAGACATACAAAGTAAGGCGTCCCAAATATTACATATTCAGATGATCATGAATCTAGTCATACAAAATGTGAAGACTAGCAAGAGTTTCAGTCATACATGATCAACCATAGGATTTGTTAATCATGCTACAACCCGTAGGCAGACAGTAAGTAAAGTGCATCGAGCTAACACATGCTCGTCGGCTAAACGCCTCAAAAGAATAATTTTATAATAGAGTGGGAGAGCCAAAATAAAACCCACTCGTTGCCAAGGTTACGTCCGATGGTCACTATCTGGATGGAAGGTAGGAAGATCCTCTGGAGCTGCTCCGGTATCTGGCCATGCAAAACTAGCTGGGTCAGATCCCAGAGAGAGCAAGTGCCACAAAGGAGGCTTCACTTAAGAACTAAAACCAGCATATCAAAACATAAAATAAGAAGATAAATAAGACATAAAATCTAAATAGGGCAATAATGTCAAGAAGATGAGAAATTATTACGATCAGTTATTGATAAGGTAAGCATAAGCAATCATGACCGAAGTAGCCAAGTACTGGAACAAGACAAGGCTTAGACTGGCTAGACTCCATCCAACATTCACGGCCAAGCAATAAGTGCGGCTTGATACTTTAACTAACTAGGGTTATCACAGGCCTAGTTACTAGCAAGATGCAATGAGATTGTTCCAACAGCCACAATCCCTGCAGACCATCCAGGTTATCCGGACGAAATTAGGGGTTGAGTTCATGTGGGTACATCGTCCAGGAAACGTATGTACCCTTAAGTAGCTTGGAGGGTGCAACACATGACAGTGTACTGGAAATGTGCCCTACTCGATGGCAGGCTACAAATCCCATGATGGGGCGCCCAGATAACGGGATTGCCTGTAGCTGGAAAATCTCTTCATGACTACTGGATTATTCTAGTTATTAGCCTTAGTTGGTTTCAGTAGGTACCCCTGACCGTGGTACTCATGGGTCCATGCCCTAGACATGATGCAAGACAATACTGGTTCATTTGTACAAACGTAATCGTCCACGGTGTCCAGGCCATTCATTCTTGTCATGTCATGCTAGCCGTCGCAACAACATTCAATAGTTCCCATCATGCTTACTTGTCATGTCATGCCATGTCACGCCAGCTACTTGTTATACCATGCCATGTACAATTATCATCCCAATCATATTAATCTAATTCGTGATTATCAAGCTCATGACAAAAGGTGCAAGAACGCAAAAGGACAAATGGGGTACGCCAAGGGTTCAAGGTCTCTACGCTAGTGAAACTACGCTACGCCAAGAGGCCCCGAGCATAAAAATGGCCTTACGCGGGCAAGACCAGGGAAAGACAGCTCTACGCGAGCAAGGCTGCACGCGAGCGAGATTCTACGCGAGCGGGAGAGTCTACGCGAGCGAGGCTGCACGCGAGCGAGACTCTACGCGAGCGAAAACTCTACGCGAGCGAGAAAGTCTACGCGAACAAGGCTGTACGCGAGCGAGACTCTACGCGAGCGAGAAATCTACGCGAGCGGGACTACACGCGAGCGAGAGTATCCCCTGCGTAGAGTTCGGATGAAGTCCGCGTAGAACATATTACGCTGGCACGTAAGTACGTGGGCGTAAAGGGGAAAATACTACGCTGGCACGTAAAACGTGTGCATAAAAGGGAAAATTATACGCTGGCACGTAAAACGTGTGCGTAAAACTTCGTCTTCTTCCCAAGGCCGAGACATGTAGCCATGGGACTCAAGAAACTCAAGGAACCCCATCTCGGCCAGGACTTGATGAAATCCAACCATTTAAAAGCCAAACTTGCGTAAAATTGAATTTTCTACTACATGGAACTCTCCATTTTCGGAAACAACCAAGTTTAGTAGATCAAAACCATGAAGATCAAAAATGCTAAAAACTAGATCTACGAAAATCCATGCATCCAAGTGAAAAATTCCAAGTTCTAAACTATTCTGAGGCTACGAGAAGAAGCTAATGGAAACATAAAAAAATGGGTCCTCAAGTGGAAGCAAGGTGCACTTGCCTACTGTGGGTGCTCGGTGGAGAAGGAAGTGAGGAAGAAGAAGAAGAGTTAATGAGAAAATGAATGAGGTGAGAGAAGGGTTGTTAGGTTAATAAATGATGGATGGTGTGGTAGGTAGGGGTTTGCATACTAACCCAAACCGAGCCAAACCAAACCGAACCCAACCGAACCCGATGCATGCCCAAGCCAAAATAGACCACACGAACCATGAAATGCTACTAACCCATGCCAATGCAAAAACCCAAGACTAGCCAGCCAGGGCAAGTCAAAATACGGGTCCGAGATACGTACACGTATACCAAAATACGTATAACGAAATCCGTGGGTGACAGTATGGAACATCCAATGTAGCGTCGAACAGATCCATGTGCCATGCAGTTGCAGAAACAACTTAGAGTCAACTAATTTCGATAGCGAAGAAACTGAGGGTCAAAGAGATTCGTTCACGGTCCAGAGGATGAAACCTCTCTGATACCAACTTTGTTACGCCCCGACCCAGAAAATCGTTCGTCCTCGCTGGGACGTGATGCTGTACGAGCCTGAAGTTGCGCTTGTGCAAGGCAAGATAACAGGTTCACATAAGATTATCTCAAATTGATAACATAAGCAGCGAAAGGAAACAAAGTATGCAATAAGAATCTCCTTTATTAATGATGAACTGATGATTATAAAGGCTTGAATAGCCCAACTGAATATTGTAGAACCCTAGAGGGGGTGAATAGAAAAATAAAATAATTTAAACACAAGAAGCTATATTCTTCAATTAAAAAGAGAGAGAGTAAGAAAAATCAAACACGCGATGTATCCTGGTATCCTCCCTAGAGGCAATCCAGTCCCGGAACTCTCTCCGGCTTAAATCTACTATTTAGTAAAATATTACACACGAGTTTGGATCCGAAGAACTCGCCAACTTCAACACGAGTTTGGATCCGAAGAACTTGCCAACTTCTTACACACGAGTTTTCTTACGAAGGCTCGCCAACTTCTTACATACGAGTTTTCTTCCCACGAACCACCGAAGTCGAGCGTACATGACCGCAACATATCTTCAAGAGTCTGGATCTGCGTTCTGACTGACCATCTGTCTGCCGATGATAAGCTGAACTGAACTTGAGACGAGTTCCCAAACTTTTCTGAAGACTCCACCAAAAGTACGATGTGAATCTTGAATCTTTGTCGGATACAATACTGACTGGTACTCCATGCAACCTGACCATCTGCCTAAGGTACATCTCTGCAAGCTGATCTGTCGACTGACCAACCCTGAAACGAAGAAAATAAGCTACCTTGGTGAGTCTGTCGACTATAACCCAGATAGCATCTCTCCCAGCTGGGGATCTAGGTAATCCAGTTACAAAATCTATGGTAATGTGCTCCCATTTCTATTCTGGAATCGGTAAAGGTTGAAGAAGTCCAGCCGGTCTTTGATGTTCAGCTTTAAATTGTTGGCAAACTAAATATCGAGAGACAAACCGGGCTATCTTCCTCTTCATGCCATTCCACCAAAAATATTGTCGGATATCACGATACATCTTCGTACCGCCCGGATAAATCGAATACTGAGAACTGTGAGCTTCTGTCATGATCTCATGTCTGATATCACCACTAGGTACACAAAGACATCTCCCATGTCGAAGTGTACCATCCTCATGGATACATAACTCTGGTCTTCGTCCTGCTATATATTCTGCCCTAAGCCGCTGAAGCTTAGAATCTGATGACTGAGCTAACTTGATCCTACCAACTATACTGGACTGAACTTGCATACTGGCTATCAATGCCACATTGGTAGGAATGACAACTTCTATACCCATCTTCTGAAGATCTGCTAACAACTCTGGTTGTGCTGTTAGAAAATAAACTCCGGCCCTTCTGCTCAATGCATCTGCAACAACGTTAGCCTTCCCAGGATGATACTGCAGGTTGATGTCATAATCCACAAGTAGATCTAGTCATCTCCTCTAACGCATGTTAAGATCCTTCTGGGTAAACACATACTTCAGGCTCTTGTGGTCGGTGAAAATCTCCACCCTATCTCCATACAAATAATGCCTCCACAACTTCAATGCAAAAACTACTGCTGCCAGCTCCAAGTCGTGGGTCAGATAATTCCTCTCATGATCACGAAGTTGACGTGACGCATAAGCTATTACCTTCCCATGCTGTATCAAAACACATCCTAAACCTCTGCCTGAAGCATCACAATATACTGAGAATCCCTCGGTCCCATCTGGAAGCGTGAGAATGGGTGTCGTCATCAAGCCTCGCTTCAACTTCTCAAAAGAATCCTGATATTCTGCTGTCCAAGCAAACTGCACATTCTTGCGGGTCAACTGGTTCATAGGTGCTGAAATCCGTACAAAGTCCGAAACAAATCGCCGGTAGTAGCCGGCCAAGCCAAGAAAACAGTAAACTTCTACAACTGTGCTGGGTACCGGCCACGTCTCGATAGCCACGATCTTCTGGGGATCCACTTCTACTCCCCTTCCGGTAATGATATAACCCAAGTATGAAATACGATCGAGCCAGAACTCGCATTTACTGAACTTCGCATACAACTGGTGCTCTCTGAGAATCTGAAGAACTACACGAAGATGCTGCTCATGCTCTACTTCACTCTTGCTGTAGACCAGGATGTCATCTATGAACACAATCACAAACTGATCCAAATAAGGCATAAAGATACGATTTATGAGGTTCATGAATACAACCGGCGCATTGGTTGCTCCATAGGGCATAACAAGGAACTCTCAATGCCTATACCTGGATCTAAATGCCGTCTTCGGGATGTCCTGCTCTCTGACTCTGATCTGGCGGTATCCTAACCGTAAGTCAATCTTCGAAAATACGGACGCCCCTTTGAGTTAATTAAACAAATCATCTATTCTCGGAAGAGGGTATCTGTTCTTGATTGTCACTGAATTCAAGGTACGATAGTCAACACATAATCTGGACGTACCATCCTTCTTTTTCACAAGAAGCATCGGGGCTCCCCAAGGTGATCTACTAGCACGGATGAATCCCTTGGTCCTGAGTTCTTCAATCATCTTTTACAAGATCTCCAATTCTGACGGTGCCATCCGGTAGACTCTTTCTGACACTGGTGCTGTTCCGGGGATCAAGTCTATGGTGAACTCGATCTTTCTCTCTGGTGGCATACCTGGAAGCTCCTCGGGGAAATATCGGGAAACTCTTCTACAACTCTGGGGAATCGAACTGCCGCTGCAACTGCCATCCGAAATACTGGAGGAGAAGGTTCTACTCCATCTCGAAAAATAAAAACTCTAGCTCACCAGGAATACTAAAAATAATATTGCCGATATGGCAATCTATTCTAGCATACTGGTCCCTCAACCAATCCATCCCTAAGACCACATCATAATCGGCCATCGGGAATTCTATCAACCTAGCGGGAAACTCTCTACCGCTAACTACGATTCGACACGAGGAAAATACTATATCTACTCTCACAAGTCCGTTATCAGTAAGTATATTGAGCCTTACTGATAATGGCTCAGGCTCCAGTCCTATCCGTGTCGCGAATTGTGCAGACATAAATGAATGCGATGCACCAGAATCAAATAACGCTGATGCTGGAAAGGAGTTGACGAGAATAGTACCTACCACCACCTCACCTGATGCTAACTCCTCCTCCACGGTCAAAGCCATTACTTGACCTTGCCCTCTGGTGTTGGTCCCCTCTGCTGGAAACCACTCTGGCGGTTCTGGATCTGAGCTTGGACTTGGGCATACTGCTGGGGGTTCTGCTGCTGAAATGCTTGGGCCTGAGGCGACAAGGGCCTCGGAAACGGGTACTGTTGCTGCTGCTGGACTGGTACTGTGGCTGGCCCCCTAACCGAAGGACTAGAAAAGGTTGAAACAGATGAACTTCCCCTATTCGGGCAGTTCCCAATCCTGTGGTCCGGTGCCCCACAAACCAAGCACAACTCATGTGCTCTGCGATATTCTGACACCAAGTGCCCTGTCTTCCCACAATGAGTGCAATCCATTACGGAAGACTGCTTCTGCTGCTGCTGCTACTAGGGATATGCCGGGGTCGAATGCTGAATCGACGTAACGGAAGCCGCCCACCTCGGAACTCCAATGGTCAAAACCCTAGCTGCTGGGGCTGGTGCTGAAGACTGGTTCATCTGGCCGTGAGATCGCTTTCGACTTCCGGTCCGGTCCACAATCCTCTGGGAGGTATACTCATGCCTCCTAGCTGCTCTCAATACTGCATCGAAAGTCTGATGTTCAAACTGCTCCACCGTCAGTAAAATTCCCAGGTGGAGTCCCTGCTGGAACCGCTGAGCTCTGTCGAACTCGGTCGCCACCAAGGTGGGAGCAAACCGCCTAAGCCTGGAAAACTCGGTCGCATATCCATCGACCGTCCTTCCCATCTGCTTTAAATTAGTGAACCTCGTCTGTAGATCATACCGATCTATAGCGTCAAAGTACTTGGTCTGGAATCTCTCACAGAATACTGTCTAGGCAATAGGTGCCATAAATCCAACGGCCTGTGCCGCCCACCAACTGTGGGCTAGATCCAATAACTGCAGGTGCACCACGGCCACCTTTTCGTCTTCTGGGGTCCTGGCTGCTTCTAGAATAACCTCAGTGTCCTGCAGCCAAGCGTCTGCGGCAATAGCATCTTCGCTGCCATCGAAGAAGGGAGGGTTCAAGCGCTTGAAGCTGTTGGCTGCACTGTTACCTTGATGACCACCTTTGCTCAAGACATCTTGTACTGTCTGATGCAATGCATCACCTCGACGATCCTGTGACGCAAGCAACTCCCTGATGAGTCCAACCAAGACTTCATTATCCTGCCTTGCAGGCTGGGCTGGCTGTACTGGGGGTTCTGGACCTCCGGGAAGCATGACTCGGGAAGCTGCTCCTAAGTGCTGAGCTTGATCCTCTAGTTGCGGGGGTACTTGTTGAGCTTCTTCCGGCTGATTGGCAGGACCAGGAGCAATGTCGCTGAAGAAGACGACACAGGGAACAATAAGGAAGGACCAGGACAGATCAAAGATATAAGCACATGATCAGGTCAAGATTCCAGGAATTTAGAGGATACGAGCAGAGATCAAGGGCGAGTGCTGATTGAGACATCTATTCGGTAAACCCTCACATATCTTGATTCACAAGACCTGCATGGGCCACCACTTAAATCGTGTCATGCCCCAGAACCAAAATACTGGAGAGCGGGGGACAGACACAGCCAGCTACGTACATTGAGGTATAATCTACCTCGATATACGGTCACGGCTGTCTAGATACATGAGGGTTTATCTACAAGCCAACAGTCTCTTATGGTCATGAATAAGCCTAGTGTCTCAATCTCAAGCAAGTAAGTAAATGTTATAAGATGTTAGATCATCAGACATACAAAGTAAGGCGTCCCAAATATTACATATTCAGATGATCATGAATCTAGTCATACAAAATGTGAAGACTAGCAAGAGTTTCAGTCATACATGATCAACCATAGGATTTGTTAATCATGCTACAACCCGTAGGCAGACAGTAAGTAAAGTGCATCGAGCTAACACATGCTCGTCGGCTAAACGCCTCAAAAGAATAATTTTATAATAGAGTGGGAGAGCCAAAATAAAACCCACTCGTTGCCAAGGTTACGTCCGATGGTCACTATCTGGATGGAAGGTAGGAAGATCCTCTGGAGCTGCTCCGGTATCTGGCCATGCAAAACTAGCTGGGTCAGATCCCAGAGAGAGCAAGTGCCACAAAGGAGGCTTCACTTAAGAACTAAAACCAGCATATCAAAACATAAAATAAGAAGATAAATAAGACATAAAATCTAAATAGGGCAATAATGTCAAGAAGATGAGAAATTATTACGATCAGTTATTGATAAGGTAAGCATAAGCAATCATGACCGAAGTAGCCAAGTACTGGAACAAGACAAGGCTTAGACTGGCTAGACTCCATCCAACATTCACGGCCAAGCAATAAGTGCGGCTTGATACTTTAACTAACTAGGGTTATCACAGGCCTAGTTACTAGCAAGATGCAATGAGATTGTTCCAACAGCCACAATCCCTGCAGACCATCCAGGTTATCCGGACGAAATTAGGGGTTGAGTTCATGTGGGTACATCGTCCAGGAAACGTATGTACCCTTAAGTAGCTTGGAGGGTGCAACACATGACAGTGTACTGGAAATGTGCCCTACTCGATGGCAGGCTACAAATCCCATGATGGGGCGCCCAGATAACGGGATTGCCTGTAGCTGGAAAATCTCTTCATGACTACTGGATTATTCTAGTTATTAGCCTTAGTTGGTTTCAGTAGGTACCCCTGACCGTGGTACTCATGGGTCCATGCCCTAGACATGATGCAAGACAATACTGGTTCATTTGTACAAACGTAATCGTCCACGGTGTCCAGGCCATTCATTCTTGTCATGTCATGCTAGCCGTCGCAACAACATTCAATAGTTCCCATCATGCTTACTTGTCATGTCATGCCATGTCACGCCAGCTACTTGTTATACCATGCCATGTACAATTATCATCCCAATCATATTAATCTAATTCGTGATTATCAAGCTCATGACAAAAGGTGCAAGAACGCAAAAGGACAAATGGGGTACGCCAAGGGTTCAAGGTCTCTACGCTAGTGAAACTACGCTACGCCAAGAGGCCCCGAGCATAAAAATGGCCTTACGCGGGCAAGACCAGGGAAAGACAGCTCTACGCGAGCAAGGCTGCACGCGAGCGAGATTCTACGCGAGCGGGAGAGTCTACGCGAGCGAGGCTGCACGCGAGCGAGACTCTACGCGAGCGAAAACTCTACGCGAGCGAGAAAGTCTACGCGAACAAGGCTGTACGCGAGCGAGACTCTACGCGAGCGAGAAATCTACGCGAGCGGGACTACACGCGAGCGAGAGTATCCCCTGCGTAGAGTTCGGATGAAGTCCGCGTAGAACATATTACGCTGGCACGTAAGTACGTGGGCGTAAAGGGGAAAATACTACGCTGGCACGTAAAACGTGTGCATAAAAGGGAAAATTATACGCTGGCACGTAAAACGTGTGCGTAAAACTTCGTCTTCTTCCCAAGGCCGAGACATGTAGCCATGGGACTCAAGAAACTCAAGGAACCCCATCTCGGCCAGGACTTGATGAAATCCAACCATTTAAAAGCCAAACTTGCGTAAAATTGAATTTTCTACTACATGGAACTCTCCATTTTCGGAAACAACCAAGTTTAGTAGATCAAAACCATGAAGATCAAAAATGCTAAAAACTAGATCTACGAAAATCCATGCATCCAAGTGAAAAATTCCAAGTTCTAAACTATTCTGAGGCTACGAGAAGAAGCTAATGGAAACATAAAAAAATGGGTCCTCAAGTGGAAGCAAGGTGCACTTGCCTACTGTGGGTGCTCGGTGGAGAAGGAAGTGAGGAAGAAGAAGAAGAGTTAATGAGAAAATGAATGAGGTGAGAGAAGGGTTGTTAGGTTAATAAATGATGGATGGTGTGGTAGGTAGGGGTTTGCATACTAACCCAAACCGAGCCCAACCGAACCTGATGCATGCCCAAGCCAAAATAGACCACACGAACCATGAAATGCTACTAACCCATGCCAATACAAAAACCCAAGACTAGCCAGCCAGGGCAAGTCAAAATACGGGTCCAAGATACGTACACGTATACCAAAATACGTATAACGAAATCCGAAGGTAACAGTATGGAACATCCAATGTAGCGTCGAACAGATCCATGAGCCATGCGGTTGCAGAAACAACTTAGAGTCAACTAATTTCTATAGCGAAGAAACTGAGGGTCAAAGAGATTCGTTCACGGTCCAGAGGATGGAACCTCTCTGATACCAACTTTGTTACGTCCCGACCCGGGAAATCGCTCGTCCTCGCTGGGACGTGATGCCGCACGAGCCTGGAGTTGCGCTTGTGCAAGGCAAGATAACAGGTTCACATAAGATTATCTCAAATTGATAACATAAGCAGCGGAAGGAAACAAAGTATGCAATAAGAATCTCTTTTATTAATGATGAACTGAAGATTACAAAGGCTTGAATAGTCCAACTGAATATTGTAGAATCCTAGAGGGGGGTGAATAGGGAAATAAAATAATTTAAATACAAGAAGCTATATTCTTCAATTAAAAAAAGAGAGAGTGAGAAAATCAAACACGCGATGTATCTTGGTATCCTTCCTAGAGGCAATCCAGTCCCGGAACTCTCTCCGGCTTAAATCCACTATTTAGTAAAATAGTACACACGAGTTTGGATCCGAAGAACTCGCCAACTTCAACACGAGTTTGGATTCGAAGAACTTGCCAACTTCTTACACACGAGTTTTCTTACGAAGGCTCGCCAACTTCAAAAATGAAATGAACAGAACTGTTGATCTTCTAACACTTGAAGATCGAAAAGTACAACTCTTAAATACTCTAGCACTTTTGGAATGGATGACAATTAAAAGCTTGGGTAGAGTAGTAATGGTGGAGCTCTTGGTTGTTTAAAAATTTATGGCTTAAGTGGATAAGCCTTTAAGAGAGAGAAGGCATCCATTTATAAAGAAACCAAGAGTAGGTAGCATTTAATGCTCCTGGATATAGCCCAGACGGCATACCGTCGGTATGGACCGGCATGCCATCGGTATGCCGTTCTGAACAGTAACGATAATAATTATATCCGTTGGGGAGCATTTAATGCTAGCAATTAATGCTGCTATCGTCCATTTAAAAATCAAATTAGATGAACCGGTATACCGTCGGTATGCCGCGGTATGTCGTCGGTATACCGATGTTCGTCACAGAACATTTTGTGGCTAACAAAATGGTATACCGTCGGCATGCCGTAGTATACCGTCGGTATGTCGATATTTTATCATAGAACGTTTTATGGCTCACAAAACGGTATACCGTCGGTATACCGTAGCATACCGTCGGTATTCCGATTTTTATCACAGAACGTTTTTGTGGCTAACGAAACGGTATACCTTCGGTATGCCGTAGTATACCGTCGGTATGCCAATATTTGTTACAGAATGTTTTGTGGCCAACAGAACGGTATACCGTCGGTATGCCGAAGTATACCGTAGGTATGCCGTTCTTTTAAACATTGATTTTTGACTGAAAAAATAGAATAGCTTTTTGTTTTGTCATCCAACCTTAAGTGTTTACAGAAAGACCTAGACCTTGTACAGACTCGATATCTTGAAGTGTTGAGAGCCGTCTTTAAGGATCGCTGGTCGTTTCTTCAGTCTTTCAAGGCTTTGATGACTTAGCTTGAATGGACAGACTTTATGTAGTAGAGCTTTTGAAAGAATATCAATCTGAAATACAGAGAAAACTAGACTACGGAGATGCTGCTAATGTTATCAAAATAAACTGTGCCAACAATCTTCCCCATTTTGATAATTGACAAAAAAAAAGATAGCATCTTCAGGGAGTGACTCCCCCGTAGGTAGACAACTCCCCCTCAATACGTTTTCTCCCCCTTTGTCACTTAGTCAAAGATAGGAAATAAAACAAATATAGCAATAAATATGGAAGACCGTATGATAGACAAAAGCATGCATATATTAAAATTTGGAAATTAGGTACATGCTGGACACTACAAAAGACAAGATAAAACTCTCCTCCATGAGAGTGAGCAAGACAAGATGAAAACATATAACTAGTCCCCGTAGGACTGCACACAACAAACCAACAAACTATTGGTCCACGAAGGACCTCAAAGGACATACACTAAAACGACAACCATTTATTCTACAACCATCAACAACAGGAGGCCGCAAACTACTCATCCGTCGGATCATCGTCGTCCCCACCATAAGCACGGTAAAACATACCGAAAGGATCCACGCCGTCCGGGTACATGAAGCCGTAGGCATTGGGGTCAGAGAAGCGGGAGCCTTGGTACATAGGATCCTGAAGGTTGAGATCCAGATAGGCATTCTGGTCTTGGAGAGTGCGCTGAATGAAATAGGCCTGGTCATGGAAGCGGCTCTGGATAAGGTTTCCAAGGCCGCGAGTGTTGGCCCTCATCTGCTCCTCCACCTGAGCAATGCGCATGTCAAAATGCTGCTGGGTCCGCGACATGAAACGCCCGGATGTAGGAGCAGTAGAAGAGGGCACAGCAGGAGTAGCAGTCGGCGGTTCTTGGAAGGAGGAAGCACGAGATGTGGATGCACGAGAGATAGCAAGGTAGGATGGTACGCCGTCCGACTGGCAGAGGGAGAGATCTACGTTCTTCGCCTCCAGGATTAGAGTGATGAAAGCACCATAGTAGAGAGACTGCTTCCCCGCGGGCAGGACGCCGAAGAAGGCATTGAGAAGAGTCTTGGGAAAGGACCAAGTCTTCTTAGAATAGAGATAGTACATGCATATGAGTGCGTCATTGGTGATCGCATCATAGTTGCCGCCCTTGGGGTAGATGGTGTGGCAGACGATCCGATGGAGCTCGTAGTAGAACGGCTCCAACTGCGAGGAAAGGGCCGGAATGGCCGGAGGATTGGGTCTCTTGCAAATGATGGCAGCGGAACTCGTCAAAGGAGACCTCGACAGAAGGATAGAGAGCAGCCAAGGCTGGCAGAGCATCTCCTTTGTCAGGGACTTCAAAAATACCGACAATATCTCGAACCGTCAGGCGGAAGTGGCGATCGTTCACCATGGTCTCAATGGCATTGTTCTAGATGTCAGGAAGGAGATTGCAGTAGAACATGCACACCGCCATGGGGTAGACGGGCACCTGACGTCGAAGAAGAGAGGAGAGACCGGCCGACTCGAAGAGGGAGAGATGGCCGAGGAAAACATTCCAGTTGATGGTGCGGCCCTTGTAGACGTTGTGGTTCACAAAATACTGGAACCAAGCGTCGGCAGCCAAGGCGGAGGTAAAGATTTTTAGATCATAGCCATGGGGGAGAGGCACGGGAGTGAACAGATTGGCAGTGGTGGAGGAGGAGCGAGGATGCTTGTGGGTTGCCATGGGAGGATGGAGAGTTTTGAAGAAGAATAGATGAAGAGTGAAGAGGAGGAAGAAGAAGAAGAAGGTGGAGTTTATAAGGGAATATTGGGAAGATGAGAGGGTTTTTGAAAGTTGAGGAGGAGTAAATGGGAGGTGTTTTGAAAAAGTAATGATGGAGGTAGTTAATGAGAGTAGTGGAAGGGGTGGGATGGGAGGTTATGGGGAAGAGGAGAAGATTAGATGGGTAGTTAATGAGATAGAGGGTGATTGGATAGGTAGTTAATGAGGGAAGAGGGAAAAAGTAGGAATGGAAGAGATGGTGGGGCCCGATGCAGATGTGACAGCTGCTGTCCGCCCTAAAATGTCATACCGTCGGTATGCCGACGTATGCCGACGGTATACCGATTTTTGGCACAGAACATAATTCTGAACGAAAATCGGCATGCCGTTGGTATACCGCCGTATACCGTCGGTGTGCCGTTGGAGATGAGCTAAGTGTCAAAATGAATGATGCCCAATTCTTGGCAAAAAAAATAAAATGATCTTCCGAGAGTAGTTTGGTGAAAATATCGGCTAACTGATAAGTAGTGTCAATAAAATCAAGGCGGATATCCCCCTTTTGTTGATGGTCACGAAGAAATGGTGTCTAATCTCAATGTGCTTCGTACGGGAGTGACAAATCAGGTTTTTTGTGAGATTTATCGAGCTAGTGTTATCACATTTAATAGAGATGCAAGTATTAGAAATGCCATAGTCTACAAGTGTTTGTGACATCCAAAGAATTTGTGCACAACAGCATCCGACCGCTATATACTCGGCCTCAGTGGTTGAAAGAGTAACATAGTTTTGTTTCTTACTAAACCACGATACCAAGGATTTTCCAAGGAATTGACATGTGCTGCTAGTGCTTTTTTGGTCAATTTTGTATCCGACAAAATTTGCATCCGAGAAGCCGTGAAGCTCAAAGGATGAAGAATTCGGATACCAAAGGCCCATATTAATGGTGCCTTTGAGATATCGAAAAATACGCTTTACAGCACATAAGTGTGATTCCTTTGGATTTTCTTGGTATCATGCACAAAGACATACACTAAACATGATATCAGGTCGGCTAGCAGTTAGATAAAGTAAGCTACCGATCATACCTCAATACTTACGAATGTCGACCGAAGTGCCATCTTCATCATTGTCAAGCTTTGTCGTTGTTGTCATAGGAGTCCTCATTGATTTGGATGAGTCAAGTTCGAAACGCTTGAGGAGATCCTTTGTATATTTTACTTGATTGATGAAGGTTCCTTTGGGTCATTGTTTGATTTGTAAGCCCAAAAAGAATGATAGTTCGTCCATCATGCTCATTTCAAATTCATCATGTATTACTTTAGCAAATTCTATACAAAGTGCATTATTAGTAGAACCAAAAATAATGTCATCGACGTATTTTTGAACTAATAAAAGAGGGCCATTAAGGGATTTGATAAAAAGTGTCGTGTCGACTTTGCCCTTAGAAAAATTGTGTGAAATAAAAAAGGAACTAAGGCGCTCATACCAAGCACAAGGAGCTTGTTTGAGGCCATAAAGGACTTTGTGTAGTTTGAAAACGTGACGAGGAAATTAAAAATCTTCAAAGCCAGGAGGTTGTTTAACATAAACTTCCTCTTTAATAATACCATTTAGAAAAACATTTTTAACATCCATTTGAAAGAGTTTGAAATCATTAAAGCAAGCAAAAGCACATAGCATACGAATGGATTCAAGACGAGCAACCGGAGCATAGGTTTCATCGTAGTCAATGCCTTCCTCTTGGTTATAGCCTTGAGCAACCAATCGGGCTTTGTTACGAGTCACTAACCCATCTTCATTAAGTTTATTTCGAAATACCCATTTAGTTCCAATAATGGGGTGGTTGTTGAAGAACAGTTTGGCAACTCTAGAGGGGGGTGAATAGAGTTTATATAGAAAAATAGCCAATTAAAAATAACTCTTTCACCAATAATAAATAATCAGAGTAAAGTGCGGAAAATAAATAGAGAGCAAAAGAGCATACGCAAACACAGCGATTTTAACCTGGTTTTCCTCGTGGAGGACTAGTCTAGGCCTGAGAACTCTAGCTCAGGATTAAATCCACTATTTGTGAAATAGTAGTTTACAACCCGTGCCTTTACTTCAGAAGAGCACGTCAACTTCTAACAGAGGATCGCAGTGGCGATTTGCTTGGAATTGTCCAAGCGACTTCTTCGACTCTTGCACAAGAATCCTAACTGAGAGATGCTGAGCACTCGAGACTTAGGAGGCTTGTGGCTAGTAGATGGGAAGGGTATGGCTTATCTGAGCTTATAAGAGAGAAGAGAAGAGAAGATTGGATGGTTTGAAATGAGAGAATTCATGCCCTATTTATAGTATTTTTATAGGCAGAATTCGGCCAGAATTCGGGTAGGAAAATTCAAATATTTGGCCGTTGGACAACTAGCAACCAGCTAACCCTAAAATTAGGGTTCCTGATTTCTAGGGGACAGAGTTCGGCCCGAACTCTGTGTGGAGGCAGAGTTCGGCCCGAACTCTGTCTCCAGAGCACAGAGTGGTTCTAAGGGGACCATTTGGCTATTTCTGGTTTGGTGGAGCTTGGGATTATTGGGTAGGCTATAGTCTAAGTTTCGAGAGCTCAGCATGACCCAGATTACATTAGTCTAGACTCAAAGAAAGTATAAAATACAGACTTGAATCAACTGAGACACGGAAGCTGAGCTGTCTTCTGTCTTGAGCTTAATGCAGACGTCGTGTGTCGTATTAAATTATTACAGATATTATTTAGTCAATATTGTCAATATTTGGTTGACTGTGATTTTGTGTCAACAATCTCCCCCATATTGATAATTGACAAAATAATATATTTATATTCAACATCCATACCTGGACACAGTTGATTATAGCAACATAGCTCCCCCATAATCGTTGCCGAGCTAGAAATAATAGCTCCCCCGTGATCAGTGAACGGTGCTGAGCTAGAAGCAATAGCTCCCCCATAAATAATGCATTGAACCTGTATAATATCTCCAAAAAGCACAAACAAGCACAGATATACGAACAGATATATGATACCAAACAAATATATCCAGCCAGAATATACATAGTTCTCCCCCTTTTGGCATTTAGCAATATAGACTGCAGATGAATAAAGAACATAGAAACTGCAGTATAGACCATAATAGTGATGCAACCACACCAAGCAGAGAAGAAGCAGTATATGAATAAGCATAATGAGGCACTAGCATAAAGTATAAAACTACGATAAGCATAAAATGCATAACCAAATGTCAAACACACAACCAGTGTTTTAGAACATCCAAGTACATAAAACTGAAACTAACTAGAAATCAAAATAAATCAACTAAGATCATCATCAGCAGTAGCAGCAGATAGTAGCCAATCTCCATCACGGAGCACGAGATGGTCCAGGAGTGTCTGAAGGACCAGGGAAGGAGCGACTGGGGTCCACAAAAGCATCATCTGGATCTATGTAACGCATGACCCATGGATCATCAATGCGATGGCCCGCGCGCGCTGGATCCCGCTCCATGGGAATGTACAGATGATGAGATAGGGAATACCGTATATCATGCAGAGAGTTGCCGAGGGCACTCATCTGCAGAGTAGTACGATAGTCCAGCTGTGTCCAGCGATCGTCCTCAAGAGCAAAACGATCCCGGAGCATAGTCTGAATAGACTCAAGAGTGGCAGGTGGAGGAGGTACATCCTGACCGAGTGGAGGGGAGTCAGGCTCCTCATCATCAGAATGCTCAGAAGCCTCAGGAGAGGCGACGACTGCCTGAGTACGTCGTACCTTGGACAGGAAAGCAGGAGCAGGCAAGAACTAACAGTCATGAATAGGAATAATGAACGCACGAAAAACCATAGGAAGATATAAAGGATAAACCAATGCTCTTGGTTTCTTCCTACAATTTATCATCCAGTCCATCATTGTCCTAGGAAGATTAAAGGGGATACGATAATGAAGGTGATACAAAGCAGATATCACAAAGTAGGTAACTTCATCAGTGGAGCCAGCCTTTGGCAAGATAGTATTAAAAATGATTCGATGAAGTTCATAGAAATATGGATTGAGGTGCTTAGCCATAAGTTTGCGAGGACTTATGTTAGGGGCACATAGTTCCTCCTTGAAACCTTCAAGAGAAGTGTCGCCAACAAATTGAAATTGACGAGCTTCCACAAGTTTATCCCAAGCATCGAGATTAAGAAGATCAAGAAAATCCCCCAACTCAGAATCATTGAAAGCAATGTCAATACCGGCAACCCGGGAATAGATGTGGGTTGCATCGAAAGTTAAATTGCAATAAAACATTTGGATGGCGCTACGGTAAATGACAAAGTTGGAGGCAACTAACTCATCCAAACATAGATCACGAAACAATGATTCATATTGAGAAAAGATTGTAAAATTTATCGGATGTCCCCCGAACACCGGACGAGTCCGAAAGTCGCTAAACCACGCATTAGACGCGTCTAGCGACACAAATAATCGTTCGTCATATGTATTCGGATCATGGGGACAAGGCGGGTTGAACAACGGATGAATGGGTTGTTGTTCAACTACTTGCTCAACTGGAGGAGGAGGATTCGAAGAGGAAGCTCCCTCAGTTCGAGTCCTTTTCCCACGATTGGGCAAGCGAGGAGCCATTTGCAAGAAAATAGAGAACTTGAAATGGAGAGAAAGAAGGAGATATACCTGAAATCAACAACAAACAGTGGAAGAGAATGATGAAAAACCCCTTTCCCTTGATTTTGAGAAGTAATGGAGCACTCTAGATAGAAAACTAGGGTTAGGGTTTGTAGGAGAAAGTTTGGAGAGGTGAGGAAGATGGAGAGAGATGAAAACCCGAAAATAAAGAGAGGGTTTTCTTTGGTCGGAGGGAATCTGAACCGTACGATCTAAAATGATCAAACGGCGGAGGCTGTCCCCGACGCTGGAACAATGGGACCGAACTCGGCCCGAACTCTGATAGGGGCAGAGTTCGGCCCGAGTTATGGGTTCATGTCCCAGAACATAAGTCAGGCCAAAAAATTAAAGAAAATGGTTAAGTGTTGAAAAAGAGTTAGAAATGAGGATAAAAACTTGATGAAATCAATCAGATAGATAGAGAGGTAGACTAATATCAGAATGAACTTAGAAATTAGCAAATATGCAATAATAAATCAAAACGAACCATATAATAAACAAGAAAATATAATATAATTCAATAGTTTGAGTTTGCCATGGGTTAGCTGCAGGGGCCGGATCCCAGCTAGCGGTAGTCCTGAGGACTAGTGCACCGTGTCGCTTAGGCTTTTACGTCTTGTTGTCAGAAGGACCCTTTCGGCTTATACCCATACCAAATTCATCGTAAAAGAATCATACTATACTCGATATTTACGCAGGTGAGTTTCAATTTATGACCGCTTCATCTAAAATTCTAAGTTCACGACAAAGGAAATTGAAGCGCTCTTCGGATAAAGGCTTAGTAAAGAAGTCTGCTAGCTGATGATCAGTGTCAATAAATTCTAAGTTAATCGTGCCGTTTTGCTGATGATCACGCAAAAAGTGGTGTCTAATTTCAATGTGTTTAGTGCGTGAGTGGCAGACAGGGTTCTTAGTCAAATTAATGGCACTAGTGTTGTCACAGAATATAGGAATATGCATGAAAGATAACTTATAGTCTTCAAGGGTTTGTTTTATCCACAAAATTTGTGCACAACAACGCCCAGCTGCTATGTATTCAGCTTCTGTTGTGGATAGTGCGACAGAGTTCTGCTTCTTGCAAAACCAGGAGACTAAAGCCTTTCCTAATAAATGACACGTGCCGCTCGTACTTTTACGGTCGACCTTGCATCCAGCGAAGTCAGCATCAGAGTAACCAATAAGGTCAAATGATGTTGACTTGGGATACCATAGGCCCACTGTAACCGTACCCTTAAGGTATCGAAAGATACACTTAACCGCGGTCATGTGTGATTCCTTAGGATTAGCTTGATATCTAGCACATAGGCAAACACTAAACATGATATCGGGACGACTAGCAGTTAAATAAAGTAAGCTGTCTATCATACCTCGATACTTACGTTGATCAACAGGTTTGCCACTCTCATCTGGTTCGAGTTTGGTTGAAGTAGCCATTGGAGTGCTGATTGGTTTGACGTTGTCAAGATCGAACTTCTTCAGCATGTCCTTGGTATACTTCGATTGACAGATGAAAGTTCTATTAGCCATTTGTTTCACTTGCAGGCCAAGAAAGTAGTTGAGCTCTCCCATCATGCTCATCTCAAATTCCGTCTGCATACACTTGGAAAATTCTTGACAGAGGGTTTCATCAGTAGAACCAAAAATGATATCATCAACATAAATTTGAATCAACAGAATAGTGTCTTTAAAAGATTTTATAAACAGTGTAGTATCAATTTTCCCTTTTGAAAAACCTTTCTCAAGTAAGAAGCTACTTAGCCTTTCATACCAAGCTCTGGGGGCTTGTTTGAGGCCATAAAGCGCTTTCTTTAGCTTGAACACGTGGTCGGGAAATTTGTGATTTTCAAAGCCAGGAGGTTGTTTCACATAAACTTCCTCCTTAATAAAACCATTCAAGAAAGCACTTTTCACATCCATTTGAAATAATTTAAAGTTTTGAAAATTAGCAAAAGCACAAAGCATCCGAATGGATTCTAGTCTAGCAACAGGAGCATACGTCTCATCGTAGTCGATACCTTCCTCTTGGTTGTATCCTTGAGCTACTAGATGAGCTTTGTTACGTGTGACTGAACCATCTTCATTTACTTTGTTTCTAAAAACCCATTTAGTACCAATTATCGAGTGATTAACCGGTCTAGGAACGAGTTCCCATACTTGGCTCCTCTCGAATTGGTTGAGTTCTTCTTGCATAGCAGAAATCCAAAATTTATCATTAAAAGCTTCAGAAATATTTTTAGGCTCTACTTGTGAAATGAAGGCAGTGCTAGCAACGGAGTCTCTTAGTGATGATCTAGTAGTTACTCTACGTGAAACTTCTCCTATAACTAAATATTCTGGATGAGAAGGTTTGAAAGAGAATTTCTTAGGCAAACCCTCCAGAGAATCAGTTTCGGTTGAAGTATTCATTGGAGTAGAAGTTGATGGCTCAACGTCATCATCAAGAGTACTTACTGCACTGTTGTCTTCATCAAAAGTCACATTTGTTGACTCTTCCACAATAAGTGAGCGTTTATTAAAAACTCTATATCCCTTACTCTTGGCGGCATAACCAAGAAAGATACCATCGTCAGCTTTGGCATCAAATTTGCCTAAGTTGTCTTTAGTGTTAAGGATAAAACAT
This sequence comes from Iris pallida, assembly GCA_029216955.1. Lineage (NCBI taxonomy): Eukaryota > Viridiplantae > Streptophyta > Magnoliopsida > Asparagales > Iridaceae > Iris > Iris pallida. The sequence goes on from JANAVB010045020.1 coordinate 2,306,949, forward strand.
CTACAACCAAAAACTTTAAAATAAGAAACATTGGGGGTTCTCCCAAACCAAAGCTCATAGGGTGTTTTCTTCGTAATGGGACGAATCAGCACCCTATTCAAAATGTGGCATGCTGTACTGACAGCTTCTGCCCAAAAGTATTTCGGAAGTGAAAATTTATTCAACATGACTCTGGCCATATCGTCGAGAGTTCTATTCTTCCGCTCCACAACACCATTTTGTTGAGGAGTTCTAGGACAAGAAAATTCATGAACAAAACCATTTTCATTACAAAAATTTTCAAAATCATAATTTACGAATTCGTCTCCATGATCACTTCGGATTCGAGTAATCATGTAGCCTTTTTCGTTTTGAACTTTCTTTACAAAAACTTTGAAAACAGAAATAGCATCGCTCTTATTAGCGAGAAAGAAAACCCAAGTAAATCTTGAAAAATCATCAACAATAACAAATGCATAAAGTTTGCCACCAAGGCTAGCTATTCTACTAGGACCAAATAAATCCATATGAAGTAGTTGCAAGGGTCTAGTAGTACTTACAGAGTTGATGGAATGAAATGAGGATTTAGTTGCCTAGTTTAGTTCACATTCGGCACATACCGTGTCCTTTTTGAATGTGATGTCAGGCAATCCTCTCACTAGCTTCTTGGTAGAAAGCCTGGATATAGCATCCATGTTGGCATGACCAAGACGCTGATGCCAAAGTAGTCGTTCGTCTTTGTGGGCATATAGACATCTACCTGCATTGTTAGTATTTATAGAAAGATAGAAAATATAGATGTTGTCCTCTCTTTTTCCTTTAAAAGCAATGTCTCCTGTTGACCTATCATAGATGTAGCAACTGTTTTGTCTAAAGTTAATATCATATCCATGATCAGCAAGATGACTAATGCTGAGCAGGTTATGCTTTAACTCGGTCACTAGGCAGACATCCTTTATTACAGGAGAAGGAGGATGACCAATGATACCATTACCTATTATGTGCCCTTTGAGATTGTTACCGAAGGATACGTATCATTTTCTCTTCATCGATAGCAATGTCTCCTGTTGACCTATCATAGATGTAGCAACTGTTTTGTCCAAAGTTAATATCATATCCATGATCAGCAAGATGACTAATGCTGAGCAGGTTATGCTTTAACTCGGTCACTAGGCAGATATCCTTTATTACAGGAGAAGGAGGATGACCAATGATACCATTATCTATTATGTGCCCTTTGAGATTGTTACCGAAGGATACGTATCCTTCTCTCTTCATCGATAGTGATGCAAAAAAATTTGCGTCTCCCGTCATATGTCGCGAGCATCCACTATCGAGAATCCACTTACTTTCAGTTGAGGAGGGAAGGTCCACCTACATCAAGAGTAGATGTGACATTTGGTACCCGAGTTCTTGAGGGTCCTGAAAAGTTAGTCTTTGGGAACCATGCATATATCTTTTTATCTACAAGTCTTCTAACTCTGCACTATGGTAAGATGTGTCCATGTGATCCACAGTAAGTACAGATAGCATTCTTATTTATACTAGGAACATGAGAATAATATCTATAAGCAACAGGATGAGGATGGACATGATGTGAAGAGTTAGCATGGTGATGATGATTATGCATAGAATGAGTGGCATGGTGATGGTGTCTATGAGGCATATCATGATGGTATTGTCTATTATGTGTGACATGCTGATATTGTCTATATGGCATGACATGATGATTTTGTCTATATGGCATGACATGATGATTTTGTCTATATGGCATGTGATGATCTTGTCTGTATGGCATTGCATGATGATCTTGTCTATATGGCATGGCATGATGATTCCTATGTGTGGAGTGATGTTGATTGTGTCTTTGTGCATGATGATTGTGTACTGAGTGAGAATTATTCTTACGTGCACATGGTTTGTGAAAGTTTGTGTATATAAATGCATGGTTATATGCTGCATGAGAATGATGTGGTTGACTAGCATGAGTGGTGTTGTGCCCATGTGATTGGGTTTGAGGTTGAACAACCTGTTTACCCAATTTGGTTTCTAATCTTTTAGAAACAGCTTGCAGTTCATCAACCTTAATATTTAAGCCATATATCTTAGTCATGGAAATCTTGTGTCTACTCTTTTCTTCAGCAAGCAACGTGTTGAGTGTAGTGATTTCTTGAGTTTGTTGCTCAATACGTGCTTCAGCATCATGTAAGCTTAATTTAAGCTTGGATACTTCATCAGTGTCATTAGTGGGTGTCGTGTTTCTAACATTATCAAGAAGTAAAGAAATTCTTTGTATCTCATCTTCAAGGCTTTTGATTTTGTCCTTGGCATGTTTGTATTTACCGATGACCTTTTTGTGATTATCGAGTAAATCAGTGAAAGTATCGCCAAGTTCATCAAAAGAGAAGTCATCTAGAGTTTCGTTAGATATCTTGTTGGAAGTTGCCATTAGGCACACATTTGCTGTATCTTGAGGAGAGTCCTTTTCTTTCTCGGAGTCACTTGCTTCACTTTCATGCCAAATGCCTGTGTTGGCATATTTCTTTGATGAGTTCTTTTTGTATGGCTTCTCATAGCGGTTGCTCTTCTTCAGGAATGGGCAGTCTTTTCGGACATGTCCAGTCTTCTTGCAACCATAACAAGTTGGCTCTTCTTCATTGTCTTCTTGTGATTCCTTCTTCCTTTGATTGAAGCGAAGGAATTTCCTGAAGTTGCGAACCATGAGAGCTTGGTCTTCATCATCCGAGTTATCTTCTTCGGTCTCATCGTGATTAGCCCTTCGCTGATGAGCTTTGAGTGCGATCTCCCTGGTCTTCGGAGCAGGCTCTTCGAAGTCCTTGAGGTCAAGCTCGTGAGTCATGAGCTTACCCATCAAGGTCTCCATTGACATTGTTGTGAGATAGTTTCCTTCTATGATGGTTGTCACCTTAGGGTTCCAAATCTTTGGTAACCCTCTGAGCAACTTACGAATCTTCTCGTGGTTTGAGTACTGCTTTCCAAGCGAGGATAGAGGATTGATGATGTCGAGGAATCTTGTGAACATTTGAGTGATCGTCTCATTTGGCTTCATCTTGAAAGCTTCGTATTCTTGAGTGAGACGGCTTATTTTGGATTCCTTGACCTGTGTGGTTCCTTCATGCGTCACTTCTAGAAGTCTCCATAATTCATGAGCAGTGGTGCATGTAGAGACCCTGTTGAACTCATTCCTGTCTATAGCACAGAATAAAGCATTAATAGCCCTAGCAACTAGACTTGCATGTTTCTTCTCTTCGACAGAATATTTGTCGTGTGGTTTCTCAATGAGGTCACCATCGATAACTATCCTGGCGGGCTTTTTGTAACCGTCAGTGACGACAGTCCACAGGTCAAAGTCTAGAGACTTAAGATAGAAACTCATCCTTGTTTTCCAATATGTGTAGTTAGTTCCATCAAATAGGGGAGGCCTATGAGTGGACTGACCTTCACCATGATTAGAAATCAAGGATTGTGTGGTTGCCATGGATCAGCTCTTAGGATGTTAGTCCTTGTAAAGAGAACAGAGCTCTGATACCAATTGAGGAACAGTTTGGCAACTCTAGAGGGGGGTGAATAGAGTTTATATAGAAAAATAGCCAATTAAAAATAACTCTTTCACCAATAATAAATAATCAGAGTAAAGTGCGGAAAATAAATAGAGAGCAAAAGAGCATACGCAAACACAGCGATTTTAACCTGATTTTCCTCGTGGAGGACTAGTCCAGGCCTGAGAACTCTAGCTCAGGATTAAATCCACTATTTGTGAAATAGTAGTTTACAACCCGTGCCTTTACTTCAGAAGAGCACGTCAACTTCTAACAGAGGATCGCAGTGGCGATTTGCTTGGAATTGTCCAAGCGACTTCTTCGACTCTTGCACAAGAATCCTAACTGAGAGATGCTGAGCACTCGAGACTTAGGAGGCTTGTGGCTAGTAGATGGGAAGGGTATGGCTTATCTGAGCTTATAAGAGAGAAGAGAAGAGAAGATTGGATGGTTTGAAATGAGAGAATTCATGCCCTATTTATAGTGTTTTTATAGGCAGAATTCGGCCAAAATTCGGGTAAGAAAATTCAAATATTTGGCCGTTGGACAACTAGCAACCAGCTAACCCTAAAATTAGGGTTCCTGATTTCTAGGGGACAGAGTTCGGCCCGAACTCTGTGTGGAGGCAGAGTTCGGCCCGAACTCTGTCTCCAGAGCACAGAGTGGTTCTAAGGGGACCATTTGGCTATTTCTGGTTTGGTGGAGCTTGGGATTATTGGGTAGGCTATAGTCTAAGTTTCGAGAGCTCAGCATGACCCAGATTACATTAGTCTAGACTCAAAGAAAGTATAAAATACAGACTTGAATCAACTGAGACACGGAAGCTGAGCTGCCTTCTGTCTTGAGCTTAATGCAGACGTCGTGTGTCGTATTGAATTATTACAGATATTATTTAGTCAATATTGTCAATATTTGGTTGACTGTGACTTTGTGTCAACAGTTGTTAGGTTTAGGGACAAGTTTCCAAACCTTGTTTTGCTCAAATTGATTTAGCTCTTCTTGCATCGCTATCATCCAAAATTCATCATGAAAAGCATCATTAATATTTTTAGGCTCTATTTGAGAAATAAAAGCCACGTTTGCATAAAGATCACGAGTGAAGGATCTAGTACTAACACGGGAAGAAGGATCCCCAATGATAAGCTCCTTAGGATGATTAGGGACAAATCTCCATTCCTTTGGGAGATCCTCTTGAGGAGGCTCGAGTGGTGGAGAATCTTTTGTTGGAGGGGTCACAATTTCATTGTTATATGAAGAAGGACGATGATCTCCAATAGAAGAGTTCTCCAAACCAAATGAGATGTCATCAACATCATCGGATGAGGAGTATATAGAAGAGTTAAGTTCATCAAAATAGATTAATTGACTCTTCGACAACAAGACTTCTTTTATTAAAGACACGAAAACCTTTGCTATATATTGAGTAGCCAAGAAAAATACCTTCATAAGCTTTTTCTTCAAACTTGCCTAGGTTGTCTTTGGTATTCAAAATAAAACATTTGCATCCAAAAACTTTAAAATACTCAATAGAGGAAATTTTGTCAAACCAAAGCTCATAAGGAGTCTTTTTAGAAATATGTCTAATCAAGACCCTATTTATAACATGACATGCCGTGTTAACGGCTTCCGCCCAAAAGTATTGGGGGAGCTTATATTGGTTTAACATAACCCGGGCCATATCGCCAAGGCTTCTATTCTTTCTCTCCACAACACCATTTTGTTGAGGAGTTCGAGGGCAAGCAAAATCATGATCAAAACCATTCTTTCCACAAAATCTTATAAAATCGACATTGTCAAATTCTCCTCCATGATCACTTCTAATCTTGTTAATAGAAAAGCCTTTCTCATTTTGAACACGTTTACAAAATGTAACAAATTCACGAAAAGTATCACTTTTACAAGCAAAAAAAATAACCCAAGTAAATCTCGAAAAATCATCAACCAAAACAAAAGTATAAAGCTTGCCTCCAAGACTAGCTACTCTACTAGGACCAAATAGATCCATATGAATAAGTTAAAGTGGTCTAGTGGTACTCATAGAGTTGATGGATTTGAAGGATGACTTGGTCAACTTACTTTTCTCGCATTCTTCACACACCATATCCTTTTTGAAAGGGATGCTTGGAAGTCCTCGTACAAGCTTCTTGGTTGCAAGACGAAAAATGGTACCCATGTTGGCATGTCCAAGCCTCATGTGCCAAAGCCAACTTTTATCGTTCTTTGCAACTAGGCACCTGTCATTGTTAGTACCTTCGACAAGATATAGAACATAAATATTGTTTTCTCTAATACCTTCATATACTGTAGATCTACTAGAGCTATCGATAATGAAGCATTTGAGTTTAACAAACTTAATGTCATAACCATTATCGGTAAGATGACTAATACTAAGAAGATTGTGTTTGAGATTTGTAACAAGATAAACATTCTTAATACAAGGATAAGGAGGGAAACCGATATTACCATTTCCTATAATATGACCTTTTTGATTGTTACCAAAAGAAACGTGTCCTTCCTTCTTCATCGATAGCGTTGTAAAAAGTGAAGCATCACCGGTCATGTGCCATGAACAACCACTATCGAGGATCCACTTGCTTCTAGCATGAGAAAGATTATTCACCTACAACATAAGTTAAAGATGAACATTTTGGTACCCATGATTGTTTGGGTCCTTGATTGTTAGTCTTAGGAACCCATTTATAAACTTTCATATCAACTTGTTTCCTTGTCAGACAATAATTAGAAGTATGCCCAAACAAGCCATAATAGTTGCACATCATAGAAGATTTAGAAGAAAACGTGTGAGTGTTATGCACATGTGAAGCTTTAGTGCGAGGAGTTCTATCATGAGTGTTATGGTGATGATAATAGAAGGCATGATGCGAGGTGTTCTTCTTAACAAACGGTCTTTTCCTTGTGTTAGGATAGGACTTGTGTGTCGTGTTCTTGTTCATGTAAGAAATATGACTAGTATTGTGATGAGTGTGGGGGTGTCTTGGAGCATGTATGTGAGTAGTGTTCTTGTTACCTAGTTTCTTACTCTGCACAAGAAGATCATTATACTTAGTAGAGGTATCATATTCTCTTCTATTTGCAACTTAAACTTTATGCATGGCAAAATTATAAGCCCTTCTGAGGGATTGAATCTCATCATCCTTTTTCTTAATGATAGCTTGAGATTCTTGTAACTTGAGTCGCAAAGACTCTATCTCATCCATGTCGGAAGCATGAGATTTCCCTTTTACATCAAAATGATGTTAGAGAGTCTTTTTACTTCAAGTTGAAGTGCATCAACCTCTTTTAGAGATTTCTTGTACTTATTTCTAACACCCTTGTGTTCTTCGTGTAGTTCAAGAATAGCATTTTCCAAGTCATCATAAGTAAGAGTATTTAAAGAGAGATCATCGAGTACCTCATCGGTTGCCATGAGACAAACGTTTGTATTGTGTTTGCAATCTTTGTCATTGTCTGAATCGCTAGCATCGCTCTCACACCAAATGCTTGTGTTGGCAAATTTTCTGGAGGACGAGCTTCCTTTGCTAGGCTTCTCGTACTTACTTGAGTCTTTTCTTGTCATAGGACAATCTCTCTTGATGTGACCGGTTCTTCTGCATTGGTAGCATGCCGGATCTTCATCATTGTCCCGTCTAAAGCGGTTGGCTTTGTTGAATTTGAGGAACTTTTGGAAGTGCTTAGCTGTTAGAGCTATTTCTTCATCATCATCCGACTCGTTGTCGTCGGAGCTATCCTTTGAGTAGGATTTTGTAACTTTGAGAGCCAGAGACTTCTCCTTCTCTTTGGCCTTCTCCTTCTCCTTCTCTTGCATGGAAGATTCCTCTTGATCTTTCATGTCAAGTTCATGAGTAATAAGCTTCCCCATGAGGGTCTCAAGGTTCATGACTGTCAAGTCGTTCCCTTCAATTATGGCGGTAGCTTTAGGACTCCATCCTTTGGTCAATCCTCTGAAAATTTTCTTGATCTTTTCATGAGCAGGATATTCCTTACCAAGAGAAGAAAGAGGATTAATGATATTACCAAAACGAGTAAATATGCAAGTAATAGACTCATCTTGTTTTATCTTAAAAGACTCATATTCTTGTGTGAGTCTACTAATCTTTGATTCTTTTACTTGTGATGTACCCTCGTGTGTGACCTCAAGCAACTTCCAAATCTTATTAGAAGTCTTACAAGTAGAGATTCTATTGAATTTACTGCTATCGAGAGCACAGTAAAGAGCGTTCATAGCCTTGGCATCTCGACTAACAAGATTCTTGACATTCTCAGTGAGTTTGTCCCTAAGGGTGTCAGATACAACATCCTCAATAACTCCGGAAGGAGTAGGGAGACCATTTATCACACAATCCTATAAATCGAAATCTATGGACTTCAGATAAATGCTCATCCTAATCTTCCAATAGTTATAGTTGGTTCCATCAAATAGAGGAGGCCTATTTGTGGAGTGTCCCTCATTGTGGAATGTGTTGATACTAGGGTTAGTGGCCATGGATCACTCTAAGCATGTAAATCCAAATCAAGTGAACAAAGTTCTGATACTAATTGTAGAACCCTAGAGGGGGGTGAATAGGGAAATAAAATAATTTAAACACAAGAAGCTATATTCTTCAATTAAAAAGAGAGAGAGTAAGAAAATCAAACACGCAATGTATCCTGGTATCCTTCCTAGAGGTAATCCAGTCCCGAAACTCTCACCGGCTTAAATCTACTATTTAGTAAAATAGTACACACGAGTTTGGATCCGAAGAACTCGCCAACTTCAATACGAGTTTGGATCCGAAGAACTCGCCAACTTCTTACACACGAGTTTTCTTATGAAGGCTCACCAACTTCAAAAAGGAAAGGAAGAGAACTGTTGATCTTCTAACACTTGAAGATCGAAAAGTACAACTCTTGAATACTCTAGCACTTTTGGAATTGATGACAATTAAAAGCTTGGGTAGAGTAGTAATGGTGGAGCTCTTGGTTGTTGGAAAATTTATGGCTTGAGTAGATAAGCCTTCAAGAGAGAGAAGGCATCCATTTATAAAGAAACCAAGAGTATGTAGCATTTAATGCTCCTGGATATAGCCCAGACGGCATACCATCAGTATGGACCGGCATACCGTCGGTATGCCGTTCTGAACAGTAACGATAATAATTATATCCGTTGGGGTGCATTTAATGCTAGCAATTAATGTTGTTATCGTCCATTCAAAAATCAAATTAGATGAACCCGTATACCGTCGGTATGCCGCGGTATGCCGTCGGTATACCGATGTTCATCACAGAATATTTTGTGGCTAACAAAATGGTATACCGTCGGTATGCCGTAGTATACCGTCGGTATGTCGATATTTTGTCACAGAACGTTTTATGGCTCACAAAACAGTATACCGTCAGTATGCCGTAGTATACCGTCGGTATTCCAATTTTTATCACAGAACGTTTTGTGGCTAACGAAACGGTATACCTTCGGTATGCCGTAGTATACCGTCGGTATGCCGATATTTGTCACAGAACGTTTTGTGGCCAACAGAACGGTATACCGTCGGTATGCCGTAGTATACCGTCGGTATGTCGTTCTTTTAGACATTGATTTTTGACTGAAAAAAATAGAATAGCTTTTTGTTTTGTCATCCAACCTTAAGTGTTTATAGAAAGACCTAGACCTTGTACAGACTCGATATCTTGAAGTGTTGAGAGCCGTCTTTAAGGATCGCTGGTCTTTTCTTCAGTCTTTCAAGGCTTTGATGACTTGGCTTGAATGGACAGACTTTATGTAGTAGAGCTTTTGAAAGAATATCAATCTGAAATACAGAGAAAACTAGACTACGAAGATGCTGTTAATGTTATCAAAATAAACTGTGCCAATATATGCCAACTGGCTACAATAACGCTCATGATCTCTCTAGCTCACAAAGGATTACATAGTTTCATACATTATGCCTCTTTATAGCCAACAAGTAGTCTTCGACAGAATATCTCCATGTTGCAAGTCCGAACGCCAATGCGGTAGCTCCTCTTGAAACGCTAAGGACTCCATGCCTTGGTGCGTCCAAGCCAAGCCCCGCCCCGAACCGAACATAACCTAAACCTGTAAGCAAACTAGTGGAGAATTAGTACTTTCATCCTTGCTACACTGATCAAGACCCACTCGTACCAAACCAACACTAAGTACATTTAGTTTAATATGCAACTTATTTGGTGATCTTTCTATTTAGCCTTAGGGTCAGTTTTATAACAATATTCAAGCATAGCAACTGAATATAAACGTGTCCAATACCGTGTCCCTACAACGGATATAGTTAGACATAATATGAACATAAGCATAGTGATCGTGCATGTTTTTATCTCGTTTCGCTTAGCCTGCAATCGTTAGAAATATGCATAACCAACCATACAATTACCGCAGCCAACCAACCAAACTTAGATATATGCATAAGGGTGGCAGGCCCTGCGCCTGCACCCAATTCTAATCTCAGCCCACCGGCCCTATCTATATGAAGGTCACGGTATTTCGCACCGTAATGGACTTGGCATCTTTATGTGTAAGCCTATGATCTCTCCAGTACGGGTTGCTAGCCCAATATTCGAAGGATCCCAAACTTACTGATATCATAGCTTATCACAACACTAGCCGGTCACAACCCGTCCTAATGAAGTGTACCATAAATACTAAACATAATTCCTCCTAGACCGAACGGTCCCGGTGCCCCGGTCGTAACCGTTCGAGGGAAGTCGCACCCGTGCACAGGCCATCCGAGTCCATTAACCAAGCAATACGTGCCATAGCAAACAAGTCATATTATTCCAACCAATCTCACGTTCCATAAACATATTCCGTCATCTCTACCTCAAGTTCCATCGGCATTATGCCCCAACACATCCGTATTGATGCATGACGTCCAATGGCTTAGACTTCTCGTATCTTATCCCAACATGTTCCATTCATAAGTTATTCACATAACAGCAGTTCTGTAGCAATCGTGCCACAACTGCATACCTCGATGCACGAAGTATATCTTTCAATGTTACAGCAGGTTCCGCGGTATTGCACCACAACTTGCCCTATTTCGCTTACTTAGTCATTTCGTAGCTTCCGTGCACAAAGGCACGCTCAACGCCATAATTCATGTTCTAGGCCTAGTGTTCAATGTTCTTGGAGTCGTGCATGTGATGCACATCTCGATATTGTCTTTCAATGTTCTACTATCACCACCCTACCGCGATTCGTACACTTGATGTACGTCGCTTCAATTGTTCAATGTTTAATGTTCTATCTTAATGTTCGACACATACTAAGACCTTTAATCATTCGAGCCATGCTCGCTAACTTGATAGCAACTTACGCATACAAGAATACATTTTATTAGATGTGAAGGAGTAGAGAGAGAGAGTCAAGAACCCGTCCACCTTAAGCCGATACACCTTGTCGTCTCGCCGAGCTGATGTGGCTCGATTCCATAACTTGGTTGCATGACTAACTCTTCTGACTTAGCCATTCTGTTAAGCTACTCGATTGATTCGGCCTATTGTACCCACGCCTCAGTCCATTGTAGGGCGAGGTTTTGGTTTTACAGACATCATTTCGAATAAGGCAAAATGCCGACCCCTTATGATTCAGTGTAAAAGCGTAGCCAGCACACCAGATCAACCAAAGTCAATACTTTGTTCAAACTGGACTTATGCTTTGCATCGATTCGCATCGATACTTCATCGGGTCAACGCAACTCTTCGAGTCAACGACTCATCGTAATGCACCATGCGGAGCAGGACATTACATCGAGGCTCCCTGTAACTGATCTAACATATCGTCTATGCGGGGCAATAGGTATTTGTCTGGACGGTGGCTTTGTTCAGCTCTCGGTAATCGATACAAAGACGCATTGAGCCATCCTTCTTTTTTTCGAACAACATGGGAGCTCCCTATAGCGAGACGTTAGGGCATATGAATCCCTTGTCGAGTGACTCTTGTAACTGTACTTTGAGTTCCTTAAGTTTTGCAGGGGCCATTCTGTATGGAGGTTTAGAGATCGATCGGGTATCACGAAATGTGTCAGTGGTAAACCCTATCTCTCGATCAGGTGGCATGTCGGGCAGCTCGTCCGAAAACACATCTGAAAATTCTGCCACAACATTGGTCTGACCCGTGTTTGCACCATCTTGTCGCGTATCTCGAACGGACGCTAGATAGCCTTCACATCCGGAATACAGCATCCGTCGAGCAGATATTACCGAGATCACTATGCAGGTTGGCGACGCCTCACTACACGAATAGCAGAAGTTCAAAATGGTCTTCCAGCTCCTCCAACCAGTCGCTCGCTAAAGAGGGATCTTCAGTACCGTTGAAGGAAGACAATTCTTCCCGTTGAAGGAAGTACGACAATTCTTCGTGAATTTTGATACTCGAAGTTGGAACTTCTTGATGTTGCAGGTAGACGATCGGGCACTTCTGTTTCGATTTCACTCGGTTGGACCACAGGCTCGGTCACGGCAGGCGTTGTCGCATAATTATTATTATTGGCCACAACTGTCTGGACTATCTGTTGAAGAGGTCAAGTTGCTTCTGCTGTAACTTGAATTGGGCCTCGAATCGGTTCTCAAACTAAGTCTGTCGTGCCTCCGTCTGCTGTCGATGGAGCTCATTCTGTGCTGGTTGGCCTCGGCCTGACGTTGTTGCGCCTTTAGCATATGCAACATCCGTTCCATGGGAGCATTCGAGGGATCAGTCCTTGAGCTACTCGATCCGCTCGAGGCACTCTACTCGTTCACGGCCGCAGCTTCTCCGGCTACTAGAATATAAAGGCAACTCTCGTTAGTTTTAGAAAATGTCATGGTTTCGTCGTATGGAACAACTCATCTCATCGACACGAGGTCAACGGTTCGAGATTAGAGACTCGAGACTGGAGGCCAAGGACGTAAAGCCGTGCTCTGATGCCATTATGACACGCCCGATTCCGAAGAATTGATAGTCGTCCCCCGGGCGTGATGTCGTACGAACCTAGGTTGCGATCGCATAAGTCATAGTCATAAGGTTATCTGAATACAACATCTAAGAGAGTACGTAGAGAAATTGAATAACACATTAAAACAGTAAAACTTTTCATTTTATTGATAATAGACATTATTTACAAGACTCTATTACAATCATACCGCGCGGGCTTTACACAATGACTCAATTACAAAATAAACGCCAATGAGATAGTCGTTCCATACATACATCCTTCAATTTACAACAAAAGTATTTCAGCCACCTGGAATGGAGGAAAGCTGATGCATGTTTCTTGGACTGTTGCAGAGAGTCTTCAAAAAGTTGAGTAGTGAGAGTCTTCGACGTGCGGTCGAAGCTTCAAAACACGAAAGTCGCCCTAGGTTAGTTGGTGCGTTCCTCCGGAACCGCGGCACCAGCGGATAGCGAGGGTCACTACAATCACATGTACTGGCGAGTGGCTAATTAAATGATGCACCCAGTTTCTAAAATGAGGGTAATTTTGAAATTTTGTATTTATAATTATTTAATAATGATATTTAAACCATATTATGATTTTTGGTGATTTTTAGTTATATTAAAACTATTTTCTAAGTCACGACTTATGACTTTGTGATTTTACTGGTATAACCCTAGTGTAAACTCTAGAGATTTCATAACCTAGAGACTACCATGACCATGTAAGCCTAACCAAGTGATTAGGATACCATTTTAGCGCTTTTTAGCCTAAAAGGGTATTTTGGTAATTTTCTAGGATTTATTTGGAATTATTTGTATTTATGTGTTTTTATTATTATTTAATTATTGTTAAGTGTCATGAGAGCCCCTAACCTAGTTTACCCTAATCTAGAGGTTAGTTACTAACCTAGAAACTAAGGGGTTAGATATTTACATGTTAGTTAAAGTATAGAAATATCTAGATATTTACTTTTGTGATATTTCTTGAAAACCTAAAGATCTAAGCTACCTTTACCTTGAAGTCAAACTTCCTTCAAGGTGAAGCAAGCCAAGGACACCCTCCCCTACCCCCATGGCAGGCCACACCCCCCCTTCCTATATAAACCCATCACATTCATTCATGATTAATTTACATGAATTAAAACCTAGAAAATACCCTTTCCTTCAAACCCCCATAACTTGATCATTTTTGATCGAAATCACCTCTAGTCTTTTGCATTGGGACCCTACAACATCAAGGGTGCTAAGGGAGGCTAGCAATCCAGATTTCACAAAGCTTGGGCATCACCAAGTGGAAGGACAAACACCCCCCCCCCCCCCCCCTCTCTTTGATTTTTCATTGGAATTACACAAATAGGTAAATACCCTCATACATAGTTAATATTCTGTTTTTTCTTCATAATTGCATGCATATAGGTATACCCTAGCTGTGGGTCAAGTTTGGTAGGATACGGATTTGGTTTGGTGTCCGTATCGGATACGTATCTATGTTTTAATTCTAGTGTTTGGTGAAATGCCACTTAGGAATAAAAGTTAGTGTTTTGTAAAACAAATTATAGTTTTGGGTAGCCCTTAACATGTAGATCACGAAACACCACGACTGAGCACAAAACTGTGTCGTGTCCGTGTCCAAAATGGACACGAACACGCTGTGCACACCCACACACACTGTCCTGCTACCTCGTGTCCAGTTCTCACTGGACACGACACGAGACACCACCATTTCTTGTCAGTACCTAGGAGCTATGACTGACATACCACCCACAAAGTTTCACGTGATATGATCGAGTATCGAGGGAGTTCTCCATCTCGCACTGATCACGCACACACTGTGCACGCACGGGAAATGCGCACTGACATGCGAGTCGTGTCGACTCTCGACACGTTGTGGACACCTCGTGTTGACACGAGTGTGTAGCCCAATACGTGGGCTACACGTGGACATGACCACGAGGCCTCACGTGGCTCGTGTCGTGTCCACGAGACACGTGAACCACTGCACGACGCAGTGCTAAACCGCGTGTATCAGTCGAGTTTTCTCGACTGATACGGTGTTCGTGCCGTGTCCTGAGGACACGTGGACACTGTGCAGGCTACCCTAACCCTAGACCAACCCTAGGCGAACCTATACACGTGTGCACGAGACCTATGGACACTTGTGTCGTGTCCTACACTCGTGTGCACCTCTGCACGACACTGTCACTGCACACACTTACCCGATTTGGGTTTTTGACACTTGGACACGTTGTGTCGTGACATGGTGGACTCCTAGGGACCCCTACGACACGTATACATGTGGGGCTAGGGTTACCAACCACTGGTTGTGGGTATTGGTTAGGTTTTTGGCTTTGATTTGGGTTTTCCCCCAATATCCTTCACTGTGTACAGTGAACCCAGTTCAGTATTTTCTTAAGTATTTAAAATAAGTTTTGAAATAATTTTGATATATGTATATACGTATTTTTGGGTGTATATATATTGTATACATATGTATATATGTATGTGTGTATGTATGTGAGTGTGTGAGTGTATATATACATGTATATATATGGGAATGCGTATAGGTATAACATAGATATATGTATGAGGTCCCATTCTCAGTTTTACTGAGCTGAACCCCTGCTGCCTATTAACACACACACCCATGACCCTTCTTAACCCTAATCCTAACCCTAATTCTAACCCTCACAGCCTCTAACCCTCTCACACCCTTTCACTCTCACTTTCCCTCTCTCTATATATATTATATATAGGTTATGTATATAGATATTAGTATATGTGTAGTTAGGCTATATATATTGATAATATATATAGATATGTTATGTTTGCATGAATATATATGTATTATATATAGTTGAGTATATATATGGTATTATATATATGGTGGCATATATTGGTATATATATAATAGGTTTATATATATATATATGTATATTGATATGTATATATAGTAGATTTGGCCTATGGTATACATAGTGTATGCCTATAATGTATAGATATAGACACCTATATATAGTGCCTTAGATATTCTAGCCTATGGCCTATGGCCTATGGCCAATGAGTTAGGATTGACCAATAAGCTTAGTAGACCTAGGTTGACTAGCAAGTTGACCCTTGTTGACCATTGTTGACCAAAGTCAACTATAGGTCAACCTTGACCTAGAATTGACTTAGATGGATTTTAGATGACTTGATGACTTAAGTTTGACTAAACCCTAGACTATTAAACTAGTTGAATTATGTTTGACCATATGGTTATGAGGATAGTCCTATGTAATTTAAGATATGTATGGGGTTAAGTGGGATAATTAGGAGTTGTGTCATGATTTGGGTTAGCCTTATAGAGTTGACATATAGAGTTGACCCTTGACCTAAAAACCCTTAGTTAGTCTAAATTTGACCTAGATTTGACTAACCTTGACTTGCTTGACCTTGTTTGACTTAGTGACTCAATTATGATTAAACCCTAACTAGTTTGACATTGGTTGACCTAACTTTGACTAGTTGACCTGGTTTAACTTTTAAGGTTGACCAGAGTTGACCAAGAGTTGACTTTTGACCAGATTGACCTAGAATCATGTAGTATGCATTGTATACTCTATTTTTACCATTTTGGATATGTTGTGACCTGTTTTACTCTAAATAGGACTCTGTGACACCAGTTCGGACATCTATTCATATCAGTCATACAGGGTGACAGGCGAGTACATTCTCTGATCATTTCATACTTGTTAGGATTTATATTCTTGCTCTAGAATACCTTACATGATACTGTCACGTCATTATCACGGATTGGTACTATATGGATCTTGTCATGCGATGTTATCTCCCTCGGGGTGCATCAGATACAGTTGTCATGTGCTTTTCACGAACATCTTGTATTTCATGTACACCGCTTTCATGTATACTCTTGTGCAATCTTGTACTCTCATGATCACGTGAGCAAACATGATAAAAACCTCTTGTATAAGGTAACATAACTTGACTGGATCCTTGTGTATTGATTGGGAAGGGTGAGTAGGAAATGGTTATGTGATCAAAATCCCATCTTGTACAAATCTTGTGAAATCTTGTGAAATCTTGTATATGTCCTAAACCCGTTTATATAACCATCTCATTCTCTAAATCACTGGTTACCTACAGTTCTTACTTATCATATATATATATATATTTCCAGTTATCAAATCTCTCTCGTTTTTATATATATTTCTTTACAGTCCATGTATCTTACTCTATGCATGCTTTACATTTCCCAACATGATATGAACTGCGTGAGATGTATTGTGCTCGTTCCTGTCCTGACTGGACCTGTTGAAAATATTACAGATGATGATGGTGACTGCCCTACCTTCTATGGGACACATGAGGGTGACCTTCAGGAGCCTGAGGAGCATCTAGCTCATTAGAGGGGGCCTAGTCTAGTCTAGTGTTTATAGTTTTTATTTTGTATCGGATTGTTCCGATTGTTAGTTGTGACTTAGTTATATTTCAGATCTTGTACTTATTTGTGTTGGACATCTACTTTGTGTGGTGTGGTAACTCTATATATATTCAGTTTCTTCCTTTCATCTGATTCCATATCATGCTCTATCTTTCCTAGACTTGTGTTTGAGATATAGAGTTGAGATGTTATGTTATACCTCCGTGCGGAGATGACAGGTTTATATATCTTGTTGTTAGATGTTAGATGTTATAGATGACCTACACAGCGTTCTACCGCCGACACTGCGGCGTAGGCTGGACGTACCCACGTTCTCGTGCCCCTAATCAGGGTGCGGGTCGTGACATTAAACCCAAGCTTCCATTTGTTCAAGCATTTTTATAAAACATGTTAATATTTTGTGATCATTCTAACCATCCTGATTGATTTGCATGTTAACATGTTAAGAGACAAGCATTTGATAGGCAATATAACATAACTTACGATACATCTTACCCACGGCAAAGCGTGCCATTGCGGCGTAACTTACCATATTCCTTCCATGTCATATTTATAACAAGCTTATAATTTATATGCAAGTGTGGGTCACTGACAATTCAAGCCATCATGGGCGTATAGCTTGGTCGAGACAGTGACCCTTTCAGCTCGAGTAGCTAGTCCTGCAAAAAGTCCCGAATGACCCGTGCTAGCATCCAGCACAGCTATCTTGCATTCCTCCTAAACCGAAACGGTCCCGTGGCCTCGGGTTGCCGTTCGAGGAAGCGAAGCCTTGCGCGCAAGTTGTCCATGACCGTGCTTAAGTTAACAAGTTATTCAAAGCACGTTTCAAGTTATCGTTGCGACATTCCTTTAATTTTTCTTTTTGTAGATCATAAAATAATTCTATCTTTTTTTTAGAACCTTTAACTTTCTCTTTTTGGTGAAAAACTTATATTTTCAGAGTAATTTACTCTAAATTGATTCAGTTATCCCAAGTTATTGATTTTGAACTATGGCGACAAGCATTTCAGTGTGTTTCATGTTTGATTGAAATCAGAGGGTCGAAGTGAAGGAGGTCAGCCACTCACCTTAGTCTTTGCTTCAGACGAGGGACTGGTTGGCTGCGCTTAGACGTCGCATACGCGATCACCTGCAATCGCATAAGCAACTGATTAGAACATTGTGTTATTCAAGGAATTCGATACGAATGCGAAGTTCGAAAACGCAAGCCATGAAAACCATCGAAAACATTCACGAAAACCAAAGCCAAAGCTAAAGCAAGTGCGGCATGAAAAACATAGCAACGGGAGGTCTCTCCCGACTCAGCCGTATAGCCAATCCTTGAGGCGCAACCCGCTGAATAAGGGACTTTATTCCGAAGAAGCCTTTCCATAACGAGAAAATGATCTTAATTCAATCGTTCCTGTTCGACCGATTCAACCGATCCCGATCTATTGGTTCCGACTGAATAGGTAGCGACAGTGTTCCTTTCTCGTGCACCCCGTGGACGAAAACGGGACACGATGTAGGGAAGGGGCACAACAAAGCTGCAATAATTCTATATTCGAATTTGGAGAAAATCAAGTTTAAGTTTAAGTTTTATATATTATATTATATAATTAATTAGTTTTAAGATTGCAAATTGATTATTTTTTTAAGTGCAATTTTTTAAAACATATACAACATGGATTATAATGAAGCTACCCGTTCTAACCAAATATGAAAATCATCTAGAACATTGTTCATTGTTTATAGTAATTTTGATAATAGTTATTATGTTATTAATCCTGTAGGAAATGAACAATCACCGACCCAAATGCCACCTCTAGAAGTAAGATGTACTAATAGTAATGTTCCAACTAGAAAAAGAAAGATTTCTTTTAGTATTATAATAAATTATTTGTTATAAACTACGAGAGAAAGGTACTCTTAGATCCCACCAACCAAAAACTAATACCTAAAGGTGCAAATTGCAATAAATCAAAAAAAGGTCTTTAAATTGAGAAAAAATGATGGCACAAAAACTTTGAAGAGACACTATGATAATTGTTATGGTAAGAACTCAGTTACTGCTATATAAACACAGTTAAGCATCGGTTTTCAAGGATCTTCAATAGAAAATATTACTTATTTTGTTGCTCGTAACAAAAATAACTTAACAAAATATATTTTTATGACGAACAACCTTTCACAATTTGTGAGAGTGAACTATATTATGATCATGTAAGTAGCACACTAGATCATTATTTTACTAAAGTTTCTAAATATACTACTATAGTAGAAGTTGTTAAAATATTTGAAGAATAAAATACAACTTTGAAACAAAGTTATGAAAATATTAATATATTTTCTTTAACTTCGGATATATGGACCAATAAACAAAATTATCCTTTTTTGTATCACGACACATTATTTATATGCGAAACGGATTCTACAAAAATAAATTATTTTTCTAAGATCGTTGGAATTTTCATATAGTGGATCTGCAATCGGCTTAGTCATGTTACAAGTTTTACGTGAATATGATATTAATAAAAAATAATAATATATTTTAAAATGCTATTAGTAATACTTGTTGTATCAGTATTTTGATATCTCATCCTTTTTCCAATATTAAAAGGCGAATTCTTCATATAATATGTGCTTGTCATATTGTTAATTTAATTGTACAATAATGCCTTTAATTGTTCAAACAAATTTAAAAAATATTAGAACATGTTTAATTAGTTTGAATGCTTCACTAAGTCAGCAGCAAATGCTTAAAATATTATGTGCACAACATAGTTTAAAGGGATGTAGCGCATAAATGGAATTATGCTTATTTGATGGTTAAATCATGTATTAAATATAAAGATGTTATTACGTGCTATGTTAATATAAATCAATGTAGTGACTACCAGATAACCGTTAATGGTATGTTAGTTGCTACTTCATTTTTAATTCTTAGAATTGGTTTATAATATTACATGTATTTTATTCGGAGTTTATTATCTAGGATCTCATTTAGTTTTGACAAAGATCTTTAATATTTCTCATTTATTTGCAAAATATAAAAATGCTCACTATGTTGCTTCTAAAATGGAAGTAAAATTTCAAAAATATTGGGGTAAAATATCTATTTATATTGTTTGAGTGCAATTTTAGATCCTAAAATAAAATTATATGGTGTACTTATATTGTTGGATGATTTTCATTACAATATGAGCATTGACGTAAGTAGTTTAAAAATAGAAACTAAAGAATATTTAGATACTTTAATTAGTTTATATGAAGAAAAAGTTATATTTATCGACCCGATTCAACCATTCAAGATAGTAGTAGCCATGATTTAATTTATATGTTATCAGATGTTGAGAGTATACTACAAAAAAAAAACCCTCCTAACTCAATAATTGTCCTTGTATTTATTTAAACTCATATGACGAAGATGACAAAAAATCTTTATCACATTTTCAATTTTAGAGCGGTGAAAAACATACGCAAATACTTATCCTATACTTTCTTCTTTAGCACCCGATCTTCTAATAGTATTGGTGTCCCCTGTAGCATCATAATCTAATTTTAGTACAGGTTCAAGAATGATAAGAAAAAAAAAAGATAAACATGATGACAGACATTTTGAAAGTTTGGGCTTCTGTTCAAGATTGTGTTGGTGTTAAAAAAAATTACTTTCAATCTCTTACCATAAAGGACGCTACATGTGTTGAAGAATGAAGCGACGAAGTATTACAGTATTATATATATTTTTTAAAAATCAAATATTCGAAGACATCAAATACCGCAACAAAGATTAAAAAGAAGAAGCTACCCACCAATACTGAAGGCCAAAGTAATAATATAACATCTCCAATCACATAGGCTGTTTAGCAAACAACCAAACAACCCAACCAATGAACGGAGAATTTGATGCCTATTGTACATTTTAAACTAATTCAAACAACAAATGAAGAGGTTATTGTTAATTTACGGAGAATTTGATGCCTATTGTACATTTTAAACTAATTCAAACAACAAATGAAGAGGTTATTGTTAATTTTGGACCTCTCTCTATGGAATATTACAAGTGGACCTAAACCTTAAGTAATTAAAATTTTTTTTTGGCTACCTCCCATTTACTATATCATAATTCAAGGTGTACTCCATTGAATTACCAACCTCATCGAAACTGTCGATGACTAACTGTTAACTTCTTTGACCTACATAAATAAAAAAATAAATTTTGATCTACACCCCACTTGTTTTACCATAATTCAATGTGCACACCACTTATTTGAGGATATATTCGTCATAATTAAAGGTATATCCCATTTAAATGGGACATAAGAGTTGGATGTTAGTCATTCATAATTTTTGTTAAGGGCATGTTTGGTAAACGTATTTGGAGGTGGAATTTGGATTTTTATGGATTTGGAGAGAGATCCATGGAATCCTATGTTTGGTTGGAGATGGATTTGGATATGGAAAGTACGACAAAATCCAGAACTTGGATTTGGTTGGATTTGGGAGGAAAAAAAATAGTTATTCTTTAATAATTTTGTTCAAATATTTATTCTTTAATAATTTTGTTAAAAACTAGTAAATTAAAAATTAGTTATTTTTTAATAATTTTGTTAAAATATTTATTCTTTAATAATTTCGTTAAAAATTAGTTAATTAATAAAAAACTAACTAATAGTTAGTTATCATAATTATATTCTAAGTTAATAATTTATTAATTATTAATTTTATTATTTAATAATTTATAATAATCCTAATTAATAATTTATTAATCATAATTATAAAAAATTTATTAATCATAACCATAATCTTAATTAATAATTTATTAATTTATATCCAATTATAATCATAATTAATAATCTATTAGTATTATTATAATATTAATTAATAATTTGTTAATAACTATTTTATTATAATCTTAATTAATAATATTTCACGATTAGAATCATATTTTATGATAATTTAATTAATAATTTAATCATTATCTTAATTTATAATTATTTTTTAAAAATATTTAATTTATAGTTAATTAAAAACTAACTAATATTTATTTAAAAATTAACTAATCGTTAATTGTTAATTATTAATCGTTTATTATTAATTTTATAATAATAATAATAATTATTTATTTAAAAATTATTAAACGTTAATTATTAATCGTTAATTATTAAAATTAAAAATTATTAATTATTAATTACTAATCGTTAATTATAATTTATAATTATTAATCCTTAATTAAAAATTATTAATCATTAATTATTAATTATTAATCATTAATTATAATTTATAATTATTAATCGTTAATTATTTACAAATTAACTAATCGTTAATTATTAATTTTATAATTACTAATCATTAATTATAATTTATAATTACTAAGCGTTAATTAAAAATTATTAATCGTTAATTATTAATTATTAATCGTTAATTATAATTTATAATTATTAATTATTAATCGTTAATTATTTAAAAATTAACTAATTGTTAATTATTAATCATTAATCATTAATTATTAATTTTATAATTAATAATAACTATAATTAATCATAATTAATTAATAGCTTAATTATTGATCATGACTATAATTTAGTTATTAATCATAAATCCAAATCCTATGTTTGGTTGAAGTTGGATTTGGACTTGGATTTGGATTTGGATTTTGAAATCCATGATTTGGATTTGGATTTGGATTTGAATTTTGGATTTTCAAATCCAAATCCAAAATCCAAATCCATTTACCAAACAAGCCCTAAATGTGTAAGATTTTATGTATTATTTTAGGGTCCGGCTATACATATTCCAAGACTTGCTAAGGACACCCCACATAACTTAAATGTCATGTTAAAAGACCAATATACCCCCAAGGCTTTCTAAGAACACAAAAAAAAAAATATTCTGCGACAAGCACGACAAATACTTGTCGAACGGACAATGGTCTGTTCGACAAGTATTGGTCGAACATGTCTTCTTATGTTCGACAAATACTGGTCGAACGTGTCTTCTTGTGTTTGACAAACACCGGTCGAACATGCCATCTTCTGTTCGACATATTCTGGTCGAACGTACACACTATAGTTCGACTGTCGTGGGTCGAACATTCATCTGTGAGTTCGACAAATCAGGGTCGAACCTACCCGTGAATACACCCAATTTTTTTTCTAATTTTTTTTTTGTTTTAACAACAGTTTATGGTCGGCGGAGGGGGGATCGGAAAGCGGGAGGAGGAGGAGGATAGAAATTTTTTTGTGCTCAGCAGTAAGGGCAGAATAGAATTTTTTTTTTGAAATAGGGTGTCCTTAACAAGTCTTGGGGTGTCAATAGCCGGATCCATTATTTTAATTCGGTGGAGATGTACATTAATTTATGGTAAAAAATGGAGGCTCAATTTTTTTCCTTAAGTAAATTGAAATTGCAGCTTTTATTGTAAAAAGTATCCCAATTTTTAATACACCACTGACCACTTCCTTCGTGGACACAATTTCATTTTTCATTTTCTTTTTGCTATATATCATATATTCCCTCCACAATTTCCCCATTTTAGTTTCTCCCTCCGAAAAAAATCTAGGGTTATCAATTTCACCCCTCCCCCCGTCCCCCGCAAATTCCCACCAAGCCTCCCCACTCTGGTCATGGAGACCGCCGGAGCAGCATCTGAGGCCTCCGTCCGCCGCTCCGTCAGTACTACCAACTCTCTCTCCCCCCCCCCCCCCCCCCCCCCCCCCCCCCTCTCTCCATCACTCGTCTCCTAACTCTCTCTCTCTCTCTCTCTCTGTGCAGAAAAGGGAAAGGAAGATTCGCGAGCCCTACGACGACGGGGGCTCCGGCGGCGACGACGACGACTTCGAGGATCTCATGCCCAAGGCCAAGAGGAAGCGCGTCCCCAACGTCAGGGGCTTGGACTTGGACGAGAACCACCGCTTGATCGGTTCGTTTTTCGAAATTGCTCGATTTTCGCGTTTCTAAATTTGAGGGTTGTGGAGCAGCCTAAGTTGGGGTTCCCCAGCATGCTTGCTCGTGGCTTCAAAATTGATCTGGATCACTACCGGACCATCTAATTTTAGTAATTAGGGCTCGGCGACAACCGTAGTTAACAGTAGTAGAAGGGATTGAGTGGTGGTTTTACTTGATTGAAGTTCCAGCTCAAGCCGATACCGAGTGTTAAAGCAGCTAGATTTAGGTCGAAAATTGAGCTGAATGGCTAACCCGCAATCTAATTTTTGTTATTTTGGCAAGAAATCACATAGCAACTAGAGTTGAAGTCGTGTCCGAATCTTAACAGCAGCAAAAGTTTGAAGTTTTGGAATATGCTGTTCAAAATTTTCATGTACTATTACTAATATGATGTTTTACACCAAAACAAATGCTGAACAATTGTGCAAATTGCTAAAAAAAAGCATGCCATTGTGCTCGAGTGAAATTTAATTGATTGGATTGATCAAGTGTTCAAGTTTAGGTTTCTATTTCCCCCATGTGCTGTATCTGATTATTTGATACAAGCAATTGGTTACCTTGCTTGCCTATGGCTTGAATAGTCAAGATGGACCTCTTTCTCACTAAAGGAGGAGGAGAAAATTGAGACGAAGTGCTAAAATTGCATGTATCATTGTTTGCTTTTGTGTGATCTGGAAAAAATATTGTACGCTAACTTAACATTACATTAATTGGATTTCCGCACCATTAAGCTATTAATAGTCTAACGATTGGTACCTACAGTAGAACTTATTCTTCCTTTATCATTGCTAAAGCTTTTGTTCGTCATAAAAAACTACTTTTTAGAAATTTGGTCTTGCCAAGTTTCACAGCTCGACTAAAACAAGCTGCACTCAAGTGGCTTAAACAAGCACGGCATAGCTAAATTAAAGGTAAGCTCCCTGGAAAATTATGAATATCCAAGCTTGAACAAGTGCAACTTGACTCGGCCGGCTGCTAGTTTACGCCAGTACTTGAATATATAACACTTGCAGATAGTGAATATGAAGAGATATACATTGCAAATATTTCTCAATATATATTGTTTATTCCCTTATTAATTTTCAGCACATTGTTTGAAACTATGAAAGCAATTTCTTGAAGCCAAAGTAGAATATTGTGATGAAGGATTTTCAGTAGTCATTTTCTTTTCCATTTATTCCTATTGGCAGACGTTATCAAATACAATGCTAAGCTGATCCCCCATGTGGTCAGAAGATTAGTTGAGCAGTATGAATCAGATCCCAAATCTGCAATGGTGGAGATTCTAATGATGCTCTTTGAGGTAATCTGGTTACACTCTTCTCATTTTCTTATAGTGCCATTATTTTCTTTGCAATCCCTCTACTAATTTACAGTGCATTAGTTAGGCCTGTGGAGCTAAGTATCAACTTGATGTGGATTCTATCGATGAGACAGATGTGGATGACGTGGTGGTCTCTCTTGTGGATTTAGCTAGGAAAGTATCCTAAATTTTGGTCCTGTTTTTGGAGATTAGTGCATGATTTTTCTATCTTTATTTAATATATTATGAGCAATGAATGCTGTTATTTCATTTGTTGCTCGTCTTTTACATTTCTTAACTTATTTGGAACATAGAGTGAAGTGGAAGATAATTATAACTCCAAGCAGAAGGAACTTAAAAACTTCAAGGAAAATCTTGCTTTGTTTTGGGACAGCTTGGTTCTTGAATGTCAGAATGGACCATTGTATGATAGGGTTCTGTTCGAAAAATGTATGGATTATGTTATTGCACTATCATGGTAAGCTGCACTCATGGCTTTCTAGTCTTCACCTGCTACTTCAACGAGCATTTTAAGTGTATTGATCATTATTTTATGACTCAAGTCACATATGTATATCAATATATCTGGCAGGATGCTTCTAAATGATCCTACTGGACACATAACATGCTATCTTTGGTTGCTTTAGGCTTGAGATAATCAAAACGTTTGATCATATCATATGTTTACAGGTAGATTAGGTTTTGTAGATAAAGAACCAGTGTGGATCTTTAATCAAGTTAACAACTTGCCATAATCTTCTATACCGACAGAATGCCCTATTATCTCCTCCAACACTCTTATGCATGTGTTGTCACTTGTCAATCATCTAAACCCTGTTCTCTCTGTTTGTGGATATTTATTTTATTCTTCCTCTCTTTAATATAACTTTGGAGAGTTAGAAGCTAAACCCTATAATTTCTGTCTGTGAATATGTATATTTATAATTTAGTTGACAGCTAAACCCCATTATCTCTCTGTTTGTGAATATATGTTTATTGACATTTGAACTACTGGACTCAGTACACCTCCAAGAGTTTATCGTCAAGTGGCCTCTTTGGTGGGTCTGCAGCTTGTCACATCCTTCATAACTGTTGGCAAAACACTTGGTGGGCAGCGCGAAACTACTCAAAGGCAGTTGAATGCCGAAAAGAAGAAACAAGATGATGGACCTCGTGTGGAGTCATTAAACAAAAGGCTATCTTTGACTCACGAAATGATAACTGTCAGTGAAGAGATGATGCGCAAAATATTTACTGGGTGAGGGATCTTCACTTTTAGCACTTAATTCTCTTGTGTGAAAAGCTACAGAATAAATTTATGTTTGAACATCTGTGATTTAGCTCTTATGTGTGCAAGATGTTGACCATAATTGTTTCTTTTTTAGGTTGTTTATGCACCGTTACCGAGATGTTGATCCCGACATCCGGATGTCATGCATTAATTCTCTCGGTATATGGATTATATCATATCCCTCATTATTCTTGCAGGATTTATACCTAAAATACCTTGGATGGACACTTAATGACAAAGTACCTTTCTTTCTTTCTTTCAATTAGATGCATAAATTGTTATTTTCATTTACAAGATGGTCTGCATCTAATTGGTTCATTTTGTTCAATTGTATCTGAAGAATGCTGCTGTCAGGAAGACATCCGTCCTTGCTTTGCAAAATCTTTATGAGGTGGATAATAATGTGCCATCACTGGGGCTTTTTACTGAAAGATTTTGCAACAGAATGATTGAGCTTGCTGATGATATCGATGTTTCGGTGGCTGTTTCAGCCATAGGACTTTTAAAACAACTGCTGAGGTTTTCTGCTTAATCTCAGTTAATTTTGTAGTGTTGATGGTAACTCTATACTATAAAGTATAAACAAAGTTTGTCCTTTTCTATTTTTTTAGGCATCACCTCCTACCAGATGATGAATTAGGTCCATTATATGATTTGCTTATTGATGAACCACCCATGATTCGTCGTGCAATTGGTGAACTAGTATATGATCACTTAATTGCACAAAACATTAAAAGCTCTCAATCAGGTTCAAAAGGTGTTCTCATTTAGAACTAAATCTCCAACTGAAAAATTTATCCTTCTATTCATTACATGCATCAGTTACTGAGCCAAATATCTCTAGGTGCAGATAATGAATCCTCCGAGGTTCATTTGGGAAGAATGTTGCAAATACTAGGGGAATTTCCTGATGATCCAATCTTGAGTGCATACGTAATTGATGATGTTTGGGATGATATGAATGCCATGAAAGTATATTCCTCAATAACTCATGCTTCTGTTGTACTATTACATGAGATGTGGTTCATATTGCCTTAAAAGTATTCTTGAACCTTATACACTATAATTTACCTTCTATATATGTTTTTCTACAGGACTGGAAGTGTATTATCTCTATGCTCCTTGATGAGAATCCAATGATTGAACTTACTGATGTGGATGCAACCAACCTGGTCAGACTGCTTCATGCCTCTGCCAGGAAGGCTGTTGGAGAGAAGATTGTTCCTGCAACCGATAATCGAAAACAAAATTATACAAAAGCTCAAAAGGTACCATCCATGTTCTAAATTCTGTGTAAAGTATCTATTTTAACAAAGAACTCGTATGGGATCAAATTCCTACTACATCAAACATTTAGTTCTAGAAAAATGTATACTTATTTTTGAATATTATAACAATATAACCCTCATCCCCCACTAACACCCTAGAGATACTTTAACATGGTATCAGAGCAACCTATGTTCAATCTCTCTACCGTGCATTTTTCCAAAAATTATACCGTTTAATTAGTCCAAATCTCAACCCATAAAATTGGATACTATGTTGACCTTAAAATTGTCTAATATGAACCCAGGACAAATCATGTTTTTTTGCACGTTTTCCTTTGACTGATTCGGTCTTGAAATGATCTTGATCTTGGATTAGTACAATGCCATTCTATTAAGAATATTTTAAGTTGAATGCTGCTATATAGATTTTAACAAATGAGTAAAATGAAAAGCAATGGAGGAAAATGGTAAATTGTTTTCCCTTGATGGAATAGGAAACGGTAGGTACTCTTAACATGACAAGTATCTCTTGATGGAATGCAAGGTTCACAAGAAGTGATCCCAGAAAGATCTGCAAGAAGTTTAGGATTGTTGAGTTATGGTCTGGTCATTGTTTAGATGCCTCTTGTCCCAATCCAGCGGAGTCAGATCCGAGTCACATCCACTCGTTATTGGGTCAAGTTAATATCTGTACAGATGTGAAACAGGAATTGGTTATTTAGATCATTGAAAGAAACCTGGTAGGAAGTAAAGAACTGATGCAGATAGGTTCTCTACATGCCTCTGGAAATAAGATCTTAAAAAGAAAAGAAAAAACGTGAAGGGATCATACGGCTAACTGGGTCAAATTGCAACCAGAAAAGCAGCAACAACAGACTACAGTCAGATGATTGCATCCTAAAGCACTAATGGTCCAAAAGTGACGCCATATACTTGTCACGTGGATGTCAGACATCTCAGATAACACTCCAAAATAGACTAGGAACACCAAATTTTGTGTTGTATCAGGATATCTATATTTTCTTTTTGAGTCTAGATTTCAGTTTGTTGTTCTGTATCTGCTCATCTTATATCAAGGTTGTCGAAAGGAGGCTACATTTTGTCTAGAATGACATAAAATTTTATTATGAATTTTGGCCAATATTTATAGGAGATACAAAGCATATGAAAAGACATCAATAATCCGAGGAAATATATAATAAATATGCTGAAAATAAAATAAAATAATTAATAAACTCTTCAACACATCCCCGCAATTTGGAACTTAGTGAAAGCAAGTCCAACATGAAGAAAATGAAAAGAGAAACTGGAAGTCATTTGAAAAAGTAGACTGACGCTTCGTCACTAAAGAAATTCCGTAATAAACCATCTAAGCATCCCCAGAAGAAGTCGAATGAGAGTTGAGAGTTCAAATGGAAGAAATCCCTTAAGAGATAAAAAAGGAGAGTCGAGCTTCACAATAGAAGAAATCTCAGAAAACATCTAAAGTAGGCTGGATTTTTGTAGGACGAAAAATTTCGAAAGAAAATATTTGAAACTTGTCGGATCCAGAAAAGCGAGAAATTCTGGAAGAAAATATATGAAATACGTTTGGTTTGGAAAGATGAGAAATTCCGAAAGAAAACCAAAGTATGTCGGGACTTCAAATACCAAAGAAATCCTAGAAAGACCAATAAAAGAACGGGGCTTTACGTATCGGAGAAGTCCGGAAGAAAGTCGTGGCTCCAATTCCTGAATTTTTTTAAGTACTAGTTGAAGATATGGTCACAAACCTTGCCAAAGGAGGAGTAGACATTAAGTCTGAAAATTGTCATATATTTATAGGACAAGATTAAAGAAGGGGAGAAGAGAGAAGACCCTAGGAAGATAACTTAGAGCTCTTATACCATGTTGAAACTGGAGACTGCATTTTGTCTAGAATGGCATAAATTTTTATTGTAGCTCTTGGCCAATACTTATAGGAAATACAAAGCATATGAAAAGACATTACTAACCCTAGTAAACATATAATATATATGCTGATGATATTACAAAACAACTAATATAGTCTTCAACAAAAGTAAATGTGGTTAACTATTTGTTTAGTTGATACTTCTAATTTGTTCAAGTTCAACTGAAGTAGTCTTCTTTAACAGCTTGAGTGATGAAAATAGTTAATTAATGTAAATGTTGCAGTATTTGTATGTTAACAAGTATAAATAGGTTGATAGTGATTGGCCTATACCTTTCTTAATCTCGGATTGGTAATATGTATGGCCCATCAAATTGGGACCCAGAATTCTACATAATTCTAATGAAGGACCTTATGTTTGACTTTATCAGATCCGATCATAAATCAGCACCTTTTGGTTTATGTTTATTCTTAATACTTTCTTAAAACCCTCCAGTTGCAGTTAGTGTTTTTCTGCAAATGCAATGGGCCACTATATTTTTCTTAAGCCTTTGTTTTCTTATGTATCATGCACTACAAAGTAGTAAGCATCAGGAGGCACTAGTTGACAGTTAGCATGTGTATTAAGATGTCTCCGCCCTCCCCTGTTCTGTTATAGTAAAAAGCTGGTAATATTTGTATCTCAGGAAGCATGGGAAATTAGTAGACGAGAAATTACTGGCGCAATGATGAAAAGTTACCCTCAGCTTTTGCAAAAATACATAGCAGATAAAGCAAAGGTGTCTTCACTTGTTCAGATTGTTCGGCTTTTGAAACTTGAACTCTATTCTCTGAAGAGGCAAGAGCAGGTTAGTTGTCCAAAACTCAGCATGTTGATGTTTGTTAATAATATGTATACAACATAAACAAGGACCTTCGTGGAACTGCTCAGAATTTGAAGTCTGTTCTGGAACTCATTGCTGATACTTTCTTCAAACACGGTGAGAAGGATACACTGAGATCCTGCATTGCAGCTCTCATCTTTTGTTCTGCTGAGAGCCAAGCAGATCTACAAGATTATGCACAAAATAAACTGAAGGATCTTGAGAATGAATTGACTGTGAAGCTAAAGTCTGCCGTGAAAGAAGTAAAGGTAAGAATGTTCCTTGTATATGGTCTCTTAAGTTATTTGAAGAAATGTGACATCGGATAGATTGCAGGTAAGTGGTGATGAATATGCCCTTCTGATTAATTTGAAACGATTGTATGAGCTTCAATTGAAAAAGTTCGCTTCAAAGGATGGCTTATTTGAAGATATGGCTACCCTCCTCAGGGATTATAAAGATTTGGACAATGAGGTATTGAATGAATCTTTATTGAAATTGTATCATCTCTTAATATTTTTCTCTGTAATTATTGTGATGGTGTTCTCCTTCCTCTTCAGGTAGTGGGCTTTTTACTTCTCAACATGTACTTGCATGTAGCCTGGTGTCTACAGGCCATTGATGGGGAAAATCCTTCCGAAGAATCTGTGACTGCATTATTGCACAAGAGAAATACCCTGTTTGAACAGCTAGAATATTTCACTGATACCTTGTGTGAAGTCCAAAAGGAGGGAAGAAGTGGGAGTGTACTTGCTTGTAGAGTAAGTTTAGTTTATAAGGATCGGGAAAACTATGCGAGTATGTCATCTAATAAAGATAAGAATACATCAAAAACTTTGCAAGCATGTCATCTTATAAAGATAATAATAATACTTCAAAAGCTTTGTGCTGAGATAGTTTTCCATTGTCTTGATACTTTAAGCGAATTTAATCTCATGGCTTCGTCATTTATTGCTAGGTCTGTGGCATATCTGCTGAGGCTTGGTGCTTGTTTAAAAAATCGAGGTATACCTCTACAAAGCTTGAAAGTTTAGGATATTGCCCACATACATCAATTCTTCAGAAGTTCTGGAAGCTTTGTGAACAACAACTGAATATTTCAGGTTCTTTACAATCAAACATGTCATTCCTAAGTTTTGTGTACACACACACACACACACACACACACAACTGATACAACTGAACCGAAATGCTGATACGATACAACTGAACCGAAATGCTGTATCGCATCAGCACTTTTAATTTAACAAGAGATAACTGAAGTCGGTCGGGTATGTGAACTCAGATGATACTGAGGACGAATATGCAAATGAAGAATATATAGAGGAAACAAACAGAGATGCGGTTATGACTGCCGCTGCAAAGTTAGTAGCGACCAGTACAGTTAATAAGGTAAATGTTGCAACTCATCTGCTGCTCTAACATTGTTAACTGCCGAGTCTATATTCAAATGGTGTAATGATATTAGTTATTTAATCAGAGAACTGCAACATGGACCCTTTTCTAATGTTGACCATGCATTAGTATTACCCAATAACTCATTTCTACAATTAGAATGATCTAAATGCACGGCATTTAATGTTGTCTTCAATTCAACTTCTATATTGGTGGTTCTTGTAAGTTCCATAGTGTTCAATGAAATATCTTTTGGAATAATATTGATTATCAGCCACAAGAACCTGTCAAGGAGACATGTTTCTCCTATATGTTGTTACAGTTGCTGACTTGTTGGAAATATGATCTCCATATTAGGAGTGTAAATAGAGTCTAGGTGCTGATATAGTCACTTATACCATGTATTTTTTTTCTTTTGACAAATATGGATATAAATGTAAATATTAAAAGGATGAAATTGATGTTCAATGTCCAATTTTGGTTGAAGTGGACATGAATTTGGTGAATACAGATATACTGATTGGATTTTACTACATAAGCCTAGAAATTATAAAGAAAACCAAGCTCAACCAATACTTTTCAAATACGGTATTTAATAGGGAATTATTTCTTGGGAATGTCATTCTATTTCACTCTTCGTGTTAATGTTTCATAGAGATGAATGCAATTCCCAATAACAAATTATATCGTCTTATCTCTTCGTCTAGACAGTTTATGGTCTAAGGAGAACTTGGAGGCTGCTCCTTGGTTTCTGTCACGACCCGATCCCAATATACTGGGTCCAGTCGGATCATGCCTAGCCTACACCGTTGTGAGACGCGGCAGTAAGTTGTATCAAGCGGTAGTACACAAACAAATAATTCTAAAATACGAGAATAATAAAACAAAACTTTATTTGAAATTTGAATTTAACGCTAAGAGTCTAGATGAAACAAACACACAAGCAAATAAACATTTAGTTAAAACATTTGTCCTTATTACAAACTGAGAATAGGAAAAACTAAGCTGCGGGCACAACTAGTAGTCCTGGGCTCCCTGGTCAGGTTCAGCTACCTCTTCAGGACTCGGATCGGGTCCGTAGAAGGAGCTAAAGGCGAGCTCATCGTCTTCGCAATCACCTAAAATATTGGTCTCCAGTCAGGAGGGGAGCAAGAACATATATCCACATCCAGCATTCTAAATAATAATAAATGATACAAGGGCAGTTTAAAAGCATTATATATTTTTCTAGATAATAATAAAGAAGACAACATGCATGAATCTCAGTGCTACAATGATGTAATCTACAATGAGTCAATAGTGATTTTGAACGTATAGCAGATCTATGACCGGCTGGTAGATTCAATGTGTATACTAACATTTTGGCCAAATGATAGTATACGGTACGACTCAACCCCCTGTGCAGTAGGGGTTAGTACAAGAGAGGCAATATCAGTAACAATGGTTTTGGTCACAGATGCTATACTACTCTCCCAATTTTCGAGTCAATGAGTCAATCAAGCAATCAATCTGGGGTTCGAGAGAGATCCCCTAAGAATCAGTGTCGATACAATATACATAGTCCTACTGATGCAATACATTTAATTATTAAATAAAATACGGGTATGAACCATATGAAACTTGTCTTAGGTTTTTCCGGTGCTGAGGGTGACGACAGGAAGGTATTTGGGCTAAAGTCCGGAACCTGAACCTACATTAATTAAATGCTCCGCCTTAGAAACCAATCCGAGGGTTTAACTAAAATACGCTAATAATTATAATTATGCTCGTTGAGTTATCAAACATTTTAGAGAATAAAACTATACATACGTTAATCCTCTTATAATAATTGATAAAACGATTTTCCTAATAAAATTATTATTTTTGTAAGCAATGCGAAAATATTATACTTTATTCATTAGTAGACAATAAACTGTTTTTCGTAACTAATATTATAATTTAGAATTTCTTATATAAATTGGAATTACTTTAAAAGTAAATAATATTTCATTCACATAACTAACCAATTATTTTAATAGATATTTTTATTTATTAAGAAAACTAATTTTTTAATAGTAAAATTATGGAAATCATTTATTTAGTAATATATAATGTTTTAGAAACGTATTTACGACTTTTATTTAAATTATCGTCTAAAACCTTATTTTAATACAATAAAACATACTAAACTTATTAAGAACTTCATTTTGGTAAAAATACTTTTTATTAATTATTAATAAAATCATTTAATTCTACAAATAACTTAAGGATTTTCCTACGGACAAAATTAGGATTTATTATCAAAAATCTCTTTTTTGTAATAAAATCCGTTTTCGTAAGATAATAATATTTTATCGAAAAATAAATAAATAAATAGATTTTTGGCTTTAATCACTATTTTCTATATTAATACATATTTTGA
The DNA here is from genome assembly GCA_029216955.1 of Iris pallida. NCBI lineage: Eukaryota > Viridiplantae > Streptophyta > Magnoliopsida > Asparagales > Iridaceae > Iris > Iris pallida. The sequence goes on from JANAVB010045020.1 coordinate 2,341,212, forward strand.
TACGAAACTATCTTTTTGAAACTAATAGCAATAATATTAATAATAATATTTAAAATAACGTTAATCTTATGATATTCGAATTTAACGTTTACTAAACCATTAAGCCTAATAACTTGCAAATTAATATAACATTTATATATATATATATATATATATATATATATATATATATATATATATATTACGACAAACTTGCTGTTAATAATTATCTATCCATAATATTATAGATTACAAGGATGTTACTACAAAACTCAAGGTCGCAATTAGGAAACTACTACTAACTATCCCAGAATTGACAGAGCTTTATTTTGTCAATTCCGGTCGGAACAAGAAAGGTTTATGTATTATGTAATTTAACAGAAAGGGGGGTCAGGGGCATACCGGTTGGTTGATGACGGAGTACCGAGGGGAGGCCTCGGAACGCACGCGGGGAGTGCGCGCACAGGTACGCGAAACACGCACGGACACGCGGGAGGCGGGGCGAGGGATGCTGGACATGTGCGGAGGAGCGGTGGGGCCGGTTCGGCAGGCTGGCGGCGGCAGTTGCCGCACGAGCGGGCGCTGCTGGTGCGCGCGGATGGCCGACGGGGCTGCCGGCGGCCGGGGTGCGGGGTTGCCGGCGGTCGCGGAAGCCGGCGGTGGTCCGGTGGGCGAGCGCGGGTCGGAGGGGGTCGGCCGCAACGTCGGAAAACGCTCCCAGAGAGGTGTCGAAAAGACCGGGGTGGCACGGGGATCGTCGAGGCGCGATCGGCTTTGGGATCATAGGTGTGTGGAGAGAGGTGTAGTGAGTTTGGGAAGGTGGTATGGTGAGAAGTATTCTGTGGAGGAGGAGTTATTCTGTACGTGATCTCTCAGATCCGGAGTTAGGGGGTTCACGCGGAATAGCCGAACGAATGGGTACGTGGGTTGAATGGGTTTAAGTCATTGGGTTCGGGTTTGGGTTGGTAGCTAATGGGCTTAAGTCATTGGGCTAAGAGAATGGGTTAAATTAATGCTAAAAGAAAAATATGCACACAACTATTACTAACCCAAAAAGCGTCATAAAAACCCATATGTACATGGTCCAAAGTTATGGGTTTTACATGAGCTTAAGCTGCATTTACAAAAGGTAGACCAACCTACCTGCCAACTATCTAGGTTCTATGGCATAGTTCTGTCCTGTCCATATCTGCAACTAGTTATAAAAACTTTGTTGATTCTTTTATGGAGCTTTCTTGTGCTCTTTAGCAGACCCCATTTTGATGGGAGGAGGCCTGGATGATGATGATGACGACAAATAGGGAATTATTTGGATACTGTCCAAATATGAAAATATAGCTATTTTTATCCATATTATTATAGTAGATGAATAAATGTATATCCGTCAGTGCTGGAATACGGAGATGAAGTTGGATGCACACCCAATTATTTGTATTTCTTTATGCTCTTATTACATATGCTTCCACTGAGGTTTGACTTTCCTCATGAATCACAAGTTTGCAGAATTGCTTTGTGTTTCAGGGGATTTGGAGTTTCTTCCATCTTATATCTTCGTCTTACTTTTGAATAAAGGCTTTCTTGTAGTTCTTCATCTTATATCTCAATCTAGTTGTTGGATTGTCCATGCCCCATTATGGGGTTTCTTGTCAGGTGTAAGTGTTGTGACAACATTATTTTGTTAAGCTTGAAGTTGCGACGTGTGGCTTTTCTATCACCTTTTGGCTTGCTAGTTTTGGGTTTTTGTTGTAGACCTTCTAAGAAGTGTTTAGTTCGTGCAGTCAAATGATCCTTGATTCTTTCAGTGTCATACTGTAATCATTTAGGAATCACGGTCACCAAGTGTCCATGTCATGTCCTTGTAGGGCAGCGGAAACCATTAGGATACTTAAAAAATATAGGACAAGCCAAAGGAGGATCTGTGTTGTATTCATGTCCAGATGTCCTTGCAACATGGTAACTATTGAGCGGGCATGAAGAAAGCATTGATGAAAGATGATGAATAATGTCCACTGACACAATGACAATCTTCATTACATCAATGCATGAGGTCAATCATGTTGCCTCCCACCCCATCTCTACCCCCACACCCGAAGGGCCAGGTGGATTTGGTGGGTGTGCTTCTTAGAGAGTAATGTCTTTGACTTTGGTATGGTTCTCTACCGTTTCATCCTTACTATAAGAAAACCTCAAAAAAAGTTTCACCCAAGTACATTCTTGTCCAACACAAACTCAAACCTGCTCTGAATCTATATCATAACATTCAAGTTCTGTGTATGTATTTGTATTTATCTAGTTAATGGTTCTTTTAACAGCAGCACAGTTTTCAGTAAGACAGTAATGTTAGAGACTTAGAGTACTAGACTTGTATGTCCGTACTTGTTCTCTCATTGTACCCCCTCTCTAGGCCCACATTAGATAAGCACTAAAGAGGGACACTCACCTACTCCTACAATATATACTCGGAAACATCATGAAACTATATCCATGGCATGGTTGAGCCTTATCCTCAACATGGTATCATGGAATCAGAGCATGGTTCATCTCAGAACCAGCTCTCTACCTCCACAAAAAGTTTCCAAATCCTAGCCCCCCTTCTCCATCTCTGCCAAAGCTTATTCCCCATCATGTTTCTTCCCTGTCCAAAACCCCAATTCTAGTCCCAGTCCCAACCCTAGCGCAACCCAAAACCCAACTCTTACCCTACCCCCCATATCAACTGGCCCTAATTCTCAACAAGTGTCATTTGATTTTGCTGTGATTTTTTGAAATAGAAAAGCTTGTTTTGCATTTGACCAGCAGTAAAGGACACATGGGTTCCTGATAACCTGTCCCAAATTGTGTATTAATGGCTCCAGTTTTTGTCCTCTGTTTTCACTTGATCCTGCGATAATGTCTGATGGGTTCATCATCTGTAGGAGGGCACCCAATTTGACAAGTCATGGACTGAAAATGGATCTGTTCTCTGCCAAGTTAAAGGACTATGAACTGTTAGGATACTGGTCATGTGAGACTAGGGTCAGTTCTTATCAATTTTCCCCTCTCCTCTCAAGATTATTTTGAAGTGGTAGTAGCTTATTGTACAACAGGTCTATTCTGCCAAGTATAGTTTGATAATGACCCTAATTTTTCAAAAAGCATTAGGGAGATTTTTTGAGTCCGAGAATTGTCATCATGAAAGTACAACTTGTAGTTTAAGGTAAGAGCTTGTTTTTTGTGATAAAGATATTATCTACAGTAAGATGTGTTTGTTAATTTGTCTCTACTATTTGATTTCAGCTTGGTGTAGATTACTTGAGGCTTATTATGAATGATTGCATCTGGTAAATGATAAGTTATATGTTTTAGTGATGGTTTCTTGGTCTTCAATTTATAATGCCTGAGCTATATCCACTGATGCTAACTGGCTTTCAGTTTATCATCAACCTTTTTTTATTCAAGATTCTACTCAATGACGGTGTACAATGTTATTATATCTGGTGTTCTAACGTTATATGATAGTAGCAGTAATCCTTCTTGTGGGCAGCCTATTGATATTAGGATGATGGGTAGGAAATTTCTTGAATATTACTATTCTGGCAAAATGCCTTCAACGAAATATATGTTTCCTACTACCATGACCTAGTGATAAGTTGGATAAAAGACATCTTTCTAATTTTAATTTGAAAGTGTTTAATTTCTGTATTGCAGGATTATCTTGGTCCAGAGATTATTTCACATTTTGTGATGCATGGAACAATGATAACAGAGATTATCAAGCACCTGATTGCAGTTTTAAAGAAATCTGCTAATGGTGATGACATCCCTGCAATATTTTTGGAGGCACTGAAAAGGGTGGGTACAAATTTCTTTTTAATGCTATGACTAGTGAACTAACTGTTGATTATTGCATTCTTCAATCATTCTGACTCTCTCTCTCTGTCTCTGTGTGTGTGTGTGTGTGTGTGTGTGTGTGTCAAGGTTCAAAGTATCGGTATCGGAATCGGTATCGGACTTTTCCTATGAGTATTGGTATCGGCGATATCGGTAGTATCGGCAGTTTCGGATCGGAGTATCGGATTTTTTGGTATTGGGAAACAAATAATTATCGGTAGTATCGGATTCTTTTACATGCTTTTACAACCTTATTATGCTTTCAACCTAGGTTCACAATATCGGTATCGGAATCGGTATCGGACTATTCCTATGCTGTTTAATTTTCTTTGCCGAATTGACCGGAACAAAGACCCCCAATGTTGGCATCGGTCAATATTTGGTATCGGTCGGTATCGGATCGGAACATGCCAAACCGTATCGGTATCGGCCGTATCGGATCGGTATCGGCCGATACTTTAAACCATGGTGTGTGTGTGTGTGTGTTTATATATATATATATATATGGGAAGAGATGGCCGTAGCCCATTGGGAACGGTGGAACACCCCGGCGTAGTGGCGCAGGTTCGAGCCCCCTTGGAGGCATGCCTCCAAGCACCATTAAGAAGTGGACACCCTAAAAAAAAAGTATATATATATATATATATATATATATATATATATATATATATATATATGGGAAGAGATCGGGTGACACATACAATTTGACATATAAAAGAACACGCAATCTCAACCGTACATCAATAGAAATTATTAGTTCAGGTCTATATAGAATATGGGTCTCTACTAAATAGTGGGTTGTATTAATTAGTGGGATGTGCAATTAATGTGTTGTGATTGTTGGAAAAGGAAATTACCATTAATAACTATAGTTAGTGGCCACATCAGACAAATCTGGACCATTAATTTCTATGCTCATGAAACCTAATCCTTTTAGATGGCCTTACCTTAGGTCATGCTACTTGACGCACAAGGAACCTAATTTTATCATTAACGAAAATTAGAAATATGACATTTTTCATTCATCACAGCTCTTACAGGCTATGGAATTTTTGGAACTGAGTTTTCTTATGAATATGATATATCTATAAACTATAGTATGCCCTTCATCAACGCTCCCCATAAGAATATAGTATACGCCTAATTTTGATGTTAAAGTCTAACTTATATTAGTAAACTATTGCATTGACGACTATGTTCAAGTGATATTAGTATGAAGTTATTTAAAACTGAAAACCCAAAATAGTTTGGAGAGAAGTATATAATCTGACATCCTTGCTAGTCCTCGTCCAATTTGCTTTGCGGTGGCATTATTGTGCATATTAGTACGAGAATGATTGTGTTCAGTGTTCTATATCAAGTGTAACTGCGTAACAAGTCAATGAGGACTATCTTGTATAGATCGTCCGAAACGACAACTTATAATTTCAGGACAAATTAGTGACTCGAGATTTTTTTAACCTTTTATTTTGATCTGAGTTAGGGCTACAAGCGGCATGTAGCGGATCTCTCCCAGTTTTATGATCAGCCCTTGGCAAGCAGGTCATTATCAGATTGTAAAGATTTGGCAGCTCGGCTTTCAGGAACTTTTGTTGGTGCTGCTCGCAACAAACATAAATCTGACATTCTGAAAATTGTCAAGGATGGCATATCGTTTGCTTTTATGGATGCTCCAAAACAGTTATATTTTCTTGAGGTGGCTGTTCTCCCATTTGTATCGAAACTTCCAACATCAGATATCCAAGACATGTAAGTTATGAACCTCAAACTAGCTACTTTGATAGTTGGTAACGAGATCACATTCTGATTCCTAGCTTCCTAACTTGTTTTGTTAGTCTGAAAGATGTCAAGAAAAGATTGGAGAATGTAAATACAGATGAAGATCCTAGTGGCTGGCGTCCATACTATACATTTGTTGAACAGTTACATGAGAAATGCATGAAGAATGAGGGTATGCAAGGTAATATGTCAGAAACAGGCGACATTTATTTAATGATAGACCTGTGTTACTGTGTAGGCCATCTTACTGTTATTTTCTGATTCATTTTCAGTTTATTTTTTATGACTGCCTTCATAAGATTTGAATTGCAAATTGAATTGCTTTGATGCTCCCTCAGAAGCATAGAACATCGGGAGACTTCACAATAACGCTGCCATTACCAGCCTGTCTAAATATTATGAGATTGTTGGTATTGAGTAAATGTTTATATCGAGAAAATACTCATACAATATACTATCTCATGTCAGATCAATCATTTCTTTCGATTGCAGCATATGAAACTACTTGGATCTTTCCTCTGCAAGCAAGTCAATGATCAGATGATCCTTAAATTGTTTCCAATAAAGAAAACCCTATCAATACTTCCAATAAAATGTCTTGCTAGTCTAGTTTCAAAGGCTGGATCAGTATTCTACCTGTTCCAGTTTCTTTTACCTTCAGGAGTCAGGATCACTTAGTAATAGTAGTATGATTCTTAGAAGCCAGAAACTCCTAGGAGCCGACGAATCTTAGTAAGAATTTTGATTTGCCGGTTCTTACTTGGAAGCTCGTTTTCCAGGCGGCGGGAGCTTGTTTCCTCTGCGATGGGAGCACGTTTGTCCGTTGACATGCATGCTTTCCATAATAGAACCATAATTTTAAAAGAGGACAAAAAAAATTGGGAAGAAAGTTTGGAGAATTTTTAATACACGTTCATCAAAGTAACAAGAAACTAAGGATTATTTACCGTGACATCATAAAAATCACCATGCGAATAATCTCTCTGTAACTTTGAACTTAACTGTATAAATTCTAATAAATATTATGATATCTATAATTTTTTATAACAATAAGTAATAAACATAAAAAAATTATTAGCATGCTCCTATCACGCTCCAAACTTTATACTCTTCTAAGTAGTCGTGTTCTCCCGTTCCCGCTTCTGGTTTTTAAGGTATGATTGCAACCCATTAGTCACTCTAAGTAAACCTCCTTGGTAGATCAAATATTATTATCTTGCATTGTTGCTTTGCTTGTTCATTGAAGCAATGACATGCTAATAATGAAGCTTAAAAAGGACTAAATCATAATGTCAGGGAACCAATTGTCACTTGTCATTTCTAAGGAACATTCTCCAGATCACACATGCCATTATCATTGATTTTTTAATCATGTATTGACCAGCTGTTTCTTTAATAGATGTCATTTAAAACAATATTAGTTTACTAGGCACCTGCTTTAAACTCTCTTTACAAAATTACTTTGATAAGATGCTATTACCAAACAACTTATGGAACTGCTTTTAAAAAAAGAGAGGCAGAATACCCATTATAAGCAATCTCAAACCTATCCTTAGGCTTTGTTTGGGATTACTACTGCTTTTCAGAAAAAAAGAACAACAGCAGAAGCAGCTTTTGATAACAACCTTCCCACCTGCTTTCAGAAGCTGTCCCAAACTTCGAAGTAGTATTGGAATCGGTATCAGACTATTCCTATGAGTATTGGTATCGGAGATATCAGTAGTATCGGCGGTTTCGGATCGGAGTATCGGATTTTTTGGTCTCGGAAAACAAATAATTATTAATAAATTATTTACATTTAAAAACATATATTTTATACATTTAGGCATAATTTTAAGTATTTTCAGTGTTATTTCTTAGTAGTTTTGAAATTAAATGAAATAGTAGTCACCCTTACCGATTGGTTTACATACAATAGTTTGAATTTTTCTTTACATGCTTTTACAACCTTATTATGCTTTAAACCCTTGCTGATTTGCCTTTTTCGTTTAATTTTCTTTGTCGAATTAACCGAAAAAGAGATCCCCAACGTCGGTATCGGTCAGTATCGGGTATCGGTTGGTATCGGATCGGGAAATGTCAAACCGTATCGGTATTGGCTGTACCGGATCGGTATCGGCCGATACTTTATACCATGCTTCGAACTAAACCCTTTGCAAGTTTTTTGATAAGCGTCTGCTACCTAACAGCTTGGGGAATGCTTTTGAAAAAGAAAAAACAGCAGCAGCAGCCATGATAACAATCCAAAACCCAGCCATAGATTGTCACCTCCCACTTGATTTTTTTTATTGCAGTTAATCAGTTAAGGTACAGTAGGTACTTGATGTCATTACATATTTTGTTTATGAAAGGCCGAGAAAGGTAATATGTATTGATCCTAGTATTTCAAATTTGGAGCTGGTCTCATTTTCTTAGTGCATGTGTGGCATTTTCTTGAATTGGATTTTTCCGTATCCTGACTATGGAACCCATTTTATAGTTATTCTTTTGTCTATTTCGGTTCTTGACATTAATTCAGTAATAAAAGTAACTTGACATATGATAATCTTGGAGCTCCTTGACAGAACAAGTATGTGATAAATGACACTTCAACTGCTGTCTTGCATCATCAAATTACACTATTCAAGTTCTGCCAGATAAATTTTTTTGGACTGTCTTTGATCTTTCAATGTTGCCAGCGTGTGTTCACCTCCAATTTTTTCTTTGGATTGTGAACAAATCTGTAATTGAAGAAAAAGGATTACAACTTTGTTTTGTGTGACCATCGAGGGGGGGGGGGGTCTAGTGGTAGCCCTAGTAAGACTGAGTAGGGGTGAGCATTATTCGGTTTTGGACCGAAAATCGAACCGAATAAAAGATTCGATACGGTTTAAAAATAATTCGGTTCGGTTTCGGTTTTCAAAATACAAAAGTTTCTTATTCGGTTTCGATTTTGAGTTCCGGTTTCGGTCCAAAACCGAAAACAGAATAAGAGTTATACAATTATAAAAATACCCTCAATTTAAAAATGTGTATAGTTTGAAAACAACAATTCTATGTATGTGTTTTGAATTACAACTTTGATAATTTAACAACTAGTTCAACTTTGTGTGTAACTTTGAAATTCAACAAATGCATGTATAAACATTATAATTTTAATATAATTTAACCATGGTCCGAACTTTGGGTCTGACCATTAATTCCAACCGAACAAACCGAATAAACCAAATTCATTATTCGGTTCGGTTTCGGTTTTGGCAAATTCGGTTTGGTTTCGGTTTTGAATTTTTAGAATTTCGGTTTATTCGGTTTTGGCTAATTCGGTTCGGTTGAAACCGAATAAACCGAACGCTTACCCCTAAGACTGAGAAGACTGGCCATCTTAAGTGGCTAGAAGAGACTTCTGCATGTTGGATCTCGTTATGTTTCAAGGAGTACTAAATATGTGACTTTACTGCAGATGAGAAAGAAGGGAACACTGCAAAACGACGGGGACGTCCAAGAAAAACAAAGAATATACAGGGAAAGAAACTTTTTGATGGGCAAAGTTCCAGTGATGAAGATTCTATTAGTGCATCAGAGCAGAATGCACAAGATGAAGAGTATGATGAAGAAGAAAATCAGCCACTGATTAACTCGTTTAGGTCTTCAGCTGCTAAGCTGAGATCAATGAGGGTTACTCAGCTGGGACCAACTGGCGAAGCAGGAACATCTAGAACTACAGGTATCTCTTTAATAGATAAGGATCTATTTCAGTGACTATGCTTGTTCTAAACCCTTAAATGCTGTAATGAAGCAGTAGATAACCAACTGAACAAGAGTGTTTTGGGCAACTACTCATCTGTTATATACTTAATAGTTATATTCTAGCTAACGTGGGTCAAATTAAACTATATCCTATTCTCGAAAAAGAAATAAAAACATATCTGGTCATGATAGGTTAAGAAGGAAAAGTAATATTACCTCCGTCAATTGACATTGCCTGGGCATTACTCGCATGAAGTGATGAATGTCCAAATGATATTTCCGGTTTATACGAGGTATGAAGGGGATTTAGTTCCCAAAAAAAAGAAGAAGCTTTTTCCCTTGTTCCTTGATCTTTTATCTTCATAAAATACAGGATGTCATAAATGAAACTCATGTTTTATGCATGGTTTGTTAGGTTCTGTTATAACACAAGTTCATGGAACTGCAGAGAAATCACAGAGTTTCATTAAGTTGATCTTTTGGGTTGGATATAAATTTTTGTACTTCTTTTGGGGTTTAAAATTTTAATCTGAGTCTCCAAGCCAAGCGTTTCAACCAAATATTAATGTCAAAATTTTGATGTTCAACAAAACCCAAGATGAAACCCACAGCAGATTTCATTCGAGTACCAGTATACTCCATATTGCATTGGACCTCAGATGCACATTGTTGTGCTCTGTGATTCCCAGTTCAGATGCACTCCCAAACCAGTTCCTTGGATATGCATCCTTTTATATCTTTGATTACTGAATCAATAGTTTGTCTCAGAAGCTGCAAATTCTCATAAATGCTAGGTTTTATCTGCAGGTAGCAATGCTTAAGAAGAATAATCAGAGAGCTTTAAGTTTATGCTTGCAAGTCGATTGTTTCTTCTCTGTTGTAGAAGCTTCTCCTTTTTGCTGGATTTTAGATCTATTGCATAGTAACAGGGAATCAGATTTGAGTAATGTGTATTCCCTTACTGTCTGAGACTGACTTTGTGCTGTAAATGTATTAATAGCTCGGATATGTTCTCAGTTTGTTATCTTCGTACACAAAGCAACCCCTGTGTTCTCCAACCAACATGTTCATCAGGCCACTTAATACTTTTTGAGATGTGTTGAATTAAGCTAAAGTGGGTGTTTTAGTATTAATACACCTTGTGACCCAAATGCATACAAAAATAGTGAGGTGATGTTAGTGATCATTCACATATCCATTGTTAAAAGCAATGCTTGTGGTATAGAGAAGGGATATGGCTGAAGTGTTTGAAGGAATTTTGTGTTTTGAGAGTTCTTGCGACCCTAAAATTATTCTCGGCCCTCATGTCAGGTTTGTGGGAATCCCTCGTCTTGCCAAGTGCTGGGTGTTTCAGCAACCCGGTTGTATTTTTATATGACATTAGCTTCAAAAGAGGACTGGGTGGCAAAACAGTGAAGGGGTGATTGAAGTTGTGCTTCAGAAGTTTATCACTCTTTTACTCGCGTTATATAACCACTCTTGTGCATGTCAGTCTTTATGCTTTGACAATGCAGCCTGTGTTGATCGTCCAAGTATTAATGTTATCATAGTTAGATTTTGGTGTCACCTTAACATTATTTTTCAATAATCGTCTATAACCAAAATAAATTATAAAATCGGACTTCAAAAGTCAACGAGTGGCCAGGCCTCACGGTCTGTCGCCATTGCCATCAACAAGAGCAATATCAGTAAAGTTGGGTCCATATTGATACTATCCAGATTTGACCTAATCCATAATATTAACCCTACCCTAGTTAGAATTACTCAATAAGAATTTTCTAGAATAGAGAATAAAAAATATATAATTACCTTTTATATATATATATATATATATATATATATAGTGGGCAGGGTTGGAGGGTAAAATCCGGCTTGAATCAGTTAAGGAATCAAGTAAGACTTGGGTTCGCAAAACCTAGACCTAGTCCGACTCGTAGGCAGGGGCGGATCTTGGGGTGCGGTGGGGTGGGCTGGAGCCCACCCCAAAATAATTTTTTTTTTCTATATAAAATTTTATTTGCTTTTTTTTATATGTATTTATCTACTTCCAATCCACCCAAATTTTTGTCAGCCCACCCTAGCTATAATTTCTGGATCCGCCCCTGCTCGTAGGGAAGGGTGGGCTGAGCCGGACCAGTCTGTTGACCATGTCCGGATTGGATCTACCCAATTCGTTTTTTTTTTTTTTTTTTCTTTTTCTGCAAAACCTTATAGATATTAAGCTCTATAGCTTGATGATGCACCACACTGGTGCGTGCATTTGCAAACTTTTTCATAAGTGATCTAAATTTTAGAATAGTCTCTCCAGAGTGATATAAAGTACGGGGACAATGTTAATTTGTATTTAAACCTTTGTCTTCATGAAACACCACTTTTTTTTTTTTTCTCGAGGACCAAAAATAGTCGAGTAAAAAAAGGACTAGACCATGAATTTTATATCAGCTTAAGAGTTTAACCCTGACATGTCCAATTAAATTTTTAGACATTGGATTTTTATTTTTGCTTTCTTTTTTATCATTATACCCACCTTTCTATAGCTTGTGTTGGTTGTTGCCCTTTGCTCACGTTCAGGATATAATAGGTTAAGACTTAAATTCTAAGTTGGTATAAAAATTCAGGATGTAAACTCTAACTAGCCTAACAATACACATTTAGATATATCAAATTTGCAACATTAATACCATAAAGTACACATCACTACTTAGGAACTTGCTATCCTAAAGTAGATATTAAACTCTAACCAAGTTGCAATTTAATTGGTACCCTGACATCTTGATGGAGCAAGGAAGAAAATCTCTATTGCTGTTGTCTCCATAAGCTGTCCCAAAAAAGGAACTAATAACTTGTCAAAAAGAAAAGCAAAATCTGTTTGGTAAGCAGATGCTCCAAACCCAACCTAAGAAAGTTTCTTTACATAAACTAAAACTTGTCTCCAAGTTTTACTAAAAATAAAAAAAATCCAAGCAGATTATAAGCGAAAAAATGAGAGAAAAAAAGGAACAACATTTGCTTTCCAATCAATTCTATGCATTAAGAAAAACCAAGCAAAATGTCAGCCTTCTAAAACTGATCTAATCATACCATCATGTTGACTCTCAAAGGTCTTATAGAATCACACAATTACACTTTACACACCCAAATCGAATTACTTCATTAGAATTCAAATTTCATCTACAAGAAATAAGCAATCAAAGTACAGAGTTGAACCTCTTTCCATAGACAACAAACACTGAAACTAGAGAAAACCTATCCGCGTCAAATGATAGAAAAGATGTGATGGATTAAATTTCCTGCAACAGCTACGAGTCCGAGTAAATTCTCTATTTCATCTTAGCCTCGGTGAAGAGAACATGCCGATTCACCCTAGGGTCGTACTTGCGGAACTCAAGTTTCTCCGTTATCTTCCGAGGGTTCTTTCGCTTCACATAAAAAAACCCAGTCCCTGCAGCCGAAACCAACCTGATAAAGATGGCTCCAGCCTTCTTTTCCCTTCCCATCTCCTTTCTCCTTGTTGGGGAAAGAAAAATCAACCTATTGGTAAACAAGATGAGGCATAAAACATTAGTTGTACATCCTTTTAGCAATAATCATTCCGAAGGACAAGGGATCTAAAAGAAGGATTAAAACATATATTCCTCAAGTAGGCTAACGATTGCATTTTTTTGCTATGAAATTACGAAGCATGGACACTCCAAAAATGTGGGCCCTGTCTTTGTCAGACACATATGAGACATGTATTGGACCAAATGTTCTAAAAATTGGCCCGAAGTTAGGTGCCTGGTGCCCGCCTAGGCGCCCACCTAGCGCTCCCCCCCCCCCCCCCCCCCCCCCCCCCCCCTGGAAACTATGCATGTTTTTGGGTTTTTATGGACTTCTTCTACAAATTTTTGTAGGTTTTTGGTTTTTTTCCTTAAAGCGGCCACGCCGGGCGCCCGCCCAACTAACGCATTTTACAACCTTGTATTGGACCCAACCCGAAAACTACAAAATACACCAAGACACACAAAAATAGGTGCCGTGTCCATTCACCGTAGCTATACAAGATCAGAAGGAACCATGAATTCAGTAAACAAGTACTAGACCTATACTGCATAATAGAAGTTTTTATCTTATACTGAAATAAAGAATAGATGGTCCCAAATGCTGCACGGGCATGAGTACTACACGATATGGGCACGACACGGATTTTGGGGTGTCCTGCTGTATTTTGTTGTGTCCTATTGTATTTTCTCGTGTCTTACACGTGTAAGACACGACTATGACAGGGCATCAAGTTTTGGATTATCCATACTTCCTGGATGGTTTGCCACTAATTCACACTTTGAACCTACCAACAAGAGATTAAAAATCAAATTTTTGCATCCAAACAAACAAATAACTATAATAATTTTATATCATTGTATTGAAACTTCCCAGAAGAGTTCAACTGAAGGACTTAAAAGGTTTCCAACAGATACTACTAAATTTAGCTAATCACTATTATTTGTGTTTTATACAAGAGGAAAGGAAAAAGAACAATAATCAGATCCAATAATGAAATTGTTGACCTCGTGTATACAACTTGAGGGTTTTACTCTTGCGGGCACAGTGAAAATTCCCACAAGAAACTAGAAATAAAATATTTGGCATCAAACTAGGAATAAATGGTACAAATAGACCTCATGAGCATCAAAAATTTGTTCTTTACAATAGCAAACTAAAGAATAAACCTTTATCTTTTCTTTTTTTACCTAGGGTTTTACTCCTGTAAGACTGAAACTTTCTGTAAGAAACTAAAATTCAAATCGTTGCAATCGAACTAAAAAAATGGTACAAATATGTATCATGAGCAGGGTTGCAAGACTCGTCCTACCCCTGCAAATCGCGAGCCGGGTTCATGCGTACCAGAACGGGTTTGGATTGCGAACTGGAATGGCAAAAATGGCGAACCAGAGTGATTTTTTCCTTTGTGTGTGAAAAACAAAAAATAGGGCAGAAAACTGAAAGAAAGAAAGAAATAAGGAAGAAAAAAAAAACTGACCTTTTCGTGAAGTTCTACATCGAAAACTGACCTTTAGCGACCTTTTCTTCTTTGTTCTAACTATCTTGGATGGATGACAACACATCAAACTTTAATCTCATATTTGTTTGTTGATATTTTGTAAGTTAACTCTAAGCACTTATACGAACTGGATCGAACTGCGAACCCGAAGCCTTGTTAGCAATCACCCGAATAAATCGCGTATTATATGCGAATTTTTCCGTATCTTACATAAACGTATAATACTTACGTACTTTTGAAAAATTCAGATTTGTACGCGAATTTTAAGCCTGTGGCGTTTTAAACGCGTACCGTACGAATTTTTAAAAAAATTGGCCATGCTGCTATTACATATTAAGACCGACACAATTCTAAAAAAAAATCAAAAGAAAAGAAGAAAAAATCTCACAGTAACCAAAAAAAGAAACCCAAGAGTATTTGCACATGTTGCTTGCAACAATCAAAGAAAAATCGTTCGGTTTTCCATCATCCAACCTCTTCTTATTCTCACACTGAACCCTTATTTATGAAGGAGTAGAGGTGTGTGGGCCCTATATATATGCCGAATTTTTAGTGCCAAATTGGTTCATATGAAACATACTAAACACGATTTAAATCTGATCCGAATGTTTTTCGTTAGACGAATTTTTTGACCGAATTTTTGACCGAATTTTACTTATATTATGCCGATTTATACTCGTACTTTTGCCGTTCCGAATTTTTTCAGTTTGCTGAATTGCTAACAAGGACCCGAAGTGCTTATACGAACTGGATCGAACTGCGAACCCGAAGTGCGAACCGACTAAGTATACCCCCACCCTACTGCGTACCGGTCAAAGTACCGTTCCGCGTACACGTACCAGAATCGAACCGCGAATCGTGAAACAAACCAAGAATAATGAGCAACAAATTTTGTTCTTCATCCATAAGAAACACTGATCATGAGCAACAAATTTTGTTCTTCATCCATAAGAAACTAAAAATGAAATCTTTGCCATCAAACTAAGAATAATTGGATACAAAATAGACCAGATGAGTTACGAGCATTCAAAATCTTGTTCTTACAATAAAAAAAAGGTCAAATTCTTTTTTCAGGGTTGTGGGATCCATAGGAAAACTAAAAATCCAATCTTTGCCACCAAACAAAGAATAAATGGTACAAATAGACCTCATGATCAAAATTTTGTTCTTTACAATAGCAAAATAAAAATCAAATCATTTTTTTCCAGGGTTTCACTCTTGTGGGCACAATGAACCTATCCATAAGAAACAAAAAATCAAATCAAACATTTGGCATCAAACTAGTAAATGGTATAAATAGGCCCCAAAAGAAAAGAGGTTTTATTCTTGTGGGTACACTGAACCTATCAAAAAGAAAGCAAATTTCATAATTTTGACATCAACCAATAAAAAATCCTCATGAAAACTTTGAAGACAATTTAAAAAATAAATAAAAAACCTTATGAACATCAAAAGCAATTTCTTTTTTCTACCAATACCAAAACAAAAGTTTTTTTTTTCCCTTCTTCCTAGGGTTCTACTTCTGAGCGCACACTGAACCCATCCATAAGAAACTGAAAATAAAAAAAATTCTTTGGCAACAAATTAGCAATAGATAATACAATACAAATAGACCTCATGGAACATTAACATAAAAATCAAACCTTTCTTTCAGGATTTCACTCTTGAGGGCACACTTAACCTATGCCTAATAAACTAAAAATCAAATCTTTGCAATCAAATGAATAATAGACTGTACAAGTAGACCTCGTGAACATCAAAATTTGTTTTTTTTTTTCTACCAATTTCCAATAAAGTAAAACTTTCAACAAATGAATATCAGTCGATTGTAAGGAACAAGGAAATTGAGAGATTATCGAGAAATTGCTTACTTTTCTTTTTCTCCGCTTAGGAAGTGGTGGGAAGATAGGGTTTGGGAATTGATCCGTCTAACAAACTTCACCAAAACCCATATAGCTTCAACGGGTCGGGTTTATAATGGATTTTCTATGGTCCATTGTGTTTAATGATTTCAAAAGGGCTTTTTCTAAGGGCACCACCAAGTTTACTTGGGGGCAGCCCAAAAATATTTACAAATATTACAAATTTGCCATCAGTTTTTTTACTTGGGGACAACCCAACATTAGGTATAAAATACTTTTCTTTTCTTTTTTCTCTCTTCCTCCCTCTACTCTTTTCTTCTCTCCCTCAACTCTTTTCTTCTCTTCCTCCCCATTTTAGGTCATAGAATATAACCTAGCCAAAAATTTTCCCCAACCTACATTTTGGAAAGATTGTTGGTAAATTTTTTAGTAATAGTGTCATTGACTTCTCCCATTTATTGATAAGTCGTCGAATTAATATTTATTTAAAGTTTTAAACATGAATTTCACATATAAAAGTTGAATTATGTGTTTAATGTAGAAAAAAATTGAACATGGAAGAACCCGGGTCATCAAATGTTGTAAACTCTCTTCCCGCAATGTCCAAAGAACACTTTGATGCTTCAGAAGTCCTCTTGGTAACTAAATTTTAACTTTTTATCGGATGAAAATTCGAATTGTGACACAGAGGACTGTCACCTCTCTGGCAGTCCAGATCATAGATTAGGACTGCCAGAGAGGTGACAGTCCTTCACAATAAGTAGGACTGCCAGGCTTGCTGCAGTCCTATATATTGTGAAGGACTGCCTCCTCTCTGGCAGTCCTATTTAATTGCAACATTTTCATATATGCTTTATGTAGTTGTTTAATTTTATTAACTTTTAAGTTCTATTGTAGGACTTGACATCTTTCGATTTTGCGGTACCTGCTCCAATTGCAATCGATGTAGGCCATTTATTCTGGACCGATCTTTGGTTTGAATCAAGCAACGGTGCGGTACATTGGTGTCGAGAAGTGTCACGCCCCAGAACCAGAATACTGGAGAGCGGGGGAATGACTCAGCCAGCTACGTATTACGGGTAGATGAATACCGTATAATACGATCAATGCTGTCTAACCAGACGAGGGGGTGCATACTACATAAAAGTCTTGCTATGGTCACTTTACATCTATTGTCTCAATCATTCAAGCAAGAAACAGTAATAGAGAACATATGAGGTAAAGCAGTAAGGCGTCCCAAACGCTCAGTCAAAATGTTCTTGATATCTGGCTTTACAAAACATAGTCAGATGATATAGCAAGTGTACACAATTGTTATCAGCTGCAGTCTGACTTAATTACAATTATGTAAAAGTAAGTACAAGACAATCCGACTGACATGTCGGTGCCAAACGGCTAAGTATAAAGTAAATGACAAAACGAGCGGTGAAGTAAGGAACCCACTCGAGTCCTCCTGCAATCATTCCTCTAGTATTGACCATCTTAGAGGTAGAAGTACGCTGAGTCCTCGGGAACCGGCTCTAAATTTGGCCATGCAAAACCAGAGAGCTTAGACCTCTAATAGCAAGTACCTCAAGGAAGGAGATATGAAGGACTAAACCAGTAAGTAAGAGAATATAATAATAGATCTCTGCTTGCTACTAGGATTCACATCACATCATGACACTTCGAACCAACCTCCCAACCAAACAAGGACAGAAGTTGGCCCGTCATGTCCTGACATTCTGATCATCCCAGTTAGGTAACAGAGTAGCACAGTACACAAACAAATCATCTTGAACGACCAATCAACTCCTACGGCTTGCTATTGTGAGTCCCAAGTTATCCTGGAATTATGCAATTAGGGATTCCTCTGTTCTTACTATGTGCGAGCAAGGCTGGTCTATCCAGTTAATCATGTGCGCCATGCATGAATTAGACGAGTCCCAACAGGACGCCCGTCATCAATATACAATATACAATAATAATATAAGCAGATACTGTTCCCTGCCCGTGTGGCAGATTTACAGTATCTGTGGGAACCAGCCGGCCCATCGGGTACTACTCGTCCCAAGGGGGCTGCCATGTAAGAACTCGGGAATCCATTCTCTCCATGCAATCATTATTTTATTTAACTTAACAGTCCCTACGTTGAGTGAAATCCCATGCCGTGGATCATGGTCATTCAAATGAGTACTTTCGTACGGGGTACGATATGCACAACTCTACAACGGTACCAGTGCGGTTAGGTTGCAGGTCTTACATAGCGTAATACAACAATCAAATCTAACCACGGAGTAATCATGTCTTGACCATAAAGTACACATGCTTCTTTTGTAGAAAATAAATAAATAAATAGATTGAAGCCTGCATGTGCATGTATGCTAATATTCGGGATCAGCCAGTCGATTACAATAGTTCATAACATGAACGTGTCTCATTCATTCATTCCAATAAGACGACTAGCCAGTCTCTTAGTTCCAACTAGGAACGCATGATCAATTTAGTCAAGATACCATCGTCATCAATGGTGACAAGGCATGAAAGTCAATTAGTATTAAATGGGTCGAGTCTATAACTCTCAAGGTCAAGTTCCAGTCTTACTGGATATCCATAAACCAATCAAGACACAGGGCACTAATACACAATCATTAACATGCTATGATTATCAAGTTCATGCAAGAAGGCATAAGGGTGTAATAGGAGAAGTATCATGCTACTATTAGATGAATAAATTATAAAGCAATAGAAACACCAAGGTCAGGAAGTCACGCCAGCAAGTCTGTGCTAAGGCCAAAAGTCACGCAAGAAGTCTGTGCTAAGACCAACAAGTCACGCAAGAATCGTGCGCGTAAAAAGGGTATGCCAAGTCTAGCCTGAAGGAGTGAGCGTATAAAATGATACACGCTGGCAAGCGTGAGCGAAAAAGGAAATCTACGCACGCAAGCACGAAGACGTGAGCGTGAAAAGTCACGCACTCAAGTACAAAGACATGAGCGTGACTCAAAATTCACGCACGCACAGCGTAAAGACGTGTGCGTGACTAAAAATACACGCTGGCACGTAAGAACGTGAGCGTGACTAAAATACACGCACGCAAGGATGTGTGCGTGACTAAAATACACGCACGCAAGGATGTGTGCGTGGCTAAAATACACGCACGCAAGGATGTGTGCGTGACTAAAATACACGCACGCAAGGATGTGTGCGTGACTAAAAATACACGCACGCAAGGATGTGTGCGTGACTAAAAATACACGCACGCAAGGATGTGTGCGTGACTAAAATACACGCACGCAAGGATGTGTGCGTGACTAAAAATACACGCACGCAAGGATGTGTGCGTGACTAAAAATACACGCACGCAAGGATGTGTGCGTGACTAAAATACACGCTGACACGTAAGAACGTGAGCGTGACTAAAATACACGCACGCACGTAAGAACGTGAGCGTGAAGGGCTGATGTTTACGCAAGCACATAAGAACGTGAGTGTACAACATCCCCCAAACTCCAAGTCCTATGGAGCCTTCGCTCCAGTGCCAGAAAAATACACGCAAAGTTGGTGGACCAAGAACCCATGAACAGCCGAAATACTACAACTTAGATCTAGAGAAAACAAGCCACAGAAACCAAAAATGCCAAGCACTAATCTCTCTCAGGATCATGAGAGGAAGCCAAATGAACCATAAAAACATGGTTCCCAAGTAGAAGCAAGATTGCACTTGCCTTCTCCTGCTGCTGCTGGTAGGTGGAGAAGTGATGAGAGGAAGAAGAAGAAGTAATGGTGGAGAAGAAGTAAATGAGGAGAGAGAAGGGAGATGGTGGCTTTAAATAGGGGGAGTGGTGGTAGGTGGGGTGTTGGGCCGGGTTGCACGAATCCATCCAAGGCCAACCCGAAAGTAAGACTAAAGCAGGAAATAAAATGAAGGTAATAAAATTGCAGAAATAAAATTGCAGGAAATTAATTAACATGAAAATTTAAAGAGCAGATAATTAATTAACATGAAACTAAAGGAATTTAAATACAAAATAATACATGATAAATACTAAATAAATACACATGCGTTGTACATGTATAAAAATACGCATTCTGGGAACGGGGAGTGACATCTCTACCCACCTTAGAAAAATTCCGTCCTCGGAATTTCAAATCCAAAGCAGGTAGAAATATCGGAGCTAAACTAATACAAGCAATTCTAGTGATCAAGCAATTCTAGTGAGCAAGCAATCATTTTTACCATATCAAAAGTAAGTACTATATATGTAAATCCATCAATCTACGATATCAAGCAATTCTACCCATAAGGTGATAAGCATGAAGAATCAAGACAATCAAGGTATACAGAAAGAGATATACCTTGTGAGTCAAACATGTGTGGATACCGTGATCGGATATCATCCTCACGTTCCCACGTTGACTCTCCCAAGGAGTGATGACCCCAAGCAACACGGACAAGACTAATTGTTTGGTTCTTGAGTATTTTCTCTCTTCGGTCCAAAATGGACACAGGCTGTTCCTCGTAAGACATGTTGGTACCAACAACCAGCTCAGAATGATCGAGGACATGGCTTGGGTCCGATACATACCTACGTAATTGAGATACATGAAACACGTCATGCACCTCTCGTAACGAAGGTGGGAGGGATAAACGATAAGCAACATCGCCTATCCGATCAAGGATAACGAATGGGCCCACGTACCGCGGACTCAATTTCTCGCGAACGCCAAATCTAATGACCCCACGAGTAGGTGAGATCCGTAAGAATACGTGGTCCCCAACAGAGAACTCTAACGGCCTACGATGCTGGTCCGCCCAATGACGATGCCGGTCCTGCGCAACTCGAAGTCGCTCTCTAATTCCCTTAACCACTTCAACGGTCTGGACAATCAATTCCGGGCCTAGCATCTTCCTCTCCCCGATATCATCCCATGCAAGCGGTGACCTGCACTTCTTACCATATAATGCTTCGAATGGCGCCATCTGGATACTGGCTTGATAACTATTGTTGTATGAGAACTCGACCAAGTGCAGGTGACTCTCCCAAGATCCTCCAAAATCTAGAGTGCAAGCTCGCAACATGTCTTCTAAAGTCTGAATCGTTCTTTCTGATTGCCCATCTGTCTGCGGATGGTAAGCCGTGCTAAATCTCAACTTGGTACCCAGACTATGATGTAAACTCTTCCAGAAGTGTGATGTAAAGCGGGTATCTCGATCCGACACAATACTGACAGGGACTCCATGCTGCCTGACTATCTGTTGCATATATAACTCTGCCAACTTTTCTGTAGATTGCCTTACTCTGAAAGGAAGAAAGTGTGCTACCTTTGTAAGCCGATCTACTATCACCCAAATAGCATCCTTACCACTTGGTGATCTCGGTAAACCGGTCACAAAGTCCATTGTAATATGTTCCCATTTCTATTCCGGAATAGAAAGCGGTTGCAATAACCCAGCTGGCCTCTGCTATTCTGCCTTCACTTGCTGACATACCAAGCAACGGAAAACAAATCTAGCTATCTCCCTCTTCATCCCGTTCCACCAGAAATGCTGCTTGATATCTTGGTACATCTTGGTCCCTACAGGGTGAATAGAATACTGAGAACTGTGAGCTTCTGCCATAACCTCCTGTCTGATATCCCCACTAGGCACACATAGACGTGATCCAAACCTAAGTGTACCATCTTCATGAATCCTCATCTCCTTCCTGAGTCCTGACTCACATTCTGCCCTAAGCTTCTGAATCCTTGGGTCTTGTGCCTGAGCTGCCTTGATCCTGCCTACCAAGTCGGATTGAACTTGCAGACTTGTTAGAACTCCTACATCACTAGGAAGTATAACTTCGATGCCCATCTCCTGAAGGTCTTCTAAGATATGCCTCTGTGTTGTCAACATAAATGCGCCGCCTCTTCTGCTGAGAGCGTCTGCTACCACATTAGCCTTGCCTGGATGATACTGAAGCTCCACATCATAATCCTTGATCAACTCCAGCCATCTTCTCTGCCTCATGTTTAGTTCCTTCTGAGTAAAGATGTACTTCAGACTTTTATGGTCTGTGTACATGTCCACTCGGTCACCATATAAGTAATGTCTCCATAGCTTCAGAGCAAATACTACTGCCGCCAACTCCAAATCATGAGTTGGGTAATTCTTCTCGTGGTCCCGAAGCTGCCTAGATGCATATGCTATCACATTCCCATGTTGCATAAGGACACATCCAAGTCCTTTACCTGCGCATCACAATATACTGTAAAACCTCCGGGTCCAACTGGCAATGTAAGAATTGGTGCTGATATCAACTTCTGCTTCAAAGTCTCGAATGATGCCTGACATTCTGCCGACCAAACAAATGGCACATCCTTCCGGGTCAAGCGGGTCATGGGCGCTGAAAGCCTTGTAAAGTCTGACACAAACCTTCTATAATATCCTGCCAATCCCAAGAAACTCCGTACATCTGCTACGGTCTTGGGTACTGGCCAACTCTCTACTGCTTCTACCTTCTTGGGATCTACTGCTACTCCAGCTCCTGATATGATATGACCCAAAAATGAAATGTGATCCGACCAAAACTCACACTTGCTGAGCTTGGCGTACAACCGGTTCTCTCTCAGAACCTGCAACACTTTCCTAAGGTGGTCTTCATGCTCCTCTTCACTAGCAGAGTATACGAGAATGTCGTCAAGAAACACAACGACAAACTGGTCTAAATATGGCATAAAGATGCGGTTCATCAATTCCATAAATATTGCTGGAGCATTGGTCAAACCAAACGGCATTACTAGGAATTCGTAATGCCCATACTTCGACCTGAATGCTGTCTTGGGAATATCTTCCTTCCGAACCCTTACCTGATGGTACCCTGAACGAAGATCTATCTTGGAGAAAACTCTAGCCTTGCTCAACTGATAAAATAAGTCATCGATCCTGGGTAATGGGTACTTGTTCTTCACTATCGCCGCGTTAAGCTTCCTATAGTCAATGCACAATCTGGATGACCCATCCTTCTTCCCTACAAGTACCACTGGTACTGCCCATGGTGATACGCTAGCTTGGATGAACTTCTTCTCCTTCAGTTCCTCTATGTGCTGATATACCTTGGCCTGCTCTGAATCCGCCATTCTGTAAACCCGATATGATATCGGTTTAGTTCCTGGTGCCAATTCTATACTGAACTCAATATCTCTAACTGGTGGTAGACCTGGAAGTTCTTCAGGAAATACGTCCAGAAACTCTTCAACTACCTTCGGAATCTGAACTTCCTCCATTGCCGTTATTACTCCCTGCTCTTGTTGAGTTGCCTCTGATCTGACTAAGGTGCCGGGCGGGTAAAGAATGCCCGCAAACTACAACGCTACACGCTAAAATAACTCTACTAACTCCTACGAGCCCATTACCAGTGAGTATATTCAACCTCCCTGGCAATGCCTCGAACTCCATTTCTAGTCGTGTCGCAAATCGTGCAGATATAAATGAATGGGATGCTCCCGAATCAAACAATGCTACTGCGGGATATGAGGCGACGAGAATGTTACCTGCCACAACATCTCCCGATGCCAATGCCTCTTCCAAGGACAGAGTGAATGCTTGCCCTCGTCCTCCTTGCTGATTCCCATGCTGCGGCCTAGCCTGGTGCTGTTGCTGGCCCCTGCCTTGATGATGCTGGGGTGGTCTGTGCTGGTGTTGCTGCATCGGCGGTTTCTGCTGCCGAAACATCTGAGCCTGCGGTACTAACGGACGCTGTGCCAACGGCCTAACTGCCACCGCTGGTCCTCGATACTGGCCTGCCCCTGGTGCTGGCAGAGCAGGAAACTGCTGCCCTGGTCCTCCTGACCTCGAATTCATGGGACATGTGGTAACCCGATGGTCTGGATTTCCACATATCAGACACAGTCCATTCAATGTCCGACACACATCTCTAGTGTGTCCCATCTTCCCACAATAGGTGCAGCCCGCCGGGGGTTGCTGGTTCTTCCTTGGTTGCTGTTGCTGCTGCCTGGGTGGTGCTGGTCCTCGTATCGCCACATCGTGGATACGAATGCCAGTGGATGGTGCTGTTGTTCGGGGCGCTGCTCCCCCTCCTCCTTCAATCTGACTGTGGGATCTCTTCTGACCCCCAGTCCTTGTCGCAAGCCTCTGAATGGTGAGCTCATGCCTTCGAGTCGCCGTCAATACTTCGTCAAAAGTTTGGTAATTGTGCCCCTCTATCAATTGCAAGAGTTCAAGATGAAACCCTTGCTGAAACCTCATGGCCCTATGGCTCTCTGTTGCTACCATCTCTGGGGCGAATCTACTCAATCTGCAGAACTCTGCTGCATAAGCATCTACAGTCTTGCTGGCCTGCCTGAGGTTGATAAACTTCTGTTGTAGCGCAAACCGTGCCACAACTCCATAGTACTTGGTCTTGAATCTTGCTGTAAAATTGTCCCAAGCCACAGGACGTCTGATGCCCACTTCCTCTGATTCCCACCAATCACGTGCGAGATCCTGAAGTAACAACTTCACTAGATCCACACGTTCTTCTGCCGGTACCTTAGCTGCTGTCAGAGTAGCCTCAATATCCTTAAGCCACGCATCTGCTGAGATGGCATCCTCCGTGCCCTCGAAACGGCGGGGGTTGTACTTGCAAAACCTGGCTGATGCTCCTGAATTAGCCCTCACTCCTCTTTCCAAGGCCGTCTGCAATCCTTGGTTGAGCAACACATTCTGCTCTTGTAGTTGAGTGTGCATGCGCTGCTGGACCAACATCTGATGTTGCTGAGCAGCCACCATTCCTCTCATGATCTCCAGAAGGGCTGGTGTGTCCACTTCCATAGGAGTAGGTGGAACCATGGGTGGGTTTGGAACTTCCGGATTCTGCGGTTCAACTGTTGGTTCTACTATCACTTCTTCCTGGATAGTCTCCTGAGGTGAGACTGGCCCTTGTTGCTGACCAACTTGGTCATGTTGCTCATGTTGCCCTTGTTGTTGCTGTCCAGCTCTGACCGATGCGGACGAAGTGCCCCTAGGAAAAGGGACAAGAGAACAATCAAATGACCGGACATGAAGGATCAACGAAGTCAAAGGATACCGAAATGTCAAGCTAGAATCGAGAATAACGAATCAGGAGATCAAGGGGAAACATGTGTGATTGAGACATCCTATAAATCAAAACACCCCACAAGTCTGAAATCAGACCTGCATGGGCCACCACTAAAACCTTGTCACGTCCCAGAACCAGAATACTGGAGAGCGGGGGAATGACTCAGCCAGCTACGTATTACGGGTAGATGAATACCGTATAATACGATCAATGCTGTCTAACCAGACGAGGGGGTGCATACTACATAAAAGTCTTGCTATGGTCACTTTACATCTATTGTCTCAATCATTCAAGCAAGAAACAGTAATAGAGAACATATGAGGTAAAGCAGTAAGGCGTCCCAAACGCTCAGTAAAAATGCTCTTGATATCTGGCTTTACAAAACATAGCCAGATGATATAGCAAGTGTACACAATTGTTATCAGCTGCAGTCTGACTTAATTACAATTATGTAAAAGTAAGTACAAGACAATCCGACTGACATGTCGGTGCCAAACGGCTAAGTATAAAGTAAATGACAAAACGAGCGGTGAAGTAAGGAACCACTCGAGTCCTCCTGCAATCATTCCTCTAGTATTGACCATCTTGGAGGTAGAAGTACGCTGAGTCCTCGGGAACCGGCTCTAAATCTGGCCATGCAAAACCAGAGAGGTTAGACCTCTAATAGCAAGTACCACAAGGAAGGACGATATGAAGGACTAAACTAGTAAGTAAGAGAATATAATAATAGATCTCTGCTTGCTACTAGGATTCACATCACATCACGACACTTCGAACCAACCTCCCAACCAAACAAGGACAGAAGTTGGCCCGTCATGTCCTGACATTCTGATCATCCCAGTTAGGTAACAGAGTAGCACAGTACACAAACAAATCATCTTGAACGGCCAATCAACTCCTACGGCTTGCTATTGTGAGTCCCAAGTTATCCTGGAATTATGCAATTAGGGATTCCTCTGTTCTTACTATGTGCGAGCAAGGCTAGTCTATCCAGTTAATCATGTGCGCCATGCATGAATTAGACGAGTCCCAGCAGGACGCCCGTCATCAATATACAATAATAATATAAGCAGATACTGTTCCCTGCCCGTGTGGCAGATTTACAGTATCTGTGGGAACCAGCCGGCCCGTCGGGTATTACTCGTCCCAAGGGGGCTGCCATGTAAGAACTCGGAAATCTATTCTCTCCATGCAATCATTATTTTATTTAACTTAACAGTCCCTACGTTGAGTGAAATCCCATACCGTGGATCATGGTCTTTCAAATGAGTACTTTCGTACGGGGTACGATATGCACAACTCTACAACGGTACCAGTGCGGTTAGGTTACAGGTCTTACATAGCGTAATGCAACAATCAAATCTAACCACGGAGTAATCATGCCTTGACCATAAAGTACACATGCTTCTTTTATAGAAAATAAATAAATAAATAATTAAATAAATAAATAGATTGAAGCCTGCATGTGCATGTATGCTAATATTCGGGATCAGCCAGTCGATTACAATAGTTCATAACATGAACGTGTCTCATTCATTCATTCCAATAAGACGACTAGCCAGTCTCTTAGTTCCAACTAGGAACGCATGATCAATTTAGTCAAGATACCATCGTCATCAATGGTGATAAGGCATGAAAGTCAATTAGTATTAAATGGGTTGAGTCTATAACTCTCAAGGTCAAGTTCCAGTCTTACTGGATATCCATAAACCAATCAAGACACAGGGCACTAATACACAATCATTAACATGCTATGATTATCAAGTTCATGCAAGAAGGCATAAGGGTGTAATAGGAGAAGTATCATGCTACTATTAGATGAATAAATTATAAAGCAATAGAAACACCAAGGTCAGGAAGTCACGCCAGCAAGTCTGTGCTAAGGCCAAAAGTCACGCAAGAAGTCTATGCTAAGACCAACAAGTCATGCAAGAATCGTGCGCGTAAAAAGGGTATGCCAAGTCTAGCCTGAAGGAGTGAGCGTATAAAATGATACACGCTGGCAAGCGTGAGCGAAAAAGGAAATCTACGCACGCAAGCACGAAGACGTGAGCGTGAAAAGTCACGCACTCAAGTACAAAGACATGAGCGTGACTCAAAATTCACGCACGCACAGCGTAAAGACGT
The DNA here is from genome assembly GCA_029216955.1 of Iris pallida. NCBI lineage: Eukaryota > Viridiplantae > Streptophyta > Magnoliopsida > Asparagales > Iridaceae > Iris > Iris pallida. Next base: position 2,368,655 of record JANAVB010045020.1, read on the forward strand.
GTGCGTGACTAAAAATACACGCTGGCACGTAAGAACGTGAGCGTGACTAAAATACACGCACGCAAGGATGTGTGCGTGACTAAAATACACGCACGCAAGGATGTGTGCGTGACTAAAAATATACGCATGCAAGGATGTGTGCGTGACTAAAAATACACGCACGCAAGGATGTGTGCGTGACTAAAATACACGCACTTAAGGATGTGTGAGTGACTAAAAATACACGCACGCAAGGATGTGTGCGTGACTAAAAATACACGCACGCAAGGATGTGTGCGTGACTAAAATACACGCTGACACGTAAGAACGTGAGCGTGATTAAAATACACGTACGCACGTAAGAACGTGAGCGTGAAGGGCTGATGTTTACGCAAGCACGTAAGAACGTGAGCGTACAACATCCCCCAAACTCCAAGTCCTATGGAGCCTTCGCTCCAGTGCCAGAAAAATACACGTAAAGTTGGTGGACCAAGAACCCATGAACAGCCGAAATACTACAACTTAGATCTAGAGAAAACAAGCCACATAAACCAAAAATGCCAAGCACTAATCTCTCCTAAGATCATGAGAGGAAGCCAAATGAACCATAAAAACATGGTTTCCAAGTAGAAGCAAGATTGCACTTGCCTTCTCCTCCTGCTGCTGGTAGGTGGAGAAGTGATGAGAGGAGGAAGAAGAAGTAATGGTGGAGAAGAAGTAAATGAGGAGAGAGAAGGGAGAGGGTGGCTTTAAATAGGGGGAGTGGTGGTAGGTGGGGTGTTGGGCCGGGTTGCACGGATCCATCCAAGGCCAACCCGAAAGTAAGACTAAAGCAGGAAATAAAATGCAGGTAATAAAATTGCAGAAATAAAATTGCAGGAAATTAATTAACATAAAAATTTAAAGAGCAGATAATTAATTAACATGAAACTAAAGGAATTTAAATACAGAATAATATATGATAAATACTAAATAAATACACATGAGTTGTACATGTATAAAAATACGCATTCTGGGAACGGAGAGTGACAAGAAGTTGGACGGGAAAATAACATAGTTCTAGTGATATCCAGATCGGTCCGAAATCGTCCGGGAAGACAAACTGTGATGGTTGGATATGAAAGAGGTGGTGTGTTCAGAACCCACAAGAAAGACACAGTTATCCAAAGTAAAGTTCCAAAAAAATGTTGGAACGAGAAAATGTGGTTATCCATTCACGATCCATATTAGAAACGAAGAAGAAGGGAAGTGGACAGTAGAAGTGAAGAATGGAACCCACAACCATGAGATTGCCGAAACACTATTGGGTCATTCGTATGTCGGACGGTTGAACAATACGGAGAAGAAGATAGTCGAAAACTTTTTTACTTCCGGAGTTGCACCGAGACAAATATATTCCGTCATACGACATGAAGATGAGAAGAACAAGTCTACAATAAAGTCAATATACAACGCCCTATCTACTTCGAACGTTGTCTGGACGAAATCAAGAATGGTGATGCAAGAAGTGCTTAAGTTGCTTGCCGATAATCATTATGTTGAGTTTCATAGAAGACATCCCCAGAGTAATGAAGTAATTTCAATCTTTTGGGCTCATCCCAATTGCACAAATCTGGCCAGGTCTTTTGTCGATGTGTTAGTCCTTAATTGCACTGTTTGCAAAAACAAAAGTATTCTTTTTATTTCACAAACTTGTAAGAAAATTACAATTGAATTCTGGGAAAGTACAACTATAGAAATTCGATCTGAAGATGATCGCTTTATCCCTTGGACGATGTGAACTTTGAAGACGATAGCCTCTGAAGAAAGCAGTAGCACTTGGGCAAGAACTCCTGATCTCTCTTTTATAATGATCTCCTCTTTATTCTGATCATCTTTGATCCCCATTATGAAGGACTTGAAACTCTATTTATAGAGTTCTGGAAAATAACTAATTAGTAGTTATTTCTGGATTGCGCAGGATGGATTGTGCAGGCATTGGACTGCACAAGCAGCGAACTGCGCTGGCAGTTACTCGATCGTGGGCCAAATGTATGAGACGTATGGCATTGTTTAATTGATATGCACATGGTCGTGTACAGACGGTTGCCACGTGGTGAGCAATTGATGGCATGTATGCCACGTACAAATATCAGTTATCTTGATGGATTGCGCCACTTGAACTGCACTAGCATCAGACTGCGCTTCAAATGGGTTGCGCTAAGACTCGGATTACGCTGAGGTTGAGCTGTCAGACTGCGCTGGTTGTACAGCTGTCATCGAGTGCGGTGCGACTCGAGAAACGAACAGACTCCTCGCTTTTCGTGCTTGTAGGAACGAAATATTAAAGCGTAATACTCTAGAGGGGGGGGTGAATAGAGTTGGCAGCGGAATAATGCTAATTAAAAATGTTAGCAGCACAATCGCAGAATATTAATCACAACTAAAATAATGTAAAGGCAAAGTTAAGAGAGCAAACACAAAGACAGCGATGTATACTGGTATCCCTCTGTTGAGGACTAATCCAGTCGGTAGAACTCTTGCTACCAGTTGAATCCACTATTGGAAAAACCGTAAGTTTTCTTACGAAGTCCTTGCAACTTCTACAACGCGAGCTTTGATACGAAGAACTCGTCCAACTTCAAATGTGAAGAGGTATTCTTCAATCAAGCCTTCTGATTACAATCTCTCAGAAACTTCTAGACCGTACCGTACTGGCAAATCGACTAGAGGATTGTAACTGGCTTGGGATCTGAAATTAAAAGCTCTAGAAAACTCTTTGGAAGACTGAAGGCTTTAGATAGAGAGAAGATTGAAAGTGAATGAGTGAGTTGAAATGATTGAAATCCTTCTCTATTTATAGGAATTCCAAAGACAGACTTCTGACAGAATTCGGGCAGAATTCGGACATAACTCTATGAGCAAATCTCGGTCAAATCCGCAACTGCAGGAGGACCAAGCAACAAGGATTCAAAAACACAACGGCCACCAACCGAACTCTGGCCGAACTCGGTCCGAGTTCTGTCAGGGTTAGGTTAGGGTTTTAAAAAGCTTTTTGGTGATTTTTGAAAATCTTTTTGAAAACCTTTTTGTAAACCTTTTTGAGAGGTCATTTTAAAAACATTTTGAACTCATTTAAGGGTAGCCTATTTGCCAGTACGACTCGGTGTACAACATATTCCCAGACTCAAATAAAATGAAAAATACATTGCATAAGGATTTACAGACTCGAGTAGGCAAACAGATCTTCGGTCTTGAATTTAGTGGATAGCCATTCTTGATCATGTCCAAGAGTCCGAGATGTCCCGACTAACTTCGTATATCCAGACAGAGTTTGATCAATTATTAAAATCAGGTTGACCATATGACCAATGGGCCAACAATCTCCCCCATTTTGATAATTGACAAACTATGAATGATATAACATTAAACTTGTTCAAAAAAAAAATCAAAAAGTAGAATTGTTCATATCCTGTATTATCTCAAAAAAATGTTAGATCTTTAATTTTCTTCCCCTTTGTCACTTAGTAAAATAATTGCAAAAGAGAAGGCTCCCCCGCAATCAATGCATAAGTAACAAATAGTGAGAAAACACATATAAAAGAAATAAGACAGAAATAAAACTTAGAGAATATCACAGGCATGTATTAAAAAAAATCATCACAGGCATGTAATTTCACAGACAATTATACAGAATGAAGCATTATAAAGAGATAGTGCTATCATAAACTGAAACTGAAACATAGTACTGAAATAAACTGGAATGCCATAAACTGAGGCATAATAAACATGTCCATGAAAATAACAGAGTACTGAAGCAAAAAAAATGCTAATAATAATCAAAAAGTACTGATAATAATCGGAGCATTTCCAAGTGTACAATAAAATATCACTCAAAATCATATAGTCACATCTCCTCCTCATCATCCTCCTCATCATCATCAGCTCGACCAGCATGTCCTGAAGGACCAGCTCTAGAGGTACCAGCGCCAGAAGGATGAGGAGGGGCGCCAGCATAGAACTCACCAACAAAGTCACGAGGTGGAGCACGGTCAGGACGGTACCAATCATAGGCGTTACCGGGCTGGAAGTAGGCATGAACAGCCTCATCCTCATAGCGGTAACCAGAGAAAGCTGGATCTCTAGGGATGGAACCGGCTGAATGACCAGTCTGGACGAAACGAAGATCAGCTAAGGAGTTTCCCATCGCCTGATAACGGGTGACGTCGCGGAACTCACGCTCGCGAGCCATGTCCGTCATCGAGACGTACAAAGCAGATAAATGCTGATGTATGCCCTCAAGTGTCATGGCATACTGATGAGGTGGTGGAGGAGGTGCAGTAGGAGGAGCAGGAGGTGGTGCTGAAGCAGTCATGCTACGACGAGATAACTGAAGAAACTTGGGCTCAGGGTCCTGAGTACAAGTCGACAGATCGATATCGAATCGCTGAAAGACGCATGGAAGAATCATCGCGTAAGAGAGATTTCTATCTCTTGCACGACAACGACCCATCATCTGAATCATGGTCTTAGGGGCAGAAAATAGAATCCCCTTAAGAATATGGTACATGGCGGACAGCTCAAGAGAAGTCACATCATCCTTGGAAGTAGATTTTGGAAGAATAGTGGAATAGATGATGCGATGCAATTCATAGTTAAACAAGTTCAGGTTGTTAGCCTTGAACTTTCCAGAGCGTACTCTATCAGGTGCACAGAGTTCCGCTTTGAAACTTGCGAGTGTCGTGCCTTCGGGAAAATCAAATTCAGTGATGTTGACTAGCGGTTCACCTTCGTTAGGGATACTAAGGATCTCCGCTAAGAGGCCATCATTGAAATTGATATCAATACCTCCAACACAAGTGCTCACATCAAAAGTGTTTAATATGAGATTGCAATAAAATAACCTAATGACATTAGTAGCTATAGGAAAGCAGAGTTTAACAAAAAGATGTAACCCTAATGCCTCAAAGAAATGGCGGTGGTCAGGAAATACAGTCCATTTGACTGGAGCGCCTGTGCATATGGATCTCATGGAGAAGTCTCCATACCACAGTAGGGCTTGGTCTAGGGTTTGGAAGAAAAATCCGTCGAACGCACCGTCGCTCGTTTGGACCGACGAGAAGAGGGAATTCGTATGCGGATGCGAAGATGACCCTTCCTCACTGGGGGTTGTCTTCTTCCTCTTTGAAGGATTGAATTTGGGTGCCATTTGTGCAGATTGAAGTAAAAAAAATGCACTAATTGAAAAGTGGAGAGAGATGGGGTTATACCTCCCGAAATCAAAGTATGTCGAAGAGAACGACGAACTCCGCACGAATCCAAATTTTGGATTGATTTCACCACTTGGATTGGAAGAAAGAGGATGGTGAAGAACTAGGGTTCGGGGCTCCTTCGCGGCTGCTGCTGCTGCTGTTATGATGTAGTTTGGAAGCAATGAAGAAGAAGGGCTCTCGGGCTCTGGCTATATAACCTGAAACCGTCAACCGAACTCGGGCCGAATTCGGTCAGAGCTCTGGCCGAATTCGCCTAGGGTTCTTTATAGTTGATTTTTTCCATTCTTTTTCATTGTCTCATTTCAAATATTTAATTCAAAGATTAGTTATTTTAGCCTTCAATTAACATAATTAATATTATTTTATGAATTAAATGTCGTTACACAGCGACTGTCTCAGATTAGCTGTAGGAGTACTATCCCAGCTTGCGGAGGTTCACCGGAGAACTCTTAAGTACCGCTTCGCTTCAACCGTAGTTGTGGTGACAGACAGACTCTTTATTGGCTTGTCTCTAACACAGTTTTTGTGTAATGATATATAATCATAAAACAAAATTAATTAATATTATTGACGTCCAAAATTTCTAATTCTCGACGTAAATAATTGAAACGATCTTCTGCTAGAGGCTTAGTGAAGATGTCAGCTAGTTGATTTTCAGTATCTATGTACACAAGGTCTATATCTCCATTTTGATGATGATCTCTAAGAAAATGATGTCGAATCTCGATATGTTTAGTACGAGAGTGACATACTGGATTTTTAGTCAAATTAATAGTGCTCGTGTTATCACAGAAAATGGGAATATGTGTGTAAAATAAATCATAGTCTTCTAGGATTTGTTTTATCCATAAAATCTGAGCACAACAACGTCCTGCGGCGATGTACTCAGCCTCTGTTGTTGATAGAGCTACAAAATTTTGCTTTTTACTAAACCATGAGACTAAAGCCTTGCCTAAGAAATGACAAGTGCCGCTGGTACTTTTTCTATCAACTTTGCATCCAGCAAAATCTGCATCCGAATAACCAATAAGGTCAAAGGACTTAGTTTTGGGATACCACAAGCCAACAGAAGAAGTGCCCTTAAGGTATCGAAAGATACGCTTAACTGCGGACAGATGTGATTCCTTTGGGTTAGCTTGAAAACGTGCACACAGGCAAACACTAAATATTATATCTAGACGACTAGCAGTTAAATAAAGTAAACTACCGATCATACCTCGATACTTACGTGTATCGACTGGCTTGCCTTGTTCATCTGAATCAAGCTTTGTTGAAGTTGCCATTGGAGTGCCAATAGGTTTGACATTGTCCAGATCGAACTTCTTTAGCAAATCTTTTGTGTACTTGGCTTGATTTATAAATGTCCCATTATCAGTTTGTTTGATTTGCAGTCCGAGAAAGAATTTCAGCTCTCCCATCATGCTCATCTCAAACTCATTCTGCATACACTTAGAAAATTTTTGACACAGAGATTCATCAGTAGATCTAAATATAATATCATCAACATAGATTTGTACTAAAAGAAGCTTGCCATTAAAAGACTTAATAAACAGTGTAGTGTCAACCTTGCCTTTTGAAAAGCCGTTGTCAAGTAGAAAAGAGCTTAGACGATCATACCAAACACGAGGGGCTTGTTTTAAACCGTACAAGGCTTTCTTCAACTTGAAAACATGATCAGGGTTTTAAAATCCGTAAAACCTGGAGGTTGTGCTACAAAAACTTCTTCTTTTATAAAACCATTTAAGAAAGCACTTTTGACATCCATTTGAAATAGTTTGAAATCATGAAAACATGCAAATGCACATAACATGCGAATGGATTCTAATCTCGCAACTGGGGCATAAGTCTCATCGTAGTCGATATCTTCTTCTTGATTGTATCCTTGAGCTACGAGTCGAGCCTTATTACGAGTAACTAAACCATTCTCATTAAGTTTATTTCGAAATATCCAACGAGTGCCAATGACCGGATGATCAATAGGCCTGGGAACAAGTTTCCAAACTTGATTCCGTTCAAATTGGTTTAATTCCTCTTGTATAGCATCTATCCAAAAACTATCACTACATGCTTCATCAATAGTTTTGGGTTCTAGCTGTAAAATAAATGTAACACTAGAAACAATATCTCTACTGGATGTACGAGTACTTACACCTTTGGTAATGTCACCAATTACCAAATCCTTTGGATGATCAGCTGTAAATTTCAACCTTTTTGGTAGACTCTGAAGGTAGCTGGTTCCTGGATCTTCTCTAGGAGGATCAACTAGTGCTGAGCTGGGTTGAAAATCAGCTGGAGTTGAGCTTGGTACAGATGGATCTTCGTCATTATCATCAATAGTTATTTGATTCAATTCATCAAAGGTGACGTTGATTGATTCTTCGATGATCATGGTTCGTTTTTTGAAGACTCTGTATCCTTTGCTCTTGGCTACATAACCTAAAAATATACCTTCATCGGCTTTTTCGTCAAACTTTTCCAAGTTGTCTTTTGTATTAAGAATAAAACATTTACAACCAAATATTCTAAAGTATGAAACAGAGGGAGTTCTATCAAACCATAACTCAAATGGAGTCTTCTTCGATTTGATTCGAATTAGAACTCTATTGAGAACAAAGCAAGCTGTATTGACAGCTTCAGCCCAGAAATATTTGGGTAGACTAAACTGGTTTAACATTACTCTGGCCATTTCGGTTAGAGTTCTGTTCTTACGTTCCACAACTCCATTTTGTTGTGGAGTCCTAGGGCAGGAGAACTCGTGTATGAAACCGTGTGTGTCACAAAATTGCTCAAATTCTGCATTCTCAAATTTGCCTCCATGATCGCTTCTAATACGAGTGATCATGTAACCTTTTTCACTCTGTACTTTCTTGCAAAAGGCGACAAATTCGGATAATACATCATTCTTGCGTGTCAAGAAGTATACCCACGTGTATCTAGAGAAATTATCTACAATTACAAAAGCATAAAGTTTACCTCCGAGGCTAGCAACTCTGCTAGGACCGAATAAGTCCATGTGAAGCAATTGTAGAGGTCTAGTAGTACATACTGCGTTTACTGATTTGAATGTGGATCTGGTAGCTTTGTTCCTTTCACATTGGCTGCATACCGAATCCTTCTTGAATGTTATTTCCGGTAAACTGCGTACTAGCTTCTTTGTGGATAATCTTGATATTGTGTCCATATTTGCGTGACCGAGTCTCATATGCCACAGATGACTCTCATCACTCTTGGCCATTAAGCATCTACCTGAAATGTTAGTTTTTTCTAACAAATAGAAAACATATATGTTGTCTTCCCTGATACCTTCAAAGATAGTACTACCAGTTGAGCTATCAACTATAGTACATTTGTCTTTGCCAAAGTTGATGCCATAACCATGATAAGCCAAATGACTTATGCTGAGTAGATTATATTTCAACTGGGTAACCAGACAAACATCTTTAATAATAGGATAGGGAGACTTACCAACATCACCGATACCAATAATATACCCTTTCAAGTTATTATCGAAGGAGACATAGCCTCCTTCTTTTTCTTCGATAGTGTTGCAAATAATGTAGCGTCACCGGTCATATGCCGTGAACAACCGCTGTCGAGGATCCATTTGCTTTTAGCATGTGAAGGGTGTTCCACCTATAAAACAGTTTGCAGATAAAACTTTTGGTACCCATTTCTTGTAAGGTCCTGAAATGTTAGCTTTTGATATCCAGGTATAAATATTTAAATCAACAAGCTTTCTAACTCTACATGCAGAAGAGATATGACCAATGAGGCCACAATAATGACATTGTACATGTCGAGTGTTGAAAGCCGAGTGGTGTGCATGGTTGGTAGGTTTGGGTTTTCTAGTATAGAAGAAAGCATGCCTATAATCCTGTTTGGGCTTAACCTTTTGGGATAAAGGTTTGTTAGGGTTAGGTCTGACAGTGTTTGGCTTGGGAATGTTCTGATTTTTCGGTAAGTGACACGTGTTAGGGTAGGAAGCAGCAGGCTCAGGCTGTTTTTCTAGCCTAATTTCTAATCTTTTGGAAGTGTCATACAACTTAGTATAATCAGAAGTGAGTGATTCCATTCTGATTTGTGCACATCGAAGACTTTTCTTCTCTATAGAAAGTTTTTCTTTCAGTTGGTCGATAACTTTGTCTTTCACTTCAGATGACTTGGTAGTCTCGTGTAATAAGAGCTTTATTGAAGAAAGCTCACCAGACTCACTAACATTATTTCTAACCTCAACTAGTAGGTCGGTAAGTCTACCTATTTCACCTTTGTACTCTTTGAGTACCTTCTTAGAGGTCTGATACTTGCTACGCAGTTTTCTGTAATCAGTCATCAGTTCACTGAAGGCATCTCCTAATTGCTCAAAGGTGAAGTCATCATAAGTATCAACTACAGGTTCAGTAGGTACCTGATCGGATGCCATAAAGCATACGTTTGCAGCGTCTTCTGATTGTTCGTCTTCTGAGTCGCTGGCTTCACTTTCATGCCATATGCCGGTGTTGGCATACTTCCGAGATGTTGATCTTTTCAGGTTCCTTTTTTCATACCTGTTGCTCTTCTTGCTTGATGATGAGTTTGTAGGACAATTTTTCTTCATGTGTCCTTTCTTCTTACAGCCGTAGCAGACAGTGTCATCTTGATACCAGTTGTTGTTGCTGTTGTTTTCTTTGGCTCTCTTCTCATATCTCATGAATCTTTTGAATTTCCTTGCTAGGAGTGCTTGTTCTTCAGCATCAGATTTACTGCTGTCTGAGTCACCTTCAGCAGCTTTTCTGTGCTGAGCCTTGAAAGTGATCGTCTTCTCCTTTGGTGCAGGCTCTTCAAAATCTTGTAACTCCAGTTCATGAGTGAGTAGCTTACCCATGAGTACTTCGAGGGACATAGTTGTGAGATCGTTCCCTTCAATGATTGCAGTAGCCTTTGGAATCCAGTTCTTGGTAAGTGCTCGCAGGAGTTTGCGAATCTTTTCATGGTTACTGTACTCTTTGCCTAGGGAGGACAAAGGATTTACAATATCCAAGAACCTCTCGAACATCTGAGTAACTGTTTCGTTGGGCTTCATCTTGAACACCTCATACTCTTGAGTAAGTCTGCTGACTTTAGATTCTTTGACTTGAGTCGTGCCTTCATGTGTGACTTCAAGTAGCTTCCATACTTCATTAGCCGTTGCGCAGATAGACACCCTGTTAAATTCAGTTCTGTCTAAAGCACAAAAAAGAGCATTAATGGTACGTGCGTCAAGACTGGTCCTTTTCTTTTCTTCCTCTGTATATCTGCTATGGGGTTTTTCAACTAAAACTCTATCAACATTTATACGAGGTGGCTTTTGATAGCCATCAAGAACAATAGACCATAAATCAAAATCAAGTGATTTCAAGAAGAAACTCATCCGTGTTTTCCAATAGGTATAGTTCATACCATCAAACAGTAGAGGTCTGTTTGTGGCCTGGCCTTCACTTGTGAATTTTACAGTTGTCATGTGTTGTGCTGTGATCTATATAACAGTTAATTAAAATGAATAAATAATTACACTGTTACCTTACTTTACCTGTAACACCCGCTCTGATACCAATTGTAGGAACGAAATAGTAAAGCGTAATACTCTAGAGGGGGGTGAATAGAGTTGGCAGCAGAATAATGCTAATTAAAAATGTTAGCAGCACAATCACAGAATATTAATCACAACTAAAATAATGTAAAGACAAAGTTAAGAGAGCAAACGCAAAGACAACGATGTATACTGGTATCCCTCTATTGAGGACTAATCCAGTCGGTAGAACTCTTGCTACCAGTTGAATCCACTATTGGAAAAATCGCAAGTTTTCTTACGAAGTCCTTGCAACTTCTACAACGCGAGCTTTGATACGAAGAACTCGTCCAACTTTAAATGTGAAGAGGTATTCTTCAATCAAGCCTTCTGATTACAATCTCTCAGAAACTTCTAGACCGTACCGCACTGACAAATCGACTAGAGGATTGTAACTGGCTTGGGATCTGAAATTGAAAGATCTAGAAAACTCTTTGGAAGACTGAAGGCTTTAGATAGAGAGAAGATTGAAAGTGAATGAGTGAGTTGAAATGATCGAAATCCTTCTCTATTTATAGGAATTCCAAAGACAGACTTCTGACAGAATTCGGGCAGAATTCGGACATAACTCTATGAGCAAATCTCGGTCAAATCCGCAACTGCAGGAGGACCAAGCAACAAGGATTCAAAAATACAACGGCCACCAACCGAACTCTGGCCGAACTCGGTCCGAGTTCTGTCAGGGTTAGGTTAGGGTTTTAAAAAGCTTTTTGGTGATTTTTGAAAACCTTTTTGAAAACCTTTTTGTAAACCTTTTTGAGAGGTCATTTTAAAAACATTTTGAACTCATTTAAAGGTAGCCTATTTGCCAGTACGACTCGGTGTACAACATATTCCTAGACTCAAATAAAATGAAAAATATATTGCATAAGGATTTACAGACTCGAGTAGGCAAACAGATCTTCGGTCTTAAATTCAGTGGATAGCCATTCTTGATCATGTCCAAGAGTCCGAGATGTCCCGACTAACTTCGTATACCCAGACAGAGTTTGATCAATTATTAAAATCAGGTTGACCATATGACCAATGGGCCAACAGTGCTGTCAGTTGTCAGAAGATCTGATTTTCTGTCAGATAATGATGACGTTGCCACGTCAGCTAGCGCGCTCGGATGGGTGCACAGTTCAGCTTGTGCAGTTGAGTTGTTGCGCAGTCTGTCGCCTGTGCAGTTCATTTGAAGGGTGCACAATTTGATTTTCATTGCTTTTTTGATGGGTGCAAATTGATTTTTAGGACCTACAAGACCCCCTTCAAAGTTTTCGAAATTTGAAAATATTCAAAGTTTCGAAATACTTTGAATTTCGAATATAAAATCAAGTTGCGCAAGTGGCGCTTTGACTGCGCGTTTGGAGGAATCAGCTCCTAATTTCTCGGCGCAATCTGAGGTGACTGTTACTTTTGAAAAACTATAAATAGTTTCCATTCTTCTTATTTCATTCTTTACTTGTTTTCGACTGTTCTCAAGAGACAAGAGCTCATCTTCTCCAACTACTTCTCCTTCCTCTCGACGATAGTGATGGCTCCTAAACGAACTGCTACCGAGAAGGGCAAGGCTGTGGCCGAACCCTCGGCTCGTGTTGCGCCACGAGTTTCGCGCCATGAGATTGGCCACCCAGCGCTACAAGGTAGATGATAAACTCGATCAAAACCCTTTTTAGGGTTCTTGACATTTCGAACCTTCATACCTCTCACTTTTTAGAGATTTAATGGTATTGTGCCGCCCTGTTTAGGATTTTGGTTGCACACACACAATAGTTTTCATTTTTATGAAAACTATATTCTTGCGCAATCGGTTGGAAAGTGCTGGCAAATGTTCAGCACAATCTATCGATTTGCACAAGTCTGTTGAGCCAGCGCAAACTGATGCCTTGCGCAAGTGGGTTAGCGCAACCTGATGTCTTGCGCAAGTGGATGTATTGGCGCAACTAGATATTTTGTGCATGTAGGCTGCATTAGCGCAATCTGATGCTTTGCACATAGCGCAATTTGATACTTACATAATTTGCTGATCTTTTGAACAGACTCTTTGATTTTGTATGTACTGAATTTTGTCTCTTTGTTTGATGCAGTTAACCTCAGGGAAGACCCCAATTATGAGGTCTTTGCAGGGACTTTGGCTGAACCTGAGTTCAAGAAGGATCTTTCCCATGTGACATTTCCTTAGTATGCCCTGCCGTCGTCTCGACAAGCCATCTTGACTGTACAGGATAATGAAACTCTACTGTGTTTGATGAACGGGCAGCCACTCCAAACTGCAGACACAGTCACTCACAAGAAGCCGTTGTTCCTGTTCGGTGAGGCCCTTGACATGAACTCTCAGTCCAGACCTCGAGTTGAACAGAGACTTTTTCAAAGAGGTGAGAAAAGGATACTTCTACCGAAAATTTCCAGATGCCTTCCCCTATCTCGCTATGCTTTTGTGGGTTATCCCAGAAGGATGGAATGGGATATAACTCCTCTCCAGCAAGCCCGAACAGGGAATATTTGTGTGAAGAAGGGGCCAAACAACAAGGACATGTTCTACAGTTCCTCTGAGCGTCACAGCTCCCTACTCAGAGGATTAAAACCCGGCTGCATTCCATCGGAAAACTCCTCCCTGCTGCTACCAGTCAGAACGCCATTATTCGCAAATGAGTTTGCGAAGGTTGAGGGAAGATATCCAGACCAAGATATCCGATTGACAGGTCTTGTGAATCCGGATAACAAGAGATGGAATTGTATAGCCAATTTTATATTGGCTCAATTCGAAGAGAAGCTCAAGGAGATTGAGCTGTACCAACCGGTGTACTCTACCGTTTACGGCTTCCACCCCAATCCCCATCTATTCCTTTTATTGGCGGAGAGGTACAACTACAGGACGGAGACTTTTATGACGCCCTGCGGAGAGATCGGATTGGCTCTTCACGAGATGAAGTACATCTCCAGCTTGCCAATAGGGGATTTTTCCTATGAAGAATTTGTTCCGACCAATGATGAGTTGGACAAATTACGCCGAGAGAATGCGGACATGGTGGCTGTCTTTGAAGAGCTGCTATGCCACTACAAGATCTGTTCCTTGTACTACAAGAGTGGTACCTCTGGCACCTGCTACTCGACCAAATGGTTGCCATATCTCTTTCTCAACCATATCATGGAGAAGAAGACCAAGGAGCACGATAACTGCAAACCCACCTTCTTTAAACCACTTAGCGACAGCAAAGTGATAAGGTTGATGGAGGAGAACAATGATATGGACATCAGGATGAAAGATGATCTCCAATGTCCTCCTTTCAAGGAAAGAGACATTATTGAGAGCTACTTGAGAATGGGCTACAGGCCCATGTCAAAGGAAGCCCAGCTGGCGGGTTTTCTCACCTACTGGCTTCGACGATTCGTCGTCCCTGGAGCCAGCACCGTCGATCGCTTTCATTGAGGCATACTATTTGTTGTCGTCCGCTTAGTCTTCGGCTACCGGATGGATCTATTGTCAGCGATGACTTGCAAAGTGAATGCTGGCCTCCGCCTTTATATCGATCAAACGCTTCGGGAAAAGGGTGAGAAAGGAAGCTTTCCTCGGCTGGAGCTACCATACACATATCTATTCGGATGGCTGCTTCTGTACTATCCTTCACCGATGAACCCCGATATGGGGGCGGTAAGCGGCAGCTTCTTGAGGAGATTCTCCAAAAGCAAGTGGATATACACCAGTTTAAGAGATTGCAGACGCGCTCTGAATCTTGGAAAGGGATGGAACTTCTATTGTGTTTCCCCTCCAGCTGGCTACGAGCACATGTCTACAAATTTGGTCGACTCTGGGAGGCAGCCTTTGGGCCATGCAGTTTTTGATTGGCTGAGGACAATCCGGCCATCACATCTGGTCTACCGATTTGAAGACGAATGTTATTTGGAGCCCTATCTTCCCAGCCGTTTTGTGCGCCAATTCGGCTATGACCAGTTTCATGTAGGCAACGCCATAACGTGCCTACAAAGAAAAGGTTATCTGATCGATGGAGCCCGGGCTTGGGCTTACTATAATGCTCGAGACACAAGAACAACATTCTTGATGCCGATGAAGAGCGATCATGGTCCTCGGATGCTATATACTTATTCACTTTTCTACACATCAGCGAATACTTTTGTCGAGAACTTTAGTTTAGCAGATAGCTTTACGACAGCAACGCGATTAAAGAAAGGAGCATCTGTTGTGTCGGCTCCTGGTAATGATGAAGAGGATGAGCCAGTTGATGCACCGCTGGAAGCTTCGAGGGAAGCTAACTTCCCTGAAGAAGTCAACGAGCCACTGCGCGTCTCTTTGAAGGTTGTCAGATCTCCAGCTAAGGAGAAGAAGAGAAGGATAGAAGAACCTTCTTCTCCAGTCGCTAAGAAGAAGCTTGTTTTGGAATCATCGGAAAGGGTCACTACCCGGTCGCAATCTCGGCAACAAGCTGAGTCGACTCAAAGAGAAGAGGCGACGACTCCGACCTCCCTTCAAAGGCAAGTAGATGAGGTAGATGTAAAGAGTCCGGAGAGACCTCTAAACAGAAAGAAATGGTCTTCAGAAGAAAGAAAGTAGTCACTCCTCCAAGACCTATCCTGTCATCGATCGTGGCTAGTGCTGTCGTCGGAATCACAATGTCGTCTCCTACACCTACCCTTGAACCCAGGCAGGAAGCTTTCAGTCCAGAGAAGAGGGACGAGGCTGTAGAGACCAGGGAGAAGATTGTAACGTCCGTATTTCGGGATACGTATTTTGATTAAGCCTGCATGTAATTCGGACCTGTATTTTATTTTCTCAGATTTGGGCCTGTAATTGTATTTTGGCTCGACTTGCGAATTTTGGTTTTCTCGTAAATTGGGTTTTACCTGGCTTGGTTTTATTAATGTGGAGAAGGAATTGGTTTGGTTTATTATGCATTGGAATACCTTAACCTATACTCCGCCCTCATTCCACCACAACCCACCCTCATTAAAATCCCCACCAACCTTTCTCTCTCCTCTTTACTCTTTCATTAATTCTCCATCTTCTTATTCCTCCTTCCTCCACCAACACCATAGGCAAGTGCACCTTGCCACCAAATAAGCACCCCATTTTATTTGTCCGTTAGCTAGATTAGGCCATGGTGAACAACATTAGAACTTGGCATTTTATGATTTGGAGCTTCCATTTTTCTAGATCTAGGTTTTAACCATTTTTAGAAATTCTTGGTTTTGATCTATTAAACTTTAATTTTTGCTTGTTTTGATGCTTCCATGTGGAAGAGAATTCAATTTTACACAAGTTAGACCTTTGAAAATCCAAATTTCGTTTTGATTTGGCCAAGATAGGGAGATTTGAAGTTTTGGTGTTTTGATGACTCTCTCGGCCTGGTGGAGAAGAAGATCTCAGCCTGCGCTCTTTAGCGCAAAGCTGAACAGCGCAGACCCCTCCTCAGCCTGTGCTCTTTAGCGCATGGCCGAACTGCGCAACTCCTCGGCCAGCGCATTGCGCTGAGCTGATTTGCGCTGGCGCTCCTTAGCTCCAGCTCCTTCCATCCCCTAGCGCACTTGATTGCTGCGCAACTCGTTCCCAGCGCGCTCAACCTTAGCGCAATCTGGCTCTAGCGCAACTCATCTTGCACAGTTCACCCCCTGTGCAGCTCGCTCCCAGTGCAACCTGACCCAGCACAAGCCGACCCTAGCACAACCCAGCTTCAACGCAGTTCATCCTCTGTGCAGTCCATTCCCTTGCGCAACCTGATATATTGTGCAGTCTATTTGACCATGGAGATTGGATTTTATTTTCTTTAAGCTTGGCTTCTCTTTTGTGGATTGGGTTTTGAGATCTTGTTCCGCACAGCACGACTATCTTGACCCAACACGACCTGACACGATTTTCAGTGTTTGCTATGACCAGTATGGTTTTCGTGATTTCTGTGATTTATGATCCTAGTACTTCTGATCTTCTTGGTAGTGACCCGATGGGGTGCACTCTTGACTTGTAACCTGATAACTTGATAGTGGCTCGTGGCGGCGCACTCCTGACTTGTAACTTGTAACTTGTAACTTGTAACTTGACTCGACTTGACTCGACTTGATAACTGGTCGTACTTGACTTGCCCTGACACCGTGGGTGTTCTTTCTTGTTGCTTGTGCAAATCTACTTGTCTTATCTTGCATCATGTCTAGGACGTGACTCCCTGGGTACCACGGCCAGGGACTCGCACTGAATTGGATTAGGCTAATGATTAGATCAAACTAGAACATGGGGAATTTCTAGTCACAAGCAATCTCGTTATCTGGGCGCTTTAATAGACTTGTAGCTTGCCGACGAGTAGAGCACATTTCCAGCACACTGTCATGTGTTGCACCCTCTAAGTCACCTAAGGGTATATCGTCTCCAGGGCGATGTACCCAACCATACTCTCAACCCGTGAAAGGATAACTAAATAGTCTGCAGGGCTTGGGACTGGGGAAATTCTCACTTGCATTTTGTTAGTAATTAGGCTTGTGATAACCCTAGTTAGTTAAATAGTAAGCCGTAGTATTTGCTTGGCCGCTTGTGAATGGATGGTGTCCAGCCCTGTCTAAGTCTCGTCTAGTCCCTATACCTGGTACTCCTGTATATGATTGTTTTACTTATCTTTAACAATGAATGGGCAGAGACAAGTGCTATTCAGGCGAAGGATTACAACCCTGGTCCTTGTCTGGTTTACGGGTTGTAATCTGGCTCCCGGAATGGTTCCATGTCCCTAATCGTTTATTGTCCTGTTATACTCTTTATTACTTTTACCTTTCTTCCATTTTCTTATGTTCTAATATGCTGGCTTTTGTTCTTATTTCGTGGCCTCCTTTGTGGCACTTGCTCTTTCTGGGGTTTGACCCAGCTGGTTTTGTGTTGCCAAATTTTGGAGCAGCACCCGAGGATCTACCGAACCTCCAGCCTGATGGTGGCAACTAGAAGGAACCTGGGCTACGAGTGGGTTTTCTATTTTGTTTCGCTCACTCTATTGTAAAATTATTCCTTTGAGGCGTTTAGCCGACGAGCACCTGTTAGCTCGATGCACATTTACTTACTGTCTGCCTACGGGCTGTAAACATGATTAACAAATCCTAGGGTTGATCATGTATGACTTAACTCTTGCTAGTCCTTGCATTTTATATGACTAGTTTCATGATCAGCTGAAATGTAATATTTGGGACGCCTTCTATTGTATATTTGGTGGTCAAACATCTTGTAACTTTATTACTTGCTTGAGATTGAGACAATAGGCTTGACCTTAAGAGACCGTTGGCTTGTAGTAAATCCTCATATCTAGACAGCCGTGACCGTATAGCAAGGTGGATTCTATTTCAATATACGTAGCTGGCTATGTACGCCCCCGCTCTCCAGTATTCTGGTTCTGGGGCGTGACATGGTTTAAGTGGTGGCCCATACAGGTCTTGTCAATCAAGAAATGTGAGGGTTTACGTAATAGATGTCTCAATCAGTACTCGTCCTTGATCTCCGTTCATATTCTCTGAATCTCTGGATTCTTGCCCTGATCACGTGCTTGTATCGTTGATCTGTCTTGGTCCTTCCTCATTATTTCCCTGTGTCGTCTTCTTCAGCGGCACTGTACCTGACCCCGTCGATCAGCAAGATGGAGCAACTCCCGTGGACCAGCAGCAACCTGGAGATTAAGCCCAACATTCCGGAGTTGTCTCCCGAGTTATACCTACTGGAGGAGAGCCCCCAGTTCAGCCCGTTCAGCCTGTCGAGCTGGACGATGGCACCTTGGTAGGTCTCATCAGGACCTTGATAGCTTCTCAGGATCGCAGAGGAGACGCCTTGCACCAGGCAGTGGCAGATGCTTTGACCAGAGGCGGTCATCCAGGGAACAACGCGGCTAACAGCTTCAAGCGCTTGAACCCTCCATTCTTCGACGACAGTGAATATGCGATTGCCGCGGACGCTTGGCTTCAGGATACCGAGGTGGTTCTAGAAGCAGCTAGGACACCTGAGAATGAGAAGGTGGCGGTGGTACACCTGCAGTTGTTAGACTTGGCTCGCAGTTGGTGGGCGGCGCAAGCCATGGGATTAGTGGCACCCATTGCTTGGGCAGTATTTAGAGAAAGATTCCAGACGAAGTATTTTGATGTTGTAGCTCGGTACGACTTGCAGACGAGATTTACCAACTTGAAGCAAGGAGGCAGAACGGTCGACGGTTATGCATCTGAGTTTTCTAGGCTCAGTAGGTTTGCCCCCACCTTGGTGGCGACCGAGTTTGATAGGGCCCAGCGGTTCCAGCAGGGACTGCATTTAGAAATCTTGTTGGCAGTTGGGCAGTTCGAGCACCAGACGTTCGATGCAGTATTGAGGGCAGCTAGGAGGTATGAGTACACCTCCCAGAGGATCGTGGATAGGACCGGAGGTAGGAAGCGATCCCACAATCAGATGCACCAATCATTAGCTCCAGCCTGGTAGATAGAAGTTTGACTATTGGAACTCCGAAGCGGGCGGCCTCAGTGACGTCGGTTCAGCATTCGACCCCGATGTACCCGCAGCAGCAGAAGCAGAAGCAGACTTCCGTAATGGGATGTTCTCATTGCGGGAAGCCAGGCCATGTAGTGGCGGATTGTCGTAGGGCACAAGGATTGTGCCTAGCTTGTGGAGCGGCAGATCACAAGATAGGAGCCTACCCGAATAGGGGTAGTTCGTCCTCTTCCAACCTAACCAGTCCCTCGGTTAGGGGACCAGCACCTATGCACCAGCAGCAGTACCCGAGGCCATTGTTGCCTCAGGCCCAGGCATTTCATCAGCAGAACCAGCAGCAGTATACCCAAGCCCAAGTGCAGAGCAGGCAGAGAGGTTTCCAGCAGAGGGGACCCGTAGCTAGAGGACGAGGTCAGGCCATGATGATGACTATGGAAGAAGAAGTTGCACCAGGTGGGGTAGTGGCAGGTACTATTCTCGTCAACTCCTCTCCAGCTTTGGCATTATTTGATTTTGGTGCATCGTATTTATTCATGTCTGCACGATTCGCGATACGGATAGGATTGAAACCCAAGTCATTATCAGTGAGGCTCAATATACTTACTGGTAATGGTCTTGTGGGAGTAGATCGAGTATTTTCTCGTGTCGGATCGTAGTTAGCGGTAGAGAGTTCCCCGCTAGATTTGTGGAGTTCCCTATGGCAGACTATGATGTAGTCCTAGGCATAGATTGGTTGAGGAACCAGTATGCTAGGATAGACTGCCATGTTGGCAGGGTTGTCTTTAGTATTCCAGGCGAGCCAGAGTTTTCATTTTCCAGAGGCGCAGTGAAGCCATCTTTCCCAGTATTGCGGATGGCAGTAGCGGCAGTACAGTTGCCCCGGATAGTTGAGGAATTTCCAGATGTCTTCCCAGAGGAACTTCTAGGGATGCCGCCAGAGCGGGAGATTGAGTTCACCATAGACTTGATCCCCGGGGCAGCACCAGTATCAGAGCGAGTCTACAGGATGGCGCCTTCAGAGTTGGAGATTTTGTACAAGATGATTGAAGAACTCAGGACCAAGGGATTCATTCGTGCAAGTGGATCGCCTTGGGGAGCCCCGATGCTTCTTGTGAAAAAGAAGGATGGTACATCCAGGTTATGTGTAGATTATCGTACCTTGAACTCAGTGACAATCAAGAACAGATACCCTCTTCCGAGGATAGATGACTTGTTTGATCAACTCAAGGGGGCTTCAGTTTTCTCGAAGATAGACTTGAGGTCAGGATACCACCAGATCAGAGTCAGAGAATAGGACATCCCGAAGACAGCTTTTCGATCTAGGTATGGGCATTGGGAGTTCCTTGTTATGCCCTTTGGAGCGACCAATGCGCCGGCCGTATTCATGGACCTCATGAATCGCATTTTCATGCCTTACTTGGATCAGTTCGTGATCGTGTTCCTAGATGATATCCTGGTCTACAGCAAGAGCGAAGCAGAGCATGAGCAGCATCTTAGAGTTGTCCTTCAGACGCTTAGAGAGCATCAGTTGTATGCCAAGTTCAGTAAGTGCGAGTTCTGGCTCGATCGCATTTCGTACTTGGGTCACATCATTACTCGAGGAGGAGTAGAAGTAGATACCCAGAAGATTATGGCTATCGAGACATGGCCAGTACCTAGCTCAGTGGCAGAGGTTCGCAGCTTCCTTGGATTAGTCGGCTACTACCGGCGATTCATTTCAGATTTTATAAGGATTTCGGCGCCAATGACCCAGTTGACCCGCAAGGATGTGCAGTTTGCTTGGACAGCAGAGTGTCAGGAATCATTTGAGAAGTTGAAGCAAGGTTTGATAACGGCTCCCATTCTCACACTTCCAGATGGGACCGGAGGATTCACAGTTTATTGCGACGCTTCAGGCAGAGGATTGGGGTGTGTCTTGATGCAGCATGGAAAGGTAATATCTTATGCATCATGTCAACTTCGTGATCATGAGAAGAATTACCCGACCCTCGACTTGGAACTGGCAGCGGTAGTGTTTGCACTTAAGCTTTAGCGGCACTACTTATACGGAGATAGAATAGAGATATTTACGGATCACAAGAGCCTGAAGTATGTTTTCACCCAGAAAAACCTTAATATGTGGCAGAGAAGATGGCTCGAGCTACTGGTCGACTACGATGTGGATTTGCAGTATCACCCAGGGAAGGCCAACGTTGTAGCAGATGCGTTGAGCCGGAGAGCCGAAGTTTACTTCCTAACGGCGCAACCAGAGTTGTTGGCAGATTTTCAGAAGATGGGAATTGAAGTGGTTCTTCCTACTAGTGTGGCATTGATGGCCAGTCTACAGGTTCATTCCAGCGTAGTTGAGAGGATCCGGATGGCGCAGTCTACAGATTCTAAGCTTCAGCGACTCAGGACAGAGTGTGAGGCAGGAAGAAGGCCAGAGTTATGTATCCATGAAGATGGTATACTTCGGCACGGCACTCGTCTTTGTGTACCCAGTGGAGATATCAGACATGAGGTCATGGAAGAAGCTCACAGTTCGCAGTATTCTATTCATTCTGGTGGTACGAAGATGTAACATGATATTCATCAGCATTTCTGGTAGAATGGCATGAAGAAGGAGATAGCCCGATTTGTCTCTCGGTGTTTGGTTTGCCAACAGGTTAAGGCTGAACATCAGAGGCCCACTGGACTTCTTCAGCCCTTGCCGATTCCAGAATGGAAGTGGGAGCATGTGACCATGGATTTTGTGACTTGATTGCCTAGATCCCCAGTCGACCGAGATGCTATTTGGGTTATAGTTGATAGGCTCACGAAGGTGGCTCATTTTCTCCCATTCAGAGTTGGGCAGTCAACGGCTCAGTTGGCAGAGATGTACCTCAGGCAAATTGTCAGGCTTCACGGTGTGCCCGTCAGTATCACCTCGGACCAAGATTCAAGGTTTACGTCACACTTTTGGCGCTGTAATGCCCTGCTCCGCACGGCGCATTACGCTGAAACGTTGACTCAGCGAGTCGCGTTGACCCAAAGGAATGTATCGATGCAAAACGATACGAGAGTTAAGTTGTCCCGAGCAACGCATCGAACTAAGTTGATGCGAAGAGTTACGTCGACCCGAGTAATGCATCGGACTATGTCGATGCGAAGAGTTGCCTTGTCCCTAAGAATGCATCGAGTGAATCGATGCGAAGCGCCGCGTTGCCCCGAAGGATGAGTGCATTGAATCGGCTCGAAGATTCTAAGAAATCGAATCGACCAAGGCGCAAGTCCGAATCGAAGCAAGTATTGATTTTAGTTGGTTTCGTGTGCAGGTCATACTTTGACGGGAAAATATTAGAGGTCGATCTTTTGCAATATTTAGTAAGGGGTCCGCGAAATCAAATCGTCGCCTTGCGACGGGCCGAGACTTGGGCACGCTAAGACAAATCGGATGAATGATTCAATGAAGCACGAAGTGCTCGAATGGCTAAGTCAGGAGAGTGGCCGTGCAACAAAGTTAGGAAATCGAGCCGCATCGGCTCGGCGAAACGACGAAGGCATATCGACTCAAGGTGGGAGGATTGACTTCTTTTTACTCCTTCATTCGATAAGTCAAATGTATTATTGTATGCTAAAAGTTAACCTATCGACGCCACGGGCGTGGTCCGATCGAAAGTAAATCATAACGTGTGTCGAACACTGAGTTAGTACAATTGAAATGAAACGTGCATCAAATGCACGAGTCGCTACGGAATATTGGATATCGCTAAGGCGAGCGCCTCGGTGCGCAAGCCGCAAGAACATGGGATAACTGTACTCGGCGAGTGCCTTAATGCACGAACCATACCGTGCCTTCGTGCACGAGTTAGAACGGCTAGAACATTGAAAGACAATAGGCGAGCGCCCTAGCGCGCAAGCCACGGACATTGAATACTAACTCATAGAACATCGAAATACGGTCGGAACGTGCCTACGTGCACGGGATAATAAAAGATGGCTTCGTTGCGAAAGAATACAGTTGTGGCATGAATGTGGCGGAACTGTCGGATATGACATAATGCCTCGAAAGGTGTTCGGGACCTTCGGGTCGTTCGGTTGGCGAACATTGAGTTGAGGCATAATGCCATTGAACATTGAAACGAAGTATGAAACGTAAGAACATAGAAAGTTAACGAAGGAAATACGAGAGGGGTAATGCGGCATGGTGCCCTTCGAAATGTTCATGGCCTTCGGGCGTTCGTGGAGGACATTCGGGTGTTGTGCCAATTGAAATAGTGATAAGCGAACTTGCTTGGTTGTATGAAATATAAGATTCGTTGCATGGTCAAATGGACTTGAAGACTATTGCCCGTGCACGGGTGTTTCTTCCCTCGAACGTGATCACCAGGGCGCTGGGACCGTTCGGCCTAGGAGGGACTGCGATAATCGGTATTGTTGGTGCACTTCGACTAGACGGGTAGCGACTGTCTAGTGAATGTGATAAGCCACTTACACGAGTACTTCGGGGGTCCTCTGATTGTGGTTAGAAATCACAACTGAGTGATTGTCGTCTTACATATTCGATTCGATAAATACAAGTCCATTCTAGCTTGACAAGCTAGTGACCTTCATATAGTTAAGGGCGATGGGTTTGGAAGTGCAAGGTATACGTATCCTGCATAGATGGATCCGAATAGAAGGCACTTATAACATGACAGGGAATACAGATAGGCGTATTCACCCTGCGTCGGTGCAAGGGCGAGTGCGTCGACTTGGTAAGTCGTGCCACGAATCAAACACGAGAATGCTTGCTTGCCTATTCAATTTGATAACATGCTTTACGTTTTCGAATATACCATGAAATTGACCCTAAGGAGAACATAGCAAGATCATAAGCTAAGTTGCATGATTCAACATAAATATTAGAAATGTCAGTTTGGAAAGATGATCTTTGATTCAGTACATGCGAGGACGATCGTACTGATCCCCCACCAGCTTCATGCAGGGTGCAGGAAATGGATGGCTCGAGGCGAAGTGTTGCTTGAACGCGTTGAGGCTCGGAAATGCCGAAGCGTATTGAAGCGTGCGATCGCTTGACGCTCGGATTCGCGACAGGATTGAGGCGGCCGAGATATAGAAGGCATGATGTATGGAACGGTGAAATCCTTTGTGGGCAAGAGAGAACCTGAGTGTTGTAGCCAATCTGGCATATATTGTTAGGCTATCAAAAGCCTTGTAATCTGATTTCGAATATCAATAAAAAGATTTGTTTCGTATACTCTATTTTCCTTTCGTTGTGAATATCAATTCAAAAGATAACCATTTGAAAACTTGTCATCTTGCCTTGCACGAGCACAACTCCAGGCTCGTGCGGCATCACGCCCCAGCGAGGACGATGATTCGGGTGATTCCGGGTCGGGGCGTGACAAATTGGTATCAGAGCACTAGGCTCAATTTCCTCTGGATGCTTGATTCATTACAATTCCAAAACGTTGCCCACCACCACTTGATATCACTCTTGACTCTACTCGATGCCGCACTGGATGTTCCATACAATAAGTCTAATACAAATTATGTAATTTTGCCGCGTGTTGTTTGGAAATTACATGATGTTCGTTTGGAAAGTTGCGAAAGGTTTGTTGCTGAAAGTGCCACAAGTTGCGAGATATGAATTCGAGAATTTGTTGCCGTGGATGCAACACGTCGTGAATTGAAATTCGAGATATTCGTTGGTTGCAACGAACGATACGAGAAATGTTGGTTGCATCGATACAATGATAGTTGTGGAATGTTGCTGCAGCAATTGCCATGCGTTGATTGTAAATGATGCATTGGAAAGAAAATGAAAGTTGATATTGAATGTGTCGAACGGATTCACATATCGATTTCGGATGTGCGTTGCGATGGGAAGCGATAAGTCAATATCGAATGTGTTGAAATGGATTTGAGCATTGACTTTGAATGTCGGAAATAAAATGTTGCACGAGGTGCAACGCGTATCGAAAATGAAATCATTGCACGAGGTGCAACGCGTATCAAAGTGAAATCGTTACACGAGACGCAACGGATATCGATAATAAAATTTGTCCAAGATGCAAACGGAAGAAAACAAAAGTTATAAATCGAGAAAATGAAATCGGTTCGGTTGCGCACCGAGTTCGTGTTGGCAAATGAATACATTGGCCGAATTGTGTCGGATTTGATTTGAATCAAAGTTACGGTTGTGATCAAGCACGATCACTGCGGAAATCGTAAGTCGGAAGAGATCGTCAGTTTATACTAAGTATAGTACGAGGGAAATGGCTTGGTTCCCGAGTGGTATATGCTATACCACGTAGGCGATGAATGACTCGATTCCGAGTGGTATATGGGATACCACTTGTGCGATGAATTGCATCGACGTATTGTGAGAATTGCGGAAGGTTTGTCCGCAACAGACGGGTGAGTACCGAGACTCGATTGAAAATTTGTGCGACGGCATGTTGATGCAATTGTTCTTCGAAAATCGGTTGGGACGGTAAGGCGAGACTCGTATCGATGAACGATACGTCGGACGAAAGTTATAAGTTGGTCGGACGACCGAGATTAGAGAAACGATTATGCCTTGATGCAATAATCGGATCGACGGGAAAGGGAAAACTCGAGCTTACAAATAAGTCGCACGACATGCGGTCTCGATAGAAATGTTGGACTAGGCGAATCGAATCGCACGACTTACGATCTCGGTAGAAATATTGGGTAAGGCGAATCGAATCGCACGACTTGTGATTTTGATAAAAATGTTGGGCGATGCAAGTTGTAATCGAACCGCACGAGGTGCGACTTCGGTGGAAAGTTAGTTGACGTGAGAAATCGTGCCTATGAAATAGTTGGTTAAGTTACGGCGACACTCATTTGAGTACGACTGAAAACACGCAAAACTTAGAGGGCGAGATCGTATAACTCGAGGGTTCGATGTTGGATAATCGGTAACTCAGTTACGCGATCAAAGTATAGCGGGATGCGGCTTATTGGAAAACAAGTTGATGCGTATGGAAGAGTTGTTGCGAACTTGGAAGTATGCAATGCGAGTTAAGTTGACGTTGAAACGGATTCAAAGTTGACCCTTACGTTATCGAAATGGATACGTCGTATTGAGATCGATACGTGAGGAAACGTAAGCGAAGTGAGAATACAAAATGGAGTGTGCCTTGCGCTATCGAAATTTTGTAAGTAACAATACGAGAAAGAACGGACTGGTTGATCGTGAACTTTGCGATTGATCGAGACGAGATTATAAGTCATCGACGATTGCTCGATGCGTATAGCATCTCGTGTGTCAACCCGCGAATAAGATAGACTCGAATTCGATACGTGTAGATGTTTCGTAAATTGCAGAATCATCGACGGCAGTGCATGACTTGACTCGGAGGATAGTTGCGCCGATAGAAATGGTTGTGTCCGAAATTGGGTATTCGCATAGAATCGTCGGAACGTGATTTGGCTCCGAAATAAGATATAGCATGGTTCGTATTAAACTATCCTTCGTTAATGATCCACAATTATCGAGCGTAGCTTCGGGGCAGCTGACCCTAGAAGACTTGACCGCCAAATCAAATTGAATACTGCAGACCGTAAGATGACCCATGCGATATCGCATATGGGATTGCACCGATAACAAATATAACACGGTGCATGTTGATGATAAGTCTAGGCGATTGCGAGGAACGTGCTATGCACGAGAGGGAACGATAAGGGAATGGCTTACGAGTCATGTCGTTAGATTCGGATTCACCTTGCAATTGAGCTTGCGTGAATCGAAATTTTGTTTGATGTTGCGAGACGGATAAGTTGGGAATTTGGCTAGTGAATTCCTACTCGTTAGGAAATTGAATGTAAGACGCGTCGTTAAGACATTCGTGTCAAGGCGATCGTTGCCTTGAGCACCATCGCCTTGATGTAAACTTTCGTGTCGGATAGATTGTGGCCTTTGTGCAATGTCAATTTAAACTTGCGTCGGGAGAATCTAAGCACGGTGCCTTGGAAAGTAACCTAGCGGGCGTAGCCCTGAATGTTGATGCATTTGCAAGTCAACAAAGAAAATCGTATCGAGACAAGTTGCAAGCGAGACTTCGAAAATAGTTGGACAGCGACGTCGAATGCAAGGCGTTGCGAAGACTCATTGTGATTGGATGCGCGACGGCTTGACGCGACGCATAGAGTTGGTAGTCCATATGAAACATACGAAATGAGAAATGCGATTTTGAATCGCATAGCGTTATGTAATAAAATTGCGAGAACAAGTACTATGGATAAGTCCGATCGAGAGTACGAGATGGCAAGCATAGGATTGAAATTTACCTGTCAGCTTTGTTCCAATTTGCTACGACTGGACTTGGTCGAAAAACACATATCTTCGGGACGCCTTGAATATAGGTACGAATCCAAATCGAGTTGTATCCAAATTCAAATCGAGCTGCAGGGATGACTTTGAAATACTAGTGAAATGCTTGCGAGATATTATGAAATCGAACATCATTGTGGGGCGAGATCGTGAAACGATCTATAAAACACTTAGTCGGAGTGTTGGTTTTGGTTCGAGGACGAACCTTGTTTTGAGTGGTATATTCTGTAATGCCCCGCTCCGTACGGCGCATTACGCTGAAACGTTGACTCAGCGAGTCGCGTTGACCCAAAGGAATGTATCGATGCAAAATGATACGAGAGTTAAGTTGTCCCGAGCAACGCATCGAACTAAGTCGATGCGAAGAGTTACGTCGACCCGAGTAATGCATCGGACTATGTCGATGCGAAGAGTTGCCTTGTCCCTAAGAATGCATCGAGTGAATCGATACGAAGCGCCGCGTTGCCCCGAAGGATGAGTGCATTGAATCGGCTCGAAGATTCTAAGAAATCGAATCGACCAAGGCACAAGTCCGAATCGAAGCAAGTATTGATTTTAGTTGGTTTCGTGTGCAGGTCATACTTTGACGGGAAAATATTAGAGGTCGATCTTTTGCAATATTTAGTAAGGGGTCCGCGAAATCAAATCGTCGCCTTGCGACGGGCCGAGACTTGGGCACGCTAAGACAAATCGGATGAATGATTCAATGAAGCACGAAGTGCTCGAATGGCTAAGTCAGGAGAGTGGCCGTGCAACAAAGTTAGGGAATCGAGCCGCATCGGCTCGGCGAAACGACGAAGGCATATCGACTCAAGGTGGGAGGATTGACTTCTTTTTACTCCTTCATTCGATAAGTCAAATGTATTATTGTATGCTAAAAGTTAACCTATCGACGCCACGGGCGTGGTCCGATCGGAAGTAAATCATAACGTGTGTCGAACACTGAGTTAGTACAATTGAAATGAAACGTGCATCAAATGTACGAGTCGCTACGGAATATTGGATATCGCTAAGGCGAGCGCCTCGGTACGCAAGCCGCAAGAACATGGGATAACTGTACTCGGCGAGTGCCTTAATGCACGAACCATACCGTGCCTTCGTGCACGAGTTAGAACGGCTAGAACATTGAAAGACAATAGGCGAGCGCCCTAGCGCGCAAGCCACGGACATTGAATACTAACTCATAGAACATCGAAATACGGTCGGAACGTGCCTACGTGCACGGGATAATAAAAGATGGCTTCGTTGCGAAAGAATACAGTTGTGGCATGAATGTGGCGGAACTGTCGGATATGACATAATGCCTCGAAAGGTGTTCGGGACCTTCGGGTCGTTCGGTTGGCGAACATTGAGTTGAGGCATAATGCCATTGAACATTGAAATAAAGTATGAAACGTAAGAACATAGAAAGTTAACGAAGGAAATACGAGAGGGGTAATGCGGCATGGTGCCCTTCGAAATGTTCATGGCCTTCGGGCGTTCGTGGAGGACATTCGGGCGTTGTGCCAATTGAAATAGTGATAAGCGAACTTGTTTGGTTGTATGAAATATAAGATTCGTTGCATGGTCAAATGGACTTGAAGACTATTGCCCGTGCACGGGTGTTTCTTCCTTCGAACGTGATCACCAGGGCGCTGGGACCGTTCGGCCTAGGAGGGACTGCGATAATCGGTATTGTTGGTGCACTTCGACTAGACGGGTAGCGACTGTCTAGTGAATGTGATAAGCCACTTACACGAGTACTTCGGGGGTCCTCTGATTGTGGTTAGCAATCACAACTGAGTGATTGTCGTCTTACATATTCGATTCGATAAATACAAGTCCATTCTAGCTTGACAAGCTAGTGACCTTCATATAGTTAAGGGCGATGGGTTTGGAAGTGCAAGGTATACGTATCCTGCATGGATGGATCCGAATAGAAGGCACTTATAATATGACAGGGAATACAGATAGGCGTATTCACCCTGCGTCGGTGCAAGGGCGAGTGCGTCGACTTGGTAAGTCGTGCCACGAATCAAACACGGGAATGCTTGCTTGCCTATTCAATTTGATAACATGCTTTACGTTTTCGAATATACCATGAAATTGAACCTAAGGAGAACATAGCAAGATCATAAGCTAAGTTGCATGATTCAACATAAATATTAGAAATGTCAGTTTGGAAAGATGATCTTTGATTCAGTACATGCGAGGACGATCGTACTGATCCCCCACCAGCTTCATGCAGGGTGCAGGAAATGGATGGCTCGAGGCGAAGTATTGCTTGAATGCGTTGAGGCTCGGAAATGCCGAAGCGTATTGAAGCGTGCGATCGCTTGACGCTCGGACTCGCGACAGGATTGAGGCGGCCGAGATATAGAAGGCATGATGTATGGAACGGTGAAATCCTTTGTGGGCAAGAGAGAACCTGAGTGTTGTAGCCAATCTGGCATATATTGTTAGGCTATCAAAAGCCTTGTAATCTGATTTCGAATATCAATAAAAAGATTTGTTTCGTATACTCTGTTTTCCTTTCGTTTTGAATATCAATTCAAAAGATAACCATTTGAGAACTTGTCATCTTGCCTTGCACGAGCGCAACTCCAGGCTCGTGCGGCATCATGCCCCAGCGAGGACGATGATTCGGGTGATTCCGGGTCGGGGCGTGACAGGCGCAGCCTGCAAGAGAGTTTGGGAACTCGTCTCCAGTTCAGTTCAGCATATCATCTGCAGACAGATGGCCAGTCAGAGCGCACAATCCAGACTCTTGAAGACATGTTGAGGTCTTGCACACTTGACTTCGGTGGGTCGTAGGAAGATCACCTGCACCTGGTAGAATTCTCGTACAATAACAGTTTCCAGGCCAGTATTTAGATGACTCCGTTCGAGGCTCTGCATGGTAGGAAGTGCAGATCCCCGCTAGCGTGGGATGATGTTGGAGAGAGGCAGATGCTCGGTCCAGAAATGATTGCCCAGACAATTGAAGTAGTCAGAAAAGTCAGGGATCATCTTCGAGTTGCCCAAGATCGTCAGCGACATTGGACCGATGCCCATCGGCGCCCCTTAGAGTTTGCTATCGACGACCATGTATTCCTTAGGATCTCGCCTAACCGCGGCGTCAATCGCTTTGGCGTGCGAGGAAAGCTTAGTCCTAGGTATATAGGGCCATTCGATATCCTGGAGCGAGTAGGAGATGTATCCTATCGTCTCTCTCTTCCGCCGTCGCTAAGAGAGGTGTATGATGTATTCCATGTGTCCCAATTACGACGGTATATCCCAGACCCGAGCCATATCCTAGACCATTCGGAATTGGTTGTTGGTACCAACCTTTCGTATGAGGAGAGGCCCGTGTCTATATTGGACCGGAGGAAAAGATACTCAAGAACAAGACTATTAGTTTAGTCCGTGTTGCTTGGGGTCATCACTCTTTAGGTGAGTCAACGTGGGAGCGTGAGGATAACATCCGATCGCGATATCCCGACTTGTTTGACTCGTAAGGTATAATGTCTTCCTTATGCCTTATGCTTGCCATCCCTTGCTTGTATGTATGATTGTTTGATTGTTTGCTTAGTATAGCTTAATTGTGGATAGCATAGCGGGCTCTTACATCTCTAAACATCTTGGTTTAAATTTCGAGGGCAGAATTCTTTTAAGGTGGGTAGAGTTGTAACGTCCGTATTTCGGAATACGTATTTTGATTAAGCCTGTATGTATTTTGGACATGTATTTTATTTTCTCAGATTTGGGCCTGTAATTGTATTTTGGCTCGACTTGCGAATTTTGGTTTTCTCGTAAATTGGGTTTTACGTGGCTTGGTTTTATTCTTGTGGAGAAGGAATTGGTTTGGTTTAGTTTGGTTTGGTTTATTATGCATTGGAACACCTTAACCTATACTCCGCCCTTATTCCACCACAACCCACCCTCATTAAAATCCCTACCAACCTTTCTCTCTCCTCTTTACTCTTTTATTAATTCTCCATCTTCTTCTTCCTCCTTCCTCCACCAACACCATAGGCAAGTGCACCTTGCCACCAAAAAAGCACCCCATTTTATTTGTCCATTAGCTAGATTAGGCCATGGTGAACAACATTAGAACTTGGCATTTTATGATTTGGAGCTTCCATTTTTCTAGATCTAGGTTTTAACCATTTTCAGAAATTCTTGGTTTTGATCTATTAAACTTTGATTTTTGCTTGTTTTGATGCTTCCATGTGGAAGGGAATTCAATTTTACATAAGTTAGACCTTTGAAAATCCAAATTTTGTTTTGATTTGGCCAAGATATGGAGATTTGAAGTTTTGGTGTTTTGATGACTCTCTCGGCCTGGTGGAGAAGAAGATCTTAGCCTGCGCTCTTTAGCACAAGGCTGAACAGCGCAAACCCCTCCTCGGCCTGTGCTCTTTAGCGCATGGCCGAATTGCGCAACTCCTCGGCCAGCGCATTGCGCTAAGCTGATTTGCGCTGGCGCTCCTTAGATCCAGCGCCTTCCATCCCCTAGCGTACTTGATTGCTGCGCAACTCGTTCCCAGCGCGCTCAACCTTAGCGCAATCTGGCTCTAGCGCAACTCATTTGCGCAGTTCACCCCCTGCGCAGCTCGCTTCCAGCGCAACCTGACCCAGCGCAAGCCGACCCTAGCGCAACCCAGCTTCAGCGTAGTTCATCCACTGTGCAGTCCATTCCCTTGTGCAACCTGATCTATTGCGTAGTCTATTTGACCATGGAGATTGGATTTTATTTTCTTTAAGCTTGGCTTCTCTTTTGTGGATTGGGTTTTGAGATCTTGTTCCGCACAGCACGACTATCTTGACCCAACACGACCTGACACGATTTTCAGTGTTTGCTATGACTAGTATGGTTTTCGTGATTTCTGTGATTTATGATCCTAATACTTCTGATCTTCTTGGTAGTGACCCGATGGGGTACACTCTTGACTTGTAACCTGATAACTTGATAGTGGCTCGTGGCGGCGCACTCCTGACTTGTAACTTGTAACTCGTAACTTGTAACTTGACTCGACTTGACTCAACTTGATAACTGGTCGTAATTGACTTGTCCTGACACCGTGGGTGTTCTTTCTTATTGCTTGTGCAAATCTACTTGTCTTGTCTTACATCATGTCTAGGACGTGACTCCCTAGTACCACGGCCAGGGACTCGCACTGAATTGGATTAGGCTAATGATTAGATCAAACTAGAACATGGGGAATTTCCAGTCACAAGTAATCTCATTATCTGGGCGCTTTCATGGACTTGTAGCTTGCCGACGAGTAGAGCATATTTCCAGCACACTGTCATGTGTTGCACCCTCTAAGTCACCTAAGGGTATATCGTCTCCAGGGCGATGTACCCAACCATACTCTCAACCCGCGGAAGGATAACTAGATAGTCTGCAGGGCTTGGGGCTGGGGAAATTCTCACTTGCATCTTGTTAGTAATTAGGCTTGTGATAATCCTAGTTAGTTAAATAGTAAGCCGTAGTATTTGCTTGGCCACTTGTTAATGGATGGTGTCCAGCCCTGTCTAAGTCTCGTCTAGTCCCTATACATGGTACTCTTGTATATGATTGTTTTACTTATCTTTAACAATGAATGGGCAGAGACAAGTGCTATTCAGGCGAAGGATTACAATCCCGGTCCTTGTCTGGTTTACGGGTTGTAATCTGGCTCCCGGAATGGTTCCATGTCCCTAATCGTTTATTGTCCTGTTATACTCTTTATTACTTGTACCTTTCTTCCATTTTCTTATGTTCTGATATGCTGGCTTTTGTTCTTATTTCGTGGCCTCCTTTGTGGCACTTGCTCTTTCTGGGGTTTGACCCAGCTGGTTTTGTGTGGCCAGATTTCGGAGCAGCACCCGAGGATCTACCGAACCTCCAGCCCAATGGTGGCGACTAGAAGGAACCCGGGCTACGAGTGGGTCATCCCTTTTGTTTCACTCACTCCATTGTAAATTATTGTTTTGAGGCGTTTAGCCGACGAGTGCCTGTTAGCTCGATGCATATTTACTTACTGTCTGCCTACGGGCTGTAACATGATTAACAAATCCTAGGGTTGATCATGTATGACTTAACTCTTGCTAGTCCTCGCATTTTGTATGACTAGCTTCATGATCAGCTGGATATGTAATATTTGGGACGCCTTTTATTTTATATTTGGTGGTCAAACATCTTGTAACTATATTACTTGCTTGAGATTGAGACAATAGGCTTGACCTTAAGAGACCGTTGGCTTGTAGTAAACCCTCATATCTAGACAGCCGTGACCGTATAGCGAGGTGGATTCCATTTCAATATACGTAGCTGGCTATGTACGCCCCCGCTCTCCAGTATTCTGGTTATGGGGCGTGACAGAGATCGCGGAGACAGCAGATAAGGCTGCGAAGCCAAATGAACCAGAAACATCTCCCGAAGTACTGCAATCTCCAACACTTGCAAAAGAAACTGCCCACCTTCCAGCTTCTCCTCGATCACTACGTGCTGAAGAAGATCGATTAATGATCGATGCTCTGAATGACTGTGACTTCGGCTTCCACGATGATATAGATCTGGTCGCCGCAAGTGATAGCGAAGAAGCCCGAGAAGAAAGTGCAAGTGATGAAGATACATCAGCAGAGGTGGTTGATGACACTCTGAATCCAGAAGAGGATGTTGATGTACATGTATCCCCAGAGGCTGTTGATGATACGCTGAATCTAGAAGAGGATGTTGATGTACATATATCACCAGAGAAGAATGCGGTTAAATAAGTAGCACCGGAGGGAGCTACTGTCACCCATCAAGGAGGTACTGGTATTGACTGATAGTAATACCCTTCTTTTATGGATTAAATGGCTGACTTCTTAATTTTTATCCATGCAAAAATTCAACTTTCTCCGATTCCTCCAATATGCACTGATATCGTGCAAATAAAGGCGATAGCCAGCAGCAGCCATCATTTATCAGGTGGCTGTGAAGCGGGTAGTAGCCAGGCAGTAATATCTGAAGCTACTTCTGCGAGGCTACAACCCATGTCAGCAGATGACAGACTTGTCACTGGACCCAGCCATGGTAAGATTGCCCTTACTTTTGATCCTTTTCGATAGTTGCTAATGACAGCAAAATGATAAGGTTCATTTGATTTTGCAGAGGAACATCTGGGAGGGGCAGCCAGCTCTAACATGGCTCCCTTGTCTAAAGAGACTACCGTTCATGCTGCCGAACTTCTACCTGTGCAGGCACCTGCTGCTTCAACGTCCATGGGAGTAGCTGCTACACCCGGTGCCATAGCTACTAACAAATTTATAATTGGCTCCTTCACCAACCTTTTCTTCAATTCATTGGGACCCTTAGTAGACAGGGTAATAGAGAAAGAAGATGTTGGTTTCACCACTGTTAGAGGTCCAACCTCTTATCTGATCAATGCCATCCGAAATCAAGGTGATGAAGCTCAAGCTGTTTTTCTTGAACACATACTGGATGAGCTGGAGGAATCAGTTAAGATCTACAAAGATCTTAATTGGGGGGAAGTAGAGCCTTTGATACATGCTGAGTTTGAGAGGATGTCTCGAGAGGTTGCAGTTGCGAAAGTTGATTTCCAGGTTCTCTTGGACACTTTCACTACCAAGTCTTCAGAGTATAATTCCCAGGTGGAAATAATAGCATCTGCTGCTGGAGAGGAGGAAAAGAAAGTTGTTGAGCTGAAAGCAGAATCTGCCCATCTTCAAGAAGAGTTGAGACTTGTTCAGCTTGCTCTGGAAGATGAGGCCACACAACATCAAGCTGCAGTTCAGCAACTGGACACTCTGACCCAGGAAAGAAATGAGTATGTCACAACTCATCAAGCTGAAATCTCCCGCAGATTAGTAACCTTGCCGACTTTTGATGATAAGTCTGGAATGGAGGAAGCTAGGAGACGGGTGATGGATTCTCGTGAGGAGCGACTTCAAACTTTAAAGCAGCAGATGGCTAGTTTGATGACCCCACCAGCTGAATAGAAAGACTTTTTGTATCTTCTGTTTTGTGATATGTCTTTTTTTGTAATGCCTTTTGATTTTGATCAATAAAAAGATATTTTCTTTGTGGCTCTATTATTTATTGCATATCTCATTCGGATATAAATAATAGCGATAGAAAACATATTCAGAGGTCCGGGACATGATATATTTCTTGATTTAGAAAATAATTATATTCATTATATCTGCTCAAAGGTAATGTGGACATGGCAGAATATAATTTGTTGAATATCATTATTTCAGTAGACAACTTAATCAAAGGTAACAAATACATGACAAGTTGCTGATGTGAATGAACGAATGAATCTTCAAAACGAAATAAATCGTCGGAATGAACGGATGGACCGTCAAATGAATGGAATGAACGGGTGAACCGTCAGATGAATAGAATGAACGGATGAACCGTCGGATGAATGAAATGAACGAATGAACCGTCGGATGAATGTAATGAACGGGTGAATCGTCAGATGAATGTAATGAACGGGCGAACCGTCGGATAGATGAAATGAACGGGCGAACCGTCAGATGAATGTAATGAACGGGCAAACCGTCGGATAGATGGAATGAACGGGTGAACCGTCAGATGAATGTAATGAACGGGTGAACCGTCGAATGAATGAAATGAACAGATGAACCGTCGGATGAATGTAATGAACGGGTGAACCGTCGGATGAATGTAATGAACGGACGAACCGTCGGATAGATGGAATGAATGGGCGAACCGTCAGACGAATGTAATGAATGGGCGAACCGTCGGATAGATGGAATGAACGGGTGAACCGTCAGATGAATGTAATGAACGGGTGAACCGTCGGATAGATGGAATGAACGGGCGAACCGTCAGATGAATGTAATGAACGGACGAACCATCGGATAGATGGAATGAACGGGTGAACCGTCAGATGAATGTAATGAACGTTGCGAAGGACGCGTCGCTTTGTTGTTTCAAGAATCTCTGCCTATAAATAGAACAGAAATCTAGATGGAACGATCACTTTCACTTTTCAATACAAAGATGTCATCTGGAGATGCATCCAAGAAGGCTAAGATCGCCCCGAAGGTCGAAGAACTCCTGGAGGAACATCCAGCCGATCCCAACCAGCCAAAGCAGATAGAAGCGGGCGAAGGTTCGTCTGCACCCAAGCCACCAAGGGACATCTTGGACTTCCTACTTGAACCAGGGAAAACTGAGGAAGAGGAGGCTAAACGACTGGCCGCTTGCAAATTTCTAGTGGGTTCGAGCAAAGATGTCCTCGGCTCTTTTGCTGATTATGTTTTTGAAAAGGACGGTAGTGGTCCTCGTCCTGTCTTCATGAAGGACGATAGCGATTCCCGTCCTTGATATTATGTAACAACGCTTATGATGAAATAAAAATCAAACTTTATTTATGAACTTGTCTGATGATATGTATAAGCAATCTCTTTTACATTTATACATAATACTTTTTGAGGAATTTGCCATTGATGGGCATCATTGCAACTCGACCGTCCAGTTCTGTGAGTTGATAGGCTCCTTTTGAGAAGACTTTGCTTACGATATATGGACCTTCCCACTTTGCATCAAATTTGCCCTTGCTCATATGAGTCATAGTCATGGAACGTGTGACTGTTAGAACGAGTTCTCCTTTCTGAAAGGCTCTGACTTTAACTTTGCGGTTGAAAGTCTTCGAGATGCGGGCTTGGTATAACTCAATATGCTGTTGAGCCAATAGCCGCTTCTCGTCAAGCGCCTCCAATTCCTGAAGTCGAAGAATATCGTTGTTTTTCGTTGTCAGCTCATTAGCGATGGCCATCCTTAAGGAAGGAATTTGAAGTTCCAGGGGTAGAACTGCTTCACAGCCGTACACCAAAGAGAAGGGCGTACATCCTGTAGGGTTGCGGACCGTAGTACGATAGGCCCAAAGACATTCTCCAAGCTTTTTACTCCAGTTTTGTTTGTTAGTAGACACAAACTTCTTAAGGAGCTTGATGATAGTTTTGTTAAAGGCTTCGGCCAAGCCATTAGCAGCAGGATTGTAAGCTGTCGAAACGACGTTGTCAATTCGATGATCGTCGCAGAATCTTGTAAATTTTTGACTGATGAACTGAGGTCCATTGTCATAAATGATTTGTCGAGGTACACCAAATCTATAGATGACATGGTGTTTGATGAAGTTGATGACGCTACTGGTTTTGACTTCAGCCAAAGGTATAGCTTCAGCCCATTTAGAGAAGTAGTCAGTTATTGCTAGTATGAACCGATGTCCATTAGAAGAAGGAGGATTGATGGGACCTATAACATCCATGCCCCAAGCTTCGAAAGGCCAGGAATCAGCAGTCGGATGTAGGAATTCCGACGGTTGATGTATGAAATATGCATGAATTTGACAGGCGCGACATTTCCTTGCATATTCGATGGCATCAGATACCATAGAGGGCCAGTAATAACCCATTCATCGGATGCGATCCTGTAGCTTAGGACCAGGTTGATGTGCTCCGCAGTCACCATCGTGAGCTTCGCGCAATACCTGCTTTGCTTCATCACCAGCAAGACAGCGCAAGAGTAGGCCGTCATAAGTCCGTCGATAGAGAGTCTTGGTGGTTTGATTGTAGTAGAATCAGAGAGTTCATCGACGAATACTCGTATCCTCCTTAGGATCTTCAGGAAGTATGTCGTGAACTACGAAAACGATAAAAGGAGCTCTCCAATCTTCGTTGATAATATTGACTTCAGTGAAGTTACTGAACTCAATATTACGATTGTTTTCGATGCAAAACAATTCCCTGTTGGAGACAACCACCACCTGCTGTCTTTTGATAGGGATGGCTAAGACTGCTGCAAGATTGGCCAAAGCATCTGCTTCGGTATTGCAAGCTCGGCGGACATATTCGATGAAGAAGGCTTTGAATGATGTAGCCATGCTGATTACCGATTCATGGTAAGGCACTAGATCTTGATGACGAACTTCATAGGTTCCTCTAACCTGGTTAACAACCAGCTTGGAGTCGCCATAGACTTCAAGATATTCGACGTCCAGTTGTTTGGCTAATTAAAGGCCAATGAGCAGAGCATTGTACCCTGCTACGTTGTTGGAGCAGGGTTCATCTAAGGAGTAGGCTCTTTGGATAGTTGACCCGTCTGGAGAAACAAGAACAACCCCAACTCCTGCGACAATGGTACCCTTTGGTCCAATCTTGGATGCACCGTCAAAGAATAAACGCCAAGTAGAAAATCCTTCGGATATCATATTTGATTTCAATGTCTCATCTAGAATTTCATCATAGAGTTTGGATGTCTCTGGTACAGGATGAGCTGCTAAAAAGTCAGCTAATGCTTGACCCTTGACACACTTTTGTGGTACATATACCATGTCATATTGGGCTAGCAGAATGACCCATGTAGCTAACCGAAAATTGATCGTGCTAGGCTTCTTTATCAGTACCCGAAGAGGATTAACTCGGGATATGACATGAATAGTTTGTCCAATGATGTAATGCCTTGTCTTTTGAACAGCAAACATAAGAGCTATGCATTCTTTTTCGACTGGACTATAGCGGTGTTCGGCACCAATCATAGTACGAATGAGATAATAGATGGCATGTTCATGACCTTCTTTGTTCTTTTGAGCAAGTAAAGCACCCAATGAATGGTCCATAGTACAGACATACATTAAGAATGGTATGCCTGAGATTGGTGGCACCAAGAATGGTAGGTTCATGAGATATCGCTTTATATCTTCGAATGCTTGTTGACATTCTTCGGTCCAAATGAAAGATACACCCTTCTTTATTAGCTGAGTAAATGGTCTGCAGCGTCCAGATAGATTTGAAATGAATCTCCTGATGTACGCAAGTCGACCTTGGAATCCTCGTAGCTCTTTTAGGTTGCGTGGAGGACGCATCTCTTGAATGGATTTGATCTTCTCGGGATCCATGTGTATACCCTTAGAGGTAATGACGAAGCCGAGAAATTTACCACTAGAGACACCCAAGAATGACTTGGTGGGATTCATTTTGAGTTGATGTTGGCACATCAAATTGAAGATAGTTCTTAAATCTTGGATGTGATCTTCCTTTAGACGACTCTTGACGGCGATATCGTCAACGTAGCACTCGACA
The DNA here is from genome assembly GCA_029216955.1 of Iris pallida. Lineage (NCBI taxonomy): Eukaryota > Viridiplantae > Streptophyta > Magnoliopsida > Asparagales > Iridaceae > Iris > Iris pallida. Next base: position 2,408,290 of record JANAVB010045020.1, read on the forward strand.
GTCTCGCGCAGATGATCTCGAAAGATGGTACTCATAGCTCGTTGGTAAGTTGCGCCAGCGTTCTTGAGACCAAATGGCATCACAGTATAGCAGTAGACTCCGCGAGGAGTGCGGAAAGAGGTATGTTTTTCATCTTCAGGATTCATCCGAATCTGATTGTACTAAGAGAATCCATCCATGAAGGATATCCTTTCGGATCCACAAGTGTTGTCGATCATGACATCCGTGATAGGGAGAGAAAATTTATCTTTTGGACAGGCTTCATTAAGATCCCGAAAGTCGATACAACTCGAACTTTGCCGATTTTCTTCAGGACTAGAACGACGTTGGCTACCCAGTCAGGATATTGTTCTTCTCGAATAAAGCCACAAGCGATGAGCTTCTTGACTTCATCGTCGATTGCGTCCATCATTTCTGGCTTGAAGCGCCGTTGTTGCTGTTTGACTGGTTTTGCATTAGGCAAGATATTCAATTTGTGAGTAGCAACTTTGGGATCTAAACCTGGCATATCTTCATAATTCCAGGCAAAAACATCAATGTATTCTCGAATAAGAAGAATTAATTCTTACTTATCTGCCTCTGGAAGGTTCTTGCTGATGAATATTGGACGAGGTGACCCGCTCTATCCTACATCAATTTGAACCAATTGATCTTCGGTAGGAGGTTCTCGTTGTTCGAATCGGAGTTCCCATTGGGTATCCATTCGTTGAGCCCAAGGATCTATTTTGGGATTTTTTTCAATATCCTCGTCATATCCTTCTGGAAGTTCGACGGAGACCATGTTAGAAGATACGATCAGCCGATGAATTTGACCAATACTGGTATCAGAATTCCATAATCTGGAATCAGAAGAATTAGAGCGCTCTTCACTATCAGATTCGGAGACTGCTGGGGATAATACCGGAGGTGAAGCATATCCGAGACCTCTTTTCGTACTGCTATAGTACATCTCTGACTTTCCTTTCGGAACAGTCGTACGGATAGGGGTTCGTCTATCCTTACCATAGTTGAGGCCATTCTTAAAGTCATAACCCATCTTTCGGATGATATCTTTTAATTATTGACTGTAATGACGAAGTTGGAGATGTCCCGTATCGTTGCTTTTGCTATTATCCGTATAGCTGAATTTTTGTTCTGGTCTTTTACTAAAAAGTATTGGACTCTCGCCTCTCTTTCGAGAAGGGACAACAAAGTATGAATCATCTGGGTGTTCGAGTGAGACCTCTGTTTGAAGAGACTATACAACTCTCATTGTAAATGACTGAAAGCTATCTAACATATCCAAATAGCACTTAGCATGATAAATGACATCAGTATACTAGAAAGTAGATAGTTTTTTATTGATTTGTACATCTGTATTTACAACAGGACCTTTAGCCTTAGCAGGCTTGGTCAGATTGATTACAAGAGGGGGAGAAGAAGAACGTGGAGGAGGCTTGCTACGACGAAGGTCAATAACAAGTGGCTCAGAGGAGGTGAGCTCCCTTTTGTCCTTGTTATGAGATAAATCAATAACAAGTGGATCAGAAGAGGTGAGCTGCCTTTTATCCTTGTTACGACGTAAGTCGATAACAAGTGGCTCAGAAGAGGTGAGCTCCCTTTGATCTTGACCACCATCAGTTGGTTGCTTCTGGACTGGCAAGTGAATAGCCAGTGGTTTGGAGGACTGAGGATGAGAAACACGTCCTTTGACAGGTATGATGAGGGTGTCATTGGGCACTGCTTCTTGTTCTTCTTCAGTGTCTAGAGCTAGTACTACCTTCATGAACTCATCTTTATACATACGAGCATCGTTACAATATGCTTCGACACCTTTGAAAGGATAAAGATCCGCAACCTCCTTTTGAACCTCTCCATTGTCATCAACATACTTGAAATATTGATGGAGAGTAGAAGGAACAATGTTGTGTTCATGCAGGAATGGTCTCCCCAATAAAGCATTGTAAGAACAACTATGGTTGTCTATGATGTAGAAGGTCACCTTTGTGCGGAGATTGCCTATTTGGAGTTTTAGGCGAATCTTGCCCAAAGGTTCACTTCTTCCCCGGTTGAACCCCAAGATGGTGGTGATTGTACCAGAAAGACTATGTACTGGGATCTTCAGTGCGTCTAGCATTGTCTTCGGCATAATGCTGAGTGCTGACCCTGGATCTATCAGAATACGATCGACTTTCATCGAGTCGACATATCCTGTATAGTATAGAGGACGGTCATGCCTATTGTCTTCCATCAACATATCATCCTGTGTGAAGGTAATGTTTGGAATTAATTCCAATACACTGTGACAATGGAGACAAGAGGCAGGCTCTGATTCTGGCTTCTTGAGAAGAGTTAGACAAGTTTTTGCCTGCATTAGAGCTTCACTCAGAGTTTTTCGAGTCTCTTTATAAAGACGCAAGAGCTCGAAAATTGACAGCCTAGCCGGTGTATTGGCTAGTTGAGCCAAGATATCAAAGTTGTATGGCTTCTCAAGTCCATAACGAGATGACTTCTTCAAAGGCTTGTCGAAGCGGACTTGTTGTTTGCCTTTGTCGACTGTCGTCGGTTTGGGGGGAATGGGTACTACAACCGGTGAGGATGCAGAAGGAATGTCTTAAGTGGAAACAGGTTGTACTGGAGCGGACTCAGAAGAAGAAGCAGGATTTTTTTGATTTTCAGGAACTTCCCATAGATAGGCTTTCCCTGACCTGGTGCCCAGCATGATTTCTTATTCAACTATGGGGTCAAAAGACACCATATTGCAGATCTTTGTCTTGCCCTTGGAGCGTTCTTCACTCTTGGAAGAAGAGGGAATTTCGAACTCCGAAGCATGATCAGGGTGAATCCACATAATCTCACCATTGTCAAGAGATAAGGGGACGAGACCTTTACTTCGTGGAGGAGGAAGATTCTCGATCTCAAGAGTGGCCTTGGGGGTAGGGATGACACCATGCTGTACCATCTGTGGAGGGAAGTTACCGAACTGTACTGAGACCATGTTCGCGGTAACAGTCTTCTCGTCTTGCTGCAGAGTGACAACCCCAGCGTTGACTAGCTCTTGAATCTTGCCTTTGAGCACGTAACATGCTCGAGTGGGATGTCCAATGAACCTGTGATAGACACAATATTTAGGATGATCAGTCTTACTGACCTCATCAGGCTTCTTCGGGTCTGGGAGTTGGAGCTTATTGCTTTTGATCAAGCAATCGAAGATGCTTACGGTGTCGTTCTCGTCAAAGGAGTACTCTACTTTCGGACGAGGTCCCTTGGTGGAGGGGCAGAAGGAGTAGAAGTAGACGTAGGTGGAGCCACGTTAACAGCCAGAGATTCTTTGCTTTTCAAATTGATGTTCAAGGTTTCTTTTTCCTTGCGGTTGTTCTGGCGATTACCGCTGCTCGATGTCTGATGTTCATCCCGATCGGGGTTAGACATGTGTACCCCCAACTGCTTGAACTTGTCAGCGCTAACTTCAGCTGCTTTAGTATTGACAATGAATGATGGCTAGTCTTGGAATTGAGTTGATCCTGTCCACATGTTAATAATAGGCAAAAGATTTGCCTTGCAAGTATCTATAGTTACAGCGGCCGGAGTTCCAGGAGGCATCTTTAAGGCTTCTCGGCAGAACCTTTCAATAAAACTCTCAGCGGTTTCATTATGTCTTTGTTTGATCTTGTTGAGGGCTGACATGGTCATGTCGTTGATTCCTTCGTAGAATCGCTCCAAGAAGATTTGTTTGAAACCTGAGAATGATACAGCCATCAGGCAAGCTTCTGTACCAATCGTATGCTACACCAGCTAAACAGCCGACGAATATCCTGGTAAGAAGAGCGTCATTTGGCTGAAGTTGAACGGTCATTACCTCAAAGTGGTTAATGAACTGGCTCGGGAAAGTACTGTCGTCAAACAGCAAAATTGTGAGAATCTTGTATTTTGGAGGAAATAGGACTTCCTTCCATTCAACTGGATAGGGTTGTTTGATCCCCAATCTTTGTAAGTTGTCTTTATCTTTAAAGGCCTCGAACTGAGTGCGCAAGAGTTTAACCGCTTCATTAGCATCTTCTGATAATGAAGAAGGAGCAGGCTGAATTATAGTGTTAAGGGGAGGAACAGCATGGTAAGCACTAACCCCAGTTCCTGACTGACTGGGTGTGGGTTGAATTTGTACAAGGGCTATTTGAGGAGATACTACCCCCAGACCTGCTTTGACAGGCACCGACGATGCTATGATCTCAGGATTTGCAGCAGGTACAGTCGGTGGTACTGTATATTGGGCCATGATGATAGAATGCATACTTGCAACCATTTCAGCCATGGTCTTCAGCGTGTCTTCTAGTGCAGCTATTCGTTGTTTTTGATTTGCTGAACTAGAAGCATCTGGGTCTTCAGTGACAACATAAGCTGTCACTTCTCTAGGTACAGTGGAGGACACTGTCTGTTCAGAACTTTCGCTGTATGCATCATAATCAGAGAAGGAATCATCTCCTGAGTGAGAAGTAGGAAGATGACGCGAAGGGTCTTGGAGAAGATTCCTTTGACCGATTGTGTCTCGGCTTCGGGATCGGGTATGTTGAAATACTCCTTCAGAAGATTCTTGGAGTAAATCCAAGTACCGCTGGCTGGGCTTACGAGGTTTGCCGTGCTTGGAGCACTTTCTACCCCCAGTGTCTCGAGAAGCCATATTGACGGAAGTATACAATACTTCGTCTTCATCTTCTGACATTGGCTCCGAAGTTGCAAAATTCAGATGATCAAAGACAGATCGTTTTGTTGTCTGGCAACAGCACTTGATGAAAACCTTGTGATTACAATGGTGTTCAAGTGGTTGAACTGGAGGTGTCGAGATATTGTCCTGCTTTTGCTTGAGGTGTTCTCAGAGGTCAGGAACAATGACAGGACGAGAATAAGTTTAAGGGATATGTTCTTTGACAACATTCGGAACATGGTTCCGGTTCTTCAGATGTTTTGTCCCTTGAATGTACAGGGAAATACTCACTTCATTAGCATAGGTGTCAGGATTTTTGATCCTGGAAGTTTGCCTTTGATGCAGGTTCGTCTTCGGCATTGGCTGCTTGCATTTCGCCGAAGTTGACGTAGACCGAGATCTATTGAGATAAACTCATAGATCATCAAACTCACCTCCAGGGGTTTCTGTCTGAGACACCAGTAATTTACCCTGCTTTGATCGGGATATCTGGAGAGGGAGATCTTGAAATTCCGCTACCGGAGTAGGCAGAATACCTCTTTGATTGGTACATTTCTCTTTGGCAGGAAGAAAAGAACTCTTGTTTGAGAGAGTTCTTGTACTGATTGGTGCCGAGGCACTTTCAGATTGATCTTCCGAGGTAAAAACCGGGGAAGACTGAGAAAAGACTAAAGGACCTTTTCCCTTGTTTTGTGAGGAAGGGTTAGCTAAAGAGCGTTTTCCTCTGTTGTCTTCCAAGTTGTGGAACGAGGAAGTTTGAGAAAAGACCAACGGGCCTTTTTCTTTGTTCTGAAGAGGAGGAGGAATAGTCAACAGACTACCCCCAGTGGATTGCGCTGGTGCAACAGGGTGCTTGGGAAGAGGAGCAGAGTTTTTTCTCTTGCTGTAAAAAGAAGGGAGATTAGCCAAAAGGCTATCCCTCATAGACTGCGCTGGAACAGTTTGTGCAGGGGTTGAAGTGGCAGTAGGCACATTGGCTGGTTGCACATGAGAAGCTTTGACAGATGGCCTTTTGGCCACAGATACTGTAGCTTGCGCAGCAGGAGTCTTGACTTCAGAGTGCTTGAGTTGCACTCTGGTTGATGGAGTGGTGGACTGCGCAGGTGAAGTTGCAGCCAACTGCACCAGGGGAAGAGGAGTCTTACACTTTGCCAGAGCAGCATAGGAAGTAGTTTGTGCAATGGCAAGAGGAGCAGTATACTGCGCATGGACAGTAGAGGCAGCAGACTGCACATCAGTTTTGGGAGCAGAGACAGCAGACTGCGCAGAGGATGTCACCCTCATTTCCCGTATTTCGTATTTATACTCGTAGTCGGATTTTGGCATGTATTTTATTTTTTTCTCAACTTGCAGAATTTTGGATTTTCTCGTATTTTGGGTTTCGGCTCGGCTCGGTTTTAGTTGGTTTGTTTGATTTTAAACCCAATGGAACACCTTAGCTAACCTCCCCCCTCAACACAACACACCCTCCCTCATTAAAACCCCACCTAACTTTCTCTCTCCTCATAACTTCTATTAATTTCTTCATCTTCTTCTTCCTTCCTCCACACAACACCCAACACCATAGGCAAGAGCACCTTGCCACCACATAAGAACCCTATTTTATTTGTCCATTAGCTAGATTAGGCCATGGTGAACAACATTAGAACTTGGCATTTTGTGATTTGGAGCTTCCATTTTTCTAGATCTAAGTTTTTACCATTTTCGGTTGGTTTGATCTATAAACTTAGATTTTTCCTTGTTTTGAGGCTTCCATGTGGAAGAGAATTCAATTTTACCCAAGATAGAACTTTGAAAATCCAAATTTGGTTTTGTTTTGGTCAAGTTATGAAGATTTGAAATTTAGGGTTCTTGAGGTCTTCCTCTCGGCCTGATGAAGAAGATGACTCTCGGCCTGCGCTCTTTAGCGCATGGCCGGACTGCACAACTCTTCGGCCCGCGCCTTGCGCTGGGCTGACTTGCGTTGGCGCTTCTTAGCTCCAGCGCCTTCCTCACATTGGCGCACTTGACTGCTGCACCGTTCGCTCCCAGTGCGGCCCGGCTCCAGCACAACCCATCTTTAGCGCAATCCGCTCCAGCGTAACCCATCTTCAGCACAATCTGCTCCAGCGTAACCCACCTTCAGCGCAACCCACCTTCAGCGCAACCCAACTTCAGCGCAACCCAACCCCTGCGCAGTCCATTTTCCCCCAGCGCAATCTGATCCCCTGTGCAGCCTGTTATCCATGGTGATTTAGTTTTATTTTCTTGGACTTGGCTTCTCTTTTGTGGATTGGAGTTTTGAGATCTTGTTCCACACAACACAACTGTCTCGACCCAACACGACCTGGCACAGTGTTTGGTATTTTGCTTATGACTAGTATGGTTTTCATGAATTTTGTGATTTATGATTCTAATGTTTCTGATCTTCTTGATGGTGGCCCATGGCGGCGCACTCCTGACTTGTAACCTGTAACTTGTAACTTGACTTGACTTGATGCTGTTGCGATGGCTAACTTGACTCATATAATCAACTCTGACGCCGTGGGTGTTCATTCTTGCTGCCTTGTGTAATCCACTTGTCTTGTCTCGCATCATGTCTAGGACGTGACTCCCTGGTTACCACGGTCAGGGATTCACACTGAATATGGATTAGGCTAATGACTAAATCAAACTATAGTTCATGGAGAATTTCCAGTCATAAGTAATCTCGTTATCTGGGCGCTTTAATGGACTTGTAGCTTGCCGACGAGTAGAGCACATTTCCAGCACACTGTCATGTGTTGCACCTCTAAGTCACCTAAGGGTATATTGTCTCCTGGGCGATGTACCCAACCATACTCTCAACCCGCGGAAGGATAACTAGATAGTCTGCAGGGCTTGGGACTGAGAATTTCTCATTTGCATCTTGTTAGTAATTAGGCTTGTGATTGTAATGCCCCGCTCCACACGAGACATTTGGTTGGCTTGTTGGATGATATCAGGATGTTGGACCGTAACTTATGTTGGAGATCAGGAGAATTGAGACTGATGCAGTCTTTCTTAGCTGTCTAGACGGAATGGGTATTGGAACGTGGCTCGCTAGTGGAGCTACGCTTTGTGGGATTTGAGCAGGAAGACCCTTTTATGCAGGCAAGTGGAATTGTCCTCCTTCCTCCTTATTCCTGCATGCTTAATAAATAGAATAACGTGATGCTATGAATATGTCCCTAATGTCTCTTACCTTGAATATTGAATAATTGTGATGCGATACTTTAGTTGCTAAATCGATAGAGATGTATATGCTGGAAATCATTGAATGAATAACACATGAACTATTGAACTGCTGATTGAATCACACTCGAACTGCTAATGTAACATGATGCCTGAGAATGAATCGATAATGTCCCTTATGCTTAATCTTGATGAAATGAATGAATCACTTGATTAATGAGATGCTGCATGAATGATACATGAGAAAAGAATTGAATATGCTATTGTTCCTATGAAATGAATGAATTGCTACAGGTCCCTTCGAAATGAATGAATGCTGTTGTTCCTCCTTAGAAGGAACATAATGAGAAATGTTGCAATAAAGCAATGAATGAGAATTGATGAGGCTTGGGATCGTTGAGATCACCAAATGAAATGATGGTAATGTTGGAAATGAATAAGTCATTGAACATGACTTGAATGAGATGAATGATGATGCACTGTTGTCTTTACTTCAATATTTCACCATGCATTTTATGTTCACGATTGAGTCGGACACGCATTCGCATGGTCATAGGACAACTTATGCATAAGTGATGGAGATATGTTTTCTCGGACGGTACCCCGGGACGTTAGGGCGACCGATCTGGCCTAGGAGGAAACATTGGCGTGCCAGTAGGGGCACGGGTTTTGCGAGGCATCCTTTGGGGCTAGCTACCTTCTCTGGAGTCATCGCATTACCAATGAAGACCTATATGGCAACGTCCGTATGGTTGAACACCAGTGACCATGCAGTCAGGATACATGCTAATGAATGTTTTGTGCAGGCAGAGTAAGTATATCTGCTAACCTGTATTTGATGCAGGTACGAGGGAGTCGGCTATCGGTAAGAAATCACTTAAATGTGATATACTCAATATATGTGTTGGTTTAACTTGTGTGCTTAATGTGCCAAATAAATGTTGCTGTGTTGTAGCCTTTTAACATGAGATCCTGCTTAACATGTTACGTTCAGTATGCTAAAAAAGATGCCTTGCTATGAAACATTGCTCAACCATAACATACATGCTAAGTGATGCTTGAAGTGAGAACTGTCATAACATGTTTAAGATGTTAATATTAACGATGCTTCAATGATGCCTTTTTATGATAACACCTTATATGCCTCAATGATGCCTTTGCATGATAACACCAAGAATGCTAAAATAATATGTCCGCATGAATGCTACTAAGAATATGTTTACATGCTTCACTCTGATTATTGCCCATGAACTGTAAACTGATGCTAGGCCCCAAGTAGAAAGATCATTCTAATAAATGCTTGCTTAAATGATCACTTTAATGTTGGTTTATGTGAGTGGGTTGGATTCTGTTCGCCAGTACATAGATGATGTGCTGACCCACGTTTTGTAGGCAGGTGCTCGTGCTTGGGATATTCTACACACGAAGATTGGCTTGATTGGTCCCACGGCATCGAAGATTTGTTGGGCATACAGAAGCTCTCCTTGTACAAGATAATGTCTTCTGTTTATAAAGGGCATAATGTATGGAACATTGTAATCAGTTGTACCAGTGAGTTGTAAGCTAAGTTGGTATATCGAGTTGTAATCCAATGTATCCAAGTATCAAATGTAAGCTCTATAACATTGTTCAGTTGCCTTTCAATGTAAAGTAAGATTGGTTGTAAGTATTGTACTTCAATACAGTCTTGTACTTTTCTTCGATTATCAATAAAGAGAATAAAGTTCTATATGTCTCTGTATGACTTCAAGTTGTCCTTTTATCTCCGCTGCTATAAAGAAGTGATGTACTTCTATTCAATAAGAAAAATTGTCCTCATTAACTTTAATTTGTCTGCTTCTGCCGCTGCGATGTGTTTCTATTTGAAGATTTTCAATTATGTACCATCTTTGCCTTGTACAAGTGCAATACCAGACTTGTACGGCATCACGCCCAAGCGAGGACGATCGATTCTAAGAGATAATAAATGACTCTACGAATCGGGGTGTGACAGTGATAACCCTAGTTAGTTAAGTAGTAAGCCGTAGTAATTTTTTGGCCGTTTGTAAATGGATGGTGTCCAGCCTTGTCTAAGTCTCGTCTAGTCCCTGTACCTGGTACCCCTGAACATGATTGTTTTACTTATCTTAACAATAAATGGGTAGAGACATAGTGCTATTCAGGCGAAGGGTTACGACCCCGGTCCTTGTTTGGTTTAAGGGTTGTAACCTGGCTTCCGGAATGGTTCTACGTTCCTAGTCAGGAGGCAGAACGGTCGACGGTTATGCATCTGAGTTTTCTAGACTCAGTAGGTTTGCCTCCACCTTGGTGGCGACCGAGTTTAATAGGGCCCAGCGGTTCCAACAGGGACTGCATTTGGAAATCTTGTTGGCAGTTGAACAATTCGAGCACCAGACGTTCGATGCGGTATTGAGAGCGGCTAGGAGGCATAAGTATACCTCCCAGAGGATCGTAGATAGGACCGGAGGTAAAAAGCTGTCCCACAGTCAGATGCATCAATCATCAGCTCCAGCCCCGGCGGCTAGGGGTTTGACCATTGGAACTCCGAGGCGGGCGGCCTCAGTGACGTCGGTTTAACATTCGACCCCGACATACCCGCAGCAGCAGAAGCAGACTTCCGCGATGGAATGTTCTCATTACGGAAAGCCAGGGCACGTGGTAGAAGATTGTCGCAGGGCGCAGGGATTGTGCCTGGCTTGTGGAGCGACAGATCACAAGATAGGAGCCTGCCCGAATAGGGGTAGTTCGTACTCCTCCAACCTAACCAGTCTATCGGTTAGGGGACCAGCACCTATGCAGCAGCAGCAGCAGCAGCAGTACCCGAGGCCATTATTGCCTCAGGCCCAGGCGTTTCATCAGCAGAACCAGCAGCAGTATACCCAGACTCAAGTGCAGAGTAGGCAGAGAGGTTTCCAGCAGAGGGGACCCGCAGCTAGAGGACAAGGTCAGGCAATAATGATGGCTATGGAAGAAGAGGTTGCACCAGGTGAGGTAGTGGCAGGTACTATTCTCGTCAACTCCTCTCCAGCATCGGTATTATTTGATTCTGGTGCATCGCATTCATTCATGTCTGCACGATTTGTGACACGGATAGGATTGGAGCCCGAGTCATTATCAGTGAGACTCAATATACTTACTGGTAACGATCTTGTAGGAGTAGATCGAGTATTTTCCTCATGTCGGATCATAGTTAGCGGTAGAGAGTTCCCCGCTAGATTTATAGAGTTCCCTATGGCAGACTATGATGTAGTCTTAGGCATGGATTGGTTGAGGAACCAGTATGCTAGGATAGACTGCCATATTGGCAGGGTTGTTTTCAGCATTCCAGGCGAGCCAGAGTTCTCATTTTCCAGAGGCGCAGTGGAGCCATCTTCCCCAGTATTGCGGATGGCAGTAGCAGCAGTACAGTTACCCCAGATAGTTGAAGAGATTCCAGATGTCTTCCCAGAGGAACTTCCAGGGATACCGCCAGAGCGGGAGATTGAGTTCGCTATAGACTTGATCCCCGGTACGACACCAGTATCAGAGCGAGTCTACAGGATGGCGCCTTCAGAGTTGGAGATTTTATACAAGATGATTGAAGAACTCAGGACTAAGGGATTCATTCGTGCAAGTGGATCGCCTTGGGGAGCCCGATGCTTCTTGTGAAAAAGAAGGATGGTACGTCCAGGTTGTGTATAGATTATCGTACCTTGAACTCAGTGACAATCAAGAACATATACCCTCTCCCGAGGATAGATGACTTGTTTGATCAACTCAAAGGGGCTTCAGTGTTCTTGAAGATAGATTTGCGGTCAGGATACCACCAGATCAGAGTCAGAGAGCAGGACATCCCGAAGACAGCTTTTCGATCTATGTATGGACATTGGGAGTTCCTTGTTATTCCATTTGGAGCAACCAATGCGCCAGCCGTATTCATGGACCTCATGAATCGCATTTTCATGCCTTACTTGGATCAGCTCGTGATCGTGTTCCTAGATGATATCCTGGTCTACAGCAAGAGAGAAGCAGAGCATGAGCAGCATCTCAGAATCGTCCTTCAGACGCTTAGAGAGCATCAGTTGTACGCCAAGTTCAGTAAATGCGAGTTCTGGCTCGATCGCATTTTGTACTTGGGTCACATCATTACCCGAGGAGGAGTAGAAGTAGATCCCCAGAAGATTGTGGCTATCGAGTCATGGCCAGTACCTAGCTCAGTGGCAGAGGTTCGCAGCTTCCTTGGGTTAGTCGGCTACTACCGGCGATTCGTTTCAAATTTTGCAAGGATTTCGGCGCCGATGACCCAGTTGACCCGCAAGGATGTGCAGTTTGTTTGGACAGCAGAGTGCCAAGAATCATTTGAGAAGTTGAAGCAAAGTTTGATAACGGCTCACATTCTCATACTTCCAGATGGGACCGGAGGATTCACAGTTTATTGCGATGCTTCAGGCAGAGGATTGGGGTATGTCTTGATACAGCATGGGAAGGTAATATCTTATGCATCACGTCAACTTCGTGATCATGAGAAGAATTACCCGACCTACGACTTGGAGCTGGCAGCAGTAGTGTTTGCACTTAAGTTGTGGAGGCACTACTTGTATGGAGATAGAGTGGAGATATTTACGGATCACAAGAGCCTGAAGTATGTTTTCACCCAGAAGGACCTTAACATGCGGCAGAGAAGATGGCTTGAGCTACTGGTGGACTACGATGTGGATTTGTAGTATCACCCAAGGAAGGCCAATGTTGTAGCAGATGCGTTGAGCAGGAGAGCCAGAGTTTATTTCCTGACGGCGCAACCAGAGTTATTGGCAGATCTTCAGAAGATGGGAGTTGAGGTGGTTCTTCCTACCAGTGTGGCATTGATGGCCAGTCTACAGGTTCAGTCCAGCATAGTTGAGAGGATCCGGATGGCGCAGTCTACAGATTCTAAGATTCAGCGACTCAGAGCAGAGTGTGAGGCAGGAAGAAGGCCAGAGTTGTGCATTCATGAAGATGGTACCCTTCGATACGGCACTCGTCTTTGTGTACCCAGTGGAGATAACAGACGGGAAGTCATGGCAGAAGCTCACAGTTCGCAGTATTCTATTCATCCTGGTAGTACGAAGATGTACCGTGATATCCGTCAGCATTTCTGGTGGAATGGCATGAAGAGGAAGATAGCCCGGTTTGTCTCTCGGTGTTTGGTTTGCCAGCAGGTTAAAGCTGAACACCAGAGGCCCGCTGGACTTCTTCAGCCCTTGCCGATTCCAGAATAGAAGTGGGAGCATGTGACCATAGATTTTGTGACTGGATTGCCCAGATCCCCAGCTGGTCGAGATGCTATTTGGGTTATAGTTGACAGGCTCACGAAGGTGGCTCATTTTTTCCTATTCAGAGTTGGGCAGTCTATGGCCCAGTTGGCAGAGATGTACCTCAGACAGATTATCAGGCTTCACGGTGTGCCCGTTAGTATCACCTCGGACCGAGATTCAAGGTTTACGTCACACTTTTGGCGCAGCCTGCAAGAGAGTTTGGGAACTCACCTTCAGTTTAGCTCAGCATATCATCCGCAGACAGATGGCCAGTCGGAACGCACGATCCAGACCCTTGAAGATATGTTGAGATCTTGTACCCTTGACTTCGGTGGTTCGTAGGAGGATCACCTGCACCTGGTAGAATTCTCGTACAACAATAGTTTCCAGGCCAGTATTCAGATGGCTCCGTTCGAGGTACTGTATGGCAGGAAGTACAGATCCCCGCTAGCATGGGACGACATCGGAGAGAGGCAGATGCTCGGTCCAGAAATGATTGCCCAAACAGTTGAAGTGGTCAGAGGGATCAGAGATCATTTTCGAGTGGCCCAAGATCGCCAGCGCCATTGGGCCGATGCTCATCGGCATCCCTTAGAGTTTGCTATCGGCGACCATGTATTCCTTAGGATCTCGCCTAACCGCGACGTCATTCGCTTTGGCGTACGGGGAAAGCTTAGTCCTAGGTATATAGGGCCGTTCAATATCCTGGAGCGAGTAGGAGATGTATCATATCGTCTCGCTCTTCCGCCGTTGTTAAGTGAGGTGCATGATGTATTCCATGTGTCCCAATTACGACGGTACATCCCGGACCTGAGCCATATCCTAGACCATTCGGAACTGGTTGTTGGTACCAACCTTTCGTATAAGGAGAGGCCCGTGTCTATATTGGACCGGAGAGAAAAGATACTCAAGAACAAGACTATTAGTTTAGTCCGTGTTGCTTGGGGTCATCACTCTCTAGGTGAGTCGACGTGGGAGCATGAGGATGATATCTGATCGCGATATCCCTACCTGTTTGACTCGTAAGGTATAATGTCTTCCTTATGCCTTATGCTTTTTATTCCTTGATTGCATGTATGATTGTATGATTAAATTGCTTAGTGTAGTTATTGGTGCTTAGTATAGCTTGCCGTGGCAATCTCTAGCTCCTTGATTAAATTCCGAGGACGAAATTCTTTTAAGGTGGGTAGAGTTGTCACCCTCATTTCCCGTATTTCGTATTTATACTCGTAGTCGGATTTTGGCATGTATTTTATTTTTTCTCGACTTGCGGAATTTTGGGTTTTCTCGTATTTTGGGTTTCGGTTCGGCTCGGTTTTAGTTGGTTTGTTTATTTTAAACCCAATGGAACACCTTATCTAACCTTCCCCCTCAACACAACACACCCTCCCTCATTAAAACCCCATCTAACTTTCTCTCTCCTCATAACTTCCATTAATTTCTTCATCTTCTTCTTCCTTCCTCCACACAACACCCAACACCATAGGCAAGTGCACCTGGCCACCATATAAGAACCCTATTTTATTTATCCATTAGCTAGATTAGGCCATGGTGAACAACATTAGAACTTGGCATTTTGTGATTTGGAGCTTCTATTTTTCTAGATCTATGTTTTTACCATTTTCGGTTGGTTTGATCTATTAAACTTAGATTTTTCCTTGTTTTGAGGCTTTCATGTGGAAGAGAATTCAATTTTACCCAAGTTAGAACTTTGAAAACCCAAATTTGGTTTTGTTTTGGTCAAGTTATGAAGATTTAAAATTTAGGGTTCTTGAGGTCTTCCTCTCGGCCTGATGAAGAAGATGACTCTCGGCCTGCGCTCTTTAGCGCTTGGCCGGACTGCGCAACTCTTCGGCCCGCGCCTTGCGCTGGGCTGACTTGCGCTGGCGCTTCTTAGCTCCAGCGCCTTCCTCCCATTGGCGCACTTGACTGCTGCACTGTTCGCTCCCAGTGCGGCCCGGCTCCAGCGCAACCCATCTTCAGCGCAATCCGCTCCAGCGCAACCCATCTTCAGCACAATCCGCTCCAGCGCAACCCATCTTCAGCGCAATCCGCTCTAGCGCAACCCACCTTCAGCGCAACCCACCTTCAGCGCAACCCAACTTCAGCGCAACCCAACCCCTGCGCAGTCTATTTCCCTCCAGCGTAATCTGAACCCCTGCGCAGTCCATTTTCCCCCAGCACAATCTGATCCCCTGCGCAGCCTGTTACCCATGGTGATTTGGTTTTATTTTCTTGGACTTGGCTTCTCTTTTGTGGATTGGAGTTTTGAGATCTTGTTCCACACAACACGACTGTCTCGACCTGGCACAGTGTTTGGTATTTTGCTTATGACTAGTATGGTTTTCATGAATTTTGTGATTTATGATTCTAGTATTTCTGATCTTCTTAATGGTGGCCCGTGGCGGCGCACTCCTGACTTGTAACATGTAACTTGTAACTTGACTTGACTTGATGCTGTTGCGATGGCTAACTTGACTCATGTAATCAACTCTGACGCCGTGGGTGTTCATTCTTGCTGCCTTGTGCAATCCACTTGTCTTGTCTCGCATCATGTCTAGGACGTGACTCCCTGGTTACCACGGTCAGGGATTCACACTGAATATGGATTAGGCTAATGACTAGATCAAACTATAGTTCATGGAGAATTTCCAGTCACAAGCAATCTCATTATCTGGGCACTTTAATGGACTTGTAGCTTGCCGACGAGTAGAGCACATTTCCAGCACACTGTCATGTGTTGCACCTCTAAGTCACCTAAGGGTATATCGTCTCCTGGGCGATGTACCCAACCATACTCTCAACCCGCGGAAGGATAACTAGATAGTCTGCAGGGCTTGGGACTGGGAATTTCTCATTTGCATCTTGTTAGTAATTAGGCTTGTGATAACCCTAGTTAGTTAAGTAGTAAGCCGTAGTAATTGCTTGGTCGTTTGTGAATGGATGGTGTCCAGCCTTGTCTAAGTCTCGTCTAGTCCCTGTACCTGGTACCCCTGAACATGATTGTTTTTCTTATCTTAACAATAAATGGGTAGAGACATAGTGCTATTCAGGCGAAGGGTTACGACCCCGGTCCTTGTTTGGTTTAAGGGTTGTAACCTGGCTCCCGGAATGGTTCTACGTTCCTAGTCGTTTATTGTCCTGTTGATCTCTTTATCTACTTGTACTTTTCTTTTATTCCTTATGATCTGATATGCTGGCTTTTGTTCTTATTTCGTGGCCTCCCTTGTGGCACTTGCTCTTTCTGGGGTTTGACCCAGCTGGTTTTGTGTAGCCAGATTTCGGAGCAGCACCCGAGGATCTACCGAAGCTCCAGCCCAATGGTGGCGACTAGAAGGAACCCGGGCTACGAGTGGGTCTTTCCTTTTGTTTCACTCACTCCATTGTAAATTATTATTTTGAGGCGTTTAGCCGACGAGCGCCTGTTAGCTCGATGCATCTTTACTTACTGTCTGCCTACGGGCTGTAACATGATTAACAAGTCCTAGGGTTGATCATGTATGACTTAACTCTTGCTAGTCCTCGCATTTTGTATGACTAGCTTCATGATCAGCTGGATATGTAATATTTGGGACGCCTTTTATTGTATATTTGGTGGTCAAACATCTTGTAACTATATTACTTGCTTGAGATTGAGACAATAGGCTTGACCTTAAGAGACCATTGGCTTGTAGTAAACCCTCATATCTAGACAGCCGTGACCGTATAGCGAGGTGGATTCCATTTCAATATACGTAGCTGGCTATGTTCGCCCCCGCTCTCCAGTATTCTGGTTCTGGGGCGTGACAGAGGATTGCGCAGAGGATTGTGCGGAGGACTTTGGAGTCCACACTGAACAGACTTTGCTCTTGGCAGAAGTTACAGTGCGACGAGTAGTCCCGTAGTTGATCATCGCCTCGTAGGCCGTCTGGTTAACCTTTACAACCAGCGTCTTCTGCGTCTTTCCGATAGACGCAACGTCACATTGAGTTGTCACTTCCTCGTCGGAGGAGAAACTCGTCCCCAGCAGAGTCGCCATTTTGTTTACAAAAACAAAAGTGTTCTTTTTATTTCACAAACTTGTAAGAAAATTACAATTGAATTCTGGGAAAGTACAACTATAGGAATTCGATCTGAAGATGATCGCTTTATCCCTTGGACGATGTGAACTTTGAAGACGGTAGCCACTGAAGAAAGTGCAGCACTTGGACAAGAACTCCTGATCTCTCTTTGATAATGATCTCCTCTTTATTCTGATTATCTCTGATCCCCATTATGAAGGACATGAAACTCTATTTATAGAGTTCTGGAAAATAACTAATTAGTAATTATTTCTGGATTGCGCAGGATGGATTGCGCAGGCATTGGACTGCACAAACAGCAAACTGCACTGGCAGTTACTCGATCGTGGGCCAACTGTATGAGACGCGTGGCATTGTTTGATTGATATGCGCATGGTCGTATACAGACGGTTGCCACGTGGTGAGCAATTGATGGCATGTATGCCACGTACAAATGTCAGTTATCTTGATGGATTGCGCCACTTGAACTGTGCTAGCATCAGACTGCGCTTCAAATGGGTTGCGCTAAGACTCGGATTGTGCTGAGGTTGAGCTGTCAGACTGCGCTGGTTGTACAGCTGTCATCGAGTGCTGCGCGGCTCGAGAAACGAACAGACTCCTTGCTTTTCGTGCTGTCAGTTGTCAGAAGATCTGATTTTCTGTCAGATAATGATGACGTTGCCATGTCAGCTAGCGCGCTCGGATGGGTGCGCAGTTGAGTTGTTGCGCAGTCTGTCTCCTGCACAGTTCATTTGAAGGGTGCGCAATTTGATTTTCATTACTTTTTTGATGTGTACAACTTGATTTTTAGGACCTACATGCACGTACAAGACCAATAAGTTCAAGATGCCCCTCTTTTATGTTGTCGGATTCACCTCTACTTGGAAAATATTTCCAGTGGCATTTTGCTTCATGAAGAGTAAAAAACTTGAACACTACACATGGACGTTGGAGAAACTGAAAACACTTTACACCGGTCATACAGAGCCGTCAGTTGTTGTTACCGACAGAGAGTATGCCCTAATTAATGCTATTCGCATTATTTTTCCTCAAGCGGATACATTGCTATGCACTTGGTATGTCAATCGTAATATTCAAACCCAATGTAAGTTGAAGTTTCGGAAGGAGGATGGTAAACTTGACATACAAATTTTTGACGACGCTGCATGGTACTTATTCAAGCAAAAGTGAGAGACGAGGGAGCCGGCATGCATTTCTTACATCAAAGATACATGGCTTGAACCGCACAAAGAATAATTTGCCTTAGCATGGACGAATGTGGTGAAGTATTACGGCACGACAACTACCAACCGTGTCGAATGTGGTGAAGCATTTGGTCTATTGTCGATGTCCAGGGTGATGGCCATTGCGGATTCCATATGCTTGCAAGACATCTTGGTTATTCTGACAAAGACGGATGGAGACAGGTGAGGCATGAGCTGTACGAGGAGTTAGAGACTCGTCTTTCATTCTACTCCCACATCCTAAGCGAAGAAACAGTTGCAAGTTTGTTGTTAAATATCCCTTGCACCGACAGTGTGACTGGAGAAGACCACTACATGTCCGTCCCGTCTGCTGGTTATTTATTTGTTAATAGGTACATGATACCTGTTATATTTATCTCGTCGGGTATTAGCAATACATTCTTTCTGATGTGCGCTCCTCCGGCGGAGCACGGACATTCAGACCTATGTACTATAGGTCTAATCGGGAAACACTTCATCATACTAAAGATGATTGGTCATTCTACGATTCCTCCACCTTTAACAGTTTGGTACAATAGAGCATCGGTCAAAGCCATCGCATGGACCATACCTTTCGTTGATCAAATCAACCACTGTAAGAAGTTGTTGAAAATTGAGGAGCTAAGAGACTTACCTGTTGGCCACTACGACATCGAAATCGACTGAGTATGGATATATTTATAGATTGGCATTTTGTATATGGAGGACCACTTTTGTATACAGTAAATTATGAAATATGAAGTCCAGTATATGTTTTTCAATTTTACCTGTGTGCTATCTGTGTTATATGTGTTTACATGTGTGCTATCTGTGTTATATGTGTTTACCTGTGTACAAGATTTATAAAAGTATCTGTGTCAAAATGTATTAAATGTATCAAACTGAAAACTCTTTGTGAATCTCTTCAGAGAGAGTTTCATTTAGGACTGTCATCACCCTGACAGTCCTAAATGAAACTCTATGTGAAGAGAGTTTGACATACAAGCTCTTTTCACAGAGAGTTTGTATCAGGACTGTCAGCACCCTGACAGTCCTACATTAATGTAGGACTGCCAGGGTGCTGGTAGTCCTAAATAAAACTCTCTGTGAAGAGAGTTTGACATACAAACTCTCTTCACAGAGAGTTTGTATCAGGACTGTCAGCACCCTGACAGTCCTGCCAGGATGCTGGCAGTCCTACTTTACATTAGGACTGCCACAACCCTGACAGTCCTAATGCTTTCAGCCCCGACTGTAGCAGCTGAACGGCCAAAACGATACGATCGTTTGTCGTGTTCTAGGGTTAGGGTTTCAAGAAAAAATATAGGATTTGTTATGTTCGATAATTCCATCCATGAACCCTAAAGAGATTCTAAACCTAATTTATCAAAACTTTTTAGAGAATTAAGAAATATTCTAGGGTTTTGAATAGAATGTAGAAAATTGTAGAAGAAATTAGGGAAGAACATACCTAGAATTCGATGATTGTTTCTACTTGCGTGTTATCTCTTCGAATCTTGGAATATTGTAGAAGAAATTTTGGTGGAGGAATTGGGAATGGAGTGGTGGAGGTGTCACGACCCACACCTACTTTTTGGGATGCGAGTGCGTGAGCAAGCCAGCTACGTTTCAAGCAGACTCCAGCCCAACTCGAATACGTAAACGCTGTCTGGACTATGGTAATGTGCCTAATCAAGGTAAGGCAAAACTATATCTTAATTCACAATAAGAATAATAAACATGAAAGAACACTATGGGTCGTGGTCTGTAGCCCACTAGCATACATGTCCGATTAGACTCGAAGAATATCGTGAGTCTATAAAGTAAGCTAACAAGCAGAGCATATCATGATAAGGAATGAAAGCACGAGCGGATAGTATACGTAATATCAATACCTGGATCTTGCAAGTGTATCATAATTATCTACCATCCTGCTCTGCTACTAAATCCATGCAATCGTTAAACCTGAAAAGATCATCAGGTCCTCAGGGGACATAGCAAGATACATAAAAATATACCTATCTAACAGTTTATCATGCACTAAAGAAAATACAGGATATAAACAGAAGAAGACCAATCAACACGAAAACATGACTATACACGACTGGAATAACCTCTACGCATAAATGAACTGTTGGAGGAGAACAAGAGAACACAATGTCACGATATCAACGGATAACCAATCAGATACTCAAACCCTCGCCCCTAGTGTGGACTCGCAGGTTTGAACAACTATTAACCCTCGCCCCTAGCTAGTGTGGACTCGCAGGTGTGGACAGGTAACTACTAACCCTCGCCCCTAGTGTAGACTCGCAGGTTAGCTTCAGGAATCAAGGTACATATAACTACTAACCCTCGCCCCTAGTGTGGACTCACAAGTTAGCTGCAAGAATTCAAGGTACAATAATTCTGTTATGACTTATTCCTTCTATGACACGATGCGACTCAGTCGAAGTACAGGTGATGACACGACACGACTCAGTCAAGATACACGGGAGAACAAATCCAATATGAACTACATAACTAACTATGAACAATGACTATATATATACTAGCATGCATGTTGTACAAATCATATGTCAATAATCAACTAGTAAAACTAGAAAATAATAAGCATATAAATAAACTGTAGAGGGAGGCAAAGTATACTTGCCTGGTGGTAGCACGAAGAACCGATAATATACCGTCAACCGGTAAGCCATAAGGTCCAAATCTCACAACTGTCTCCGAAAGCTGAAACAGACATTGCCAACATTCTCAGAATAGTCAAATTACCTAGGATTGTTTATCCATAAGTTTAATTCTGGATAGAGGGGCAAAACGATAATTTTGGGTCAAAATGGTGTCCGCCGTTGGACCCGCTTTGCACCGAAAAGCGTGCCAGAGTCAATGGTCTCTAAAGTTCCCAAACTACATGTCCACGGATTTTTTTTGATGATATGAACCCAACCGTATGTCCAAATTTGAATTCCGGCGGGCCGTGCACAAAATTACTCGTTTAGTCGGATCGTGGGGCGCACAAAACGACGATCCGATCAACTGTCTCAAAATTGGACCAAACTTGGCATACAGGACCAGAAAAATAATACGGTCCTGTTGGTACAAGTTTCGTCTCGATCTGACGAACGTGCACAAAGTAATTGGGATTTTTGCAAAGTGGCCGATACGGTGAATTTCGACGGATACACATCAAATTCGTCGCGCGCACGCAACCAATTTGAATTCCGTCAAAGCCCACACGTCTACAATGTCGATACGCACCTTTCGATGCTTTTGGTTCGCGACCACGTCGCCCGATTTGGCGGGACGCATGACGTATCGGAGAGTTTTTCTAATATTTTGTTGATTTAACACATGGTTTTCTCTGATTTTCAAGAATGGATTTATCTGTACACAGTTTATGAAATTCAAAACTATGAAATAGTTTCTGATCCCCTATATGTTGCCTTTAATCTTGTTCAATTGGTTTTTCATGTCAATCGTTGATTCGACAGAAATCTGACTTCCAACGTGGGGACAGTAACTATCCAACTGTTCAATCTCGAACAGATTTTTCGTTAAGTTTGGTCTCGCTTTACGATGCGTATACTACAAACCAATTAAATCTCTTTGAAGGAAGTTATAGAGGGTAGGGTTGTGAATGTACCATAGGAAACGGTTCTCGAAACGATCGAGCGATATTCGAGAATGGTCGTTGTGAAGTTGGCTCGCGCATCATGTTGCGGCTGTGTCTGCTGTTGTTGTTCTGTGCGTTCAAGCGCATTTTCGGCCGACTCTGGCCGCACGCGGCGGCGCTGTGGTGGCCGGGTGCGCGCGCAGAGGTCGTGGGAGCGAGGTTGGATTGTTGGTGAGGTTAGGTTTAGGGTTTTGTCTAATCTCTCTCTCTCTCTCCCAATCTCTCGATCTCTATATAAGTAGACCCCGGTTGTTCGTCTGTGATATGGGGGGCTCGGTCTGGGGAATTAGGACGGGCTAGGCTGTTGGGCTATGGGGTGGCTTGGCTGGGCCTTTAATGTTTGTTTTCTTTTTATTATTCTCTTTTTCTTTTCATTTCTTTTTATAATATGTATATACTCATCGATCTCTATATAAGTAGACCCCGGTTGTTCGTCTGTGATATGGGGGGCTCGGTCTGGGGAATTAGGACGGGCTAGGCTATTGGGCTGTGGGGTGGCTTGGCTGGGCCTTTAATGTTTGTTTTCTTTTTATTATTCTCTTTTTCTTTTCATTTCTTTTTATAATATGTATATATATATATATATATATATATATGCAATTTTTAAATAGGCACACAGACAAATACATATAGGTATATAGTCCAAAATTCCAGAGATGCACAAGGATGTCTACGAAGATCATTTATCATACTTTTGTTTTTAAAAATAAAATATCGTTTTAATAGCAATCACATTTTTAAAGTATATATAAAAATTAATTAGAAAATAATTATTAAACCATTAAATAAAGTACGAAATATACATAGATGTAAAAATATATTTACATAGACCTCTTTGGACACCCCACATGACTATATGGGCCTAGGTTGGGTTCGGGTCAGGTTCAGACCAAATTGGTACAACCGGATCCTTTAAAAGTCAATAATCTCGATAAATAAATAAATAAATCGTTTTTAGGGTCATGTCACAACTTAGCTTGGTTTTCCTAGTTCGAATATAGTTATGGTTCGGTCTTTTCTACTATGGCTAATACACTAGTCAAGGCACGCCATTGCACTATCCGTGTCATGATTTCTAGCCACCTTGTATTTCAAAACTCAACCATGGCTAGGGTCATCTTATAATAAAACTATTTAATTTAAAAAAAAACAATATTTCCCTAAAACATCTCATTTAATTCAATTAAATAAAATAAATAAAAAATATTTTCAAAATTCCGGGAAGAGGAGTTACAAATCTACCCACCTTAAAAATAATTTCGTCCTTGAAATTTAAAATTCAACCAAATCCTCGAAGTCTACATTCCAGTAATCATGGTCAACCAGCAATAGTATACTCATGGGGTCAATCCTTATTCTAAGCCACCAAATAGTCAAATACTTATGAGAACCTCTATCCACCTTAGGTCACACTACTCCCTAAAACACATGATGTCATAAAATTATAGCCTTGCACACTAGTTGCAAAAGTTACTACCAATATATATCTTATGGCATATATCATCTCTAATCCCCTCCTATCTATCAAGCAATCATACATTATAACTTAAGAATTTCTGATAATTTGTAGACAACACGATCATTCGTCACCCCGAAATAGGAAGGAACGAGAATCAATGGTACGAAAAGGGAAGGAAGAATAATCGAAAGCAAATACGAAATTTCAGGGACGGTAGAGAATTTTCAAGGCAGTGTGGATTGAGATTTCTAAGGGTTTAGTCAAATTTGCATGCTCGTATCAGTACAATTACGTAACCGATACGATATGCTCTCTGACCTGCATGGGCCACCAAAAAAAACTTATCACGACTCGCACCTGCTTTTTAAGACGCGAGCTCATAAGCAAGCCAGCTATGTATCAAGCGGACTCCAATCCAACTCGAATACGTAAACGTTGTCTGGACTATGGTAATGTGCCTAATCAAGGTAAGGCAAAACTATATCTCAATCCACAATAAGAATAATAAACATGAAAGAATACTATGGATCGCGGTATGCAGCCCACTAGCATACATGTCCGATTAGACTCGAAGAATATCGTGAGTTTATAAAGTAAGCTAACAAGCAGAGCATATCATGATAAGGAATGAAAACACGAGCGGATAGTAAACGTAATATCAATACCTGGATCTTGCAAGTGTATCATAATTAACTACCATCCTGCTCTGCTACTAAATCCATGCAATCGTTAAACCTGAAGAGATCATCAGGTCCTCAGGGGACAAAACAAGATACATAAAAATATGTCTATCTAACAGTTTATCATGCACTAAAGAAAATACAGGATATAAACAGGAAAAGACCAATCAACACGAAAACATGACTATACATGACTGGAATAACCTCTACGCATAAACGAACTGCTGGAGGAGAACAAGGGAACACAATGTCATGATGTCAACGAATAACCAATCGGATACTCAAACCCTCGCCCCTAGTGTGGACTCGCAGGTTTGAATAACTACTAACCCTCGCCCCTAGCTAGTGTGGACTCGCAAGTTAGCTTCAAGAATCACCCTCGCCCCTAGTGTGGACTCGTAGGTTAGCTTCAGGAATCAAGGTACAGATAACTACTAACCCTCGCCCCTAGTGTGGACTCACAGGTTAGCTTCAAGAATTCAAGGTACAACAATTCCGTTATGACTTATTCCTCCTATGGCACGATGTGACTCAGTCGAAGTACAGGTGATGACACGATACGACTCAGTCAAGATACACGGGAGAACAAATCCAATATGAACTACATAACTAACTATGAACAAGGACTATATATATATACTAGCATGCATGTTGTACAAATCACATGTTAATAATCAACTAATAAAACTAGATAATAATAAGCATATAAATAAACTGTAGAGGGAGGCAAGGTATACTTGCTTGGTGGTAGCACGAAGAACAGACAATAAACCGTCAACCGGAAATCCATAAAGTCCAAATCTCACAACTGTCTCCGAAAGCTGAAATAGACATTGTCAACATTCTCAGAATAGTCAAATTAGCTAGGATTGTCCATCCATAAGTCCAATTAAGGACATAGGGATAAAATGGTAATTTTGAATTAAAACGGTGTCCGCCATTGGACCCGCTTTGCACCGAAAAGTGTGCCAGAGTCAATGGTCTCTAAAGTCATCAAACTATATGTCCATTAATTCGTTTTGATGATACGAACCCAACTGTACATCCAAAGTTGGATTCTGGCGGGCCGTGCACAAAATTGTCCGTTTAGTTGGATCGTGGGGCTCATAAAACGGCGATCCGATCAACTGTCTCAGAATCGAACTAAACTTGGCATACATGTCACGCCCCAGAACCAGAATACTGGAGAGCGAGGGCGTACATAGCCAGCTACGTATATTAAAATAGAATACATCTCAACTATACGGTCACGGCTGTCTAGATATGAGGGTTTACTACAAGCCAACGGTCTCTTAAGGTCAAGCCTATTGTCTCAATCTCAAGCAAGTAATATAATAACGAGATGTTTGATCACCGAATATACAATAAAAGGCGTCCCAAATATTACATATCAGCTGATCATGAAGCTAGTCGTACAAAATGCGAGGACTAGCAAGAGTTAAGTCATACATGATCAACCCTAGGATTTGTTAATCATGCTACAGCCCGTAGGCAGACAATAAGTAAATGTGCATCGAGCTAACAGGTGCTCGTCGGCTAAATGCCTCAAAAGAATAATTTACAATGAGCGAGCGAAACAAAATAAAAAACCCACTCGTAGCCCAGATTTCTTCTAGTCGCCACCATCGGGCTGGAGGTTCGGTAGATCCTCGGGTGCTGCTCCGAAATCTTGCCACACAAAACCAGCTGGGTAAACCCCAGAAAGAGCAAGTGCCACAAAGGAGGCCACGAAATAAGAAGAAAAGCCAGCACATCAGAACATAAGAAAAAAAATGGAAGAAGGTACAAGTAATAAAGAGTACAACAAGACAATAAACAGCTAGTAACGTGGGACCATTCCAGGAGCTAGGTTACAACCCGTAAACCAAACAAGGACCGGAGTTGTAACCCTTCGCCTGAATAGCACTCTTGTCTCTACCCATTTATCGTTAGAGAATAAGTTAAACAAGCATGCTCAAGAGTAACCAGATACTGGGACTAGACAAGACTTAGACAAGGCTGGACTCCATTCATTTACAAGCGGCCAAGCAAGTACTACAGCTTACTACTTTAACTAGCTAGGGTTATCACGAGCCTAATTACTAACAAGATGCAATGAGAATTTCCCAGTCCCAAGCCCTGTAGACCATCCAGTTATCCTTCCGCGGGTTGAGAGTATGGTTGGGTACATCGCCCCGGAGACGATATACCCTTAGGTGACTTAGAGGGTGCAACACATGACAGTGCGCTAGAAATGTGCTCTACTCGTCGGCAAGCTACAAGTCCAATTAAGAGCGCCCAGATAATGAGATTGCCTGTGACTGGAAATTCTCCATGAACTATAGTTTGATCTAGTCATTAGCCTAATCCATATTCAGTATGAATCCTTGACCGTGGGAACCAGGGAGTCACGTCCTAGACATGATGCAAGACAAGACAAGTGGATTGCACAAGCAAGCAAGCAGGAACACCCACGGTGTCAAGTTGATTATACGAGTCAAGTTAG
Source organism: Iris pallida (assembly GCA_029216955.1). Classification (NCBI taxonomy): domain Eukaryota; kingdom Viridiplantae; phylum Streptophyta; class Magnoliopsida; order Asparagales; family Iridaceae; genus Iris; species Iris pallida. The sequence continues at coordinate 2,434,999 of JANAVB010045020.1, forward strand.
CCGTCGCAACAGCATCAAGATAAATCATGTCATGGTACTTGTCAGGAGTGCGCCACGATGGGCCACTATCATGTCAGGGTACTTGTCAGGAGTGCGCCACGACGGGCCACTATCATGTCATGCTAGATCCTAGCCATACCATGTCATGTACAATAGTCATCCAAACATATTGAGTAAAATCAAGTTCATGACAAAAGGCACAAGGATAAAAAAATGGGCGTAAAATATCTAATAAAATATTAATATACAGAGCTATAGAAGAGCCAAGCTTAAGGAAAATAAAATCAAATCTCCATGATTGGACAGATTACGCAAGGGTTCCAGGGGTCGGATTGCGCATGAGTCAAGAGCGCCAGGGGGCAGCGCGAAAGGGGCAGCGCGCAGGGGGTAGCGCGAAGAGGTCAGCGCGAAGGGGTAGCACGAAGGGGGAGCGCGAAGAGGGGTAGCGCAAAGGGGGAGCGCGAAGAGGTCAGCGCGAAGGGGTAGCGCGAAGGGGGAGCGCGAAGATGTCAGCGCGAAGGGGTAGCGCGAAGGGGGAGCGCGAAGAGGTCAGCGCGAAGGGGTAGCGCGAAGGGGGAGCGCGAAGAGGTCAGCACGAAGGGGTAGCGCGAAGGGGGAGCGCGAAGAGGTCAGCACGAAGGGGTAGCACGAAGGGGGAGCGCGAACGGGCAGCGCAAAGGGGTATCGCGAAGAGGTCAGCACGAACGGGCAGCGCGACCTGCGACCAGCGCTAAAGAGCGCGACGCGGGGCAGCGCAAAGTCTGACCAACGCTAAAGAGCGCGACGCAGGGCAGCCCGACGCTAAACAGCGCGCAGGCAGCACGAAGTGCGACCAGCGCTAAAGAGCGCGGCGCGGGGCAGCCCGACGCTAAACAGCGCGGCTGGAGGGGGTCTCCTTCTTCCTCAAGCCGAGAGGAAGAACACCATGGCCGAAATTCTGAGAACATCACAATTCCAAATCCGACTTTGCAAGGTTCTATCTTGGGTGAAATTCAATTCTCTCCAACATAGGAACATCAAAACCCATAAAAATACAACTTAAATAGATCAAAACCATGTAAAACCAAAAATAGAGGAATCTTAGATCTAGAACAATGGAGACTGCAAATCACAAAATGTCAAGTTCTAATGTTGTTCTCCATGGTCTAAACTAGCTAATGGACCAATAAAAGTGGTGCTTATTTGATGGCAAGGTGCACTTGCCTATGGGTGTTGGTGTTGTGTAGAGGAAGGAAGAAGAAGAAGATGGGGGAATAAATGAGAGAATAATGAGGAGAGAGAAGGTTGGTGGGGATATTATGAGGGTGGGTTGTGTTGTGTTGAGGGTGGAGTATAGGTTAAAGTGTTCCATGCCTATTAAATCAAACCAAACCAACCCAAACCAATCCTTCTCCACAAAGTAAAACCAAGCCATGCCAGACACCCATTCACGAGAAACCAAAAATCCGTAAGTCGAGAAAATAAAATACATGCCAAAATCCAACTTCGAGTATAATTACGAAATACGGGAAACGGAGGTGACAACTCTACCCACCTTAAAAGAATTCTGTCCTCGGAATTTAATCAAGGAGCTAGAGACTGCCACGGCAAGCTGCACTAAGCAACAACAACTACACTAAGCAGTTCAATCATACAATCATACATGCAATCAAGGAATGAAGAGCATAAGGCATAAGGAAGATATTATACCTTACGAGTCAAACAGATAGGGATATCACAATCGGATATCATCCTCACGCTCCCACGTTGACTCACCGAGAGAGTGATGACCCCAAGCAACACGGACTAATTTAATAGTCTTGTTCTTGAGCGTCTTCTCCCTCCGGTCCAATATAGACACGGGCCTCTCCTCATACGAAAGGTTGGTACCAACAACCAATTTCGAATGGTCCAGGATATGGCTCGGGTCCGGGACGTACCGTCGTAATTGGGACACATGGAATACATCATGCACCTCACTTAGCGACGGTGGAAGAGCAAGACGATAGGATACATCTCCTACTCGCTCCAGGATATCGAACGGCCCTATATACCTAGGACTAAGCTTTCCCCGCACGCCAAAGCGAATGACGCCACGGTTAGGCGAGATCCTAAGGAATACATGGTCGCCGATAGCGAACTCTAAGGGATGCCGATGAGCATCGGCCCAATGTCGCTGACGGTCTTGGGCAACTCGAAGATGGTCCCTGAATTTTCTGATCACTTCAACTGTCTGGGCAATCATTTCTGGACCAAGCATCTGCCTCTCTCCGACATCATCCCATGCTAGCGGGGATCTGCACTTTCTACCATACAGTGTCTCGAATGGAGCCATCTGGATACTGGCCTGGAAACTATTATTGTACGAGAATTCCACGAGATGCATGTGATCTTCCCACGAACCACCAAAGTCGAGCGTACAAGATCTCAGCATGTCTTCAAGAGTCTGGATTGTGTGCTTCGACTGGCCATCTGTCTGCGGATGATATGCTGAACTGAACTGGAGGCGAGTTCCCAAACTCTCTTGCAAGCTACGCCAAAAGTGTGATGTAAACCTTGAATCTCGGTCCGAGGTGATACTGACGGAAACTCCGTGAAGCCTGACAATCTGCCTGAGGTACATCTCTGCTAGCTGAGCCGTAGACTGCCCAACTCTGAATGGGAGAAAATGAGCCACCTTCGTGAGCCTGTCTACTATAACCCAAATAGCATCTCGACCAGCTGGGGATCTAGGCAATCCAGTCATAAAATCCATGGTCACATGCTCCCACTTCTATTCTGGAATCGGCAAGGGCTGAAGAAGTCCAGCGGGCCTCTGATGTTCAGCTTTAACCTGCTGGCAAACTAAACACCGAGAGACAAACCGGGCTATCTCCCTCTTCATGCCATTCTACCAGAAATGCTGACGAATATCACGGTACATCTTCGTGCCACCGGAATGAATAGAATACTACGAACTGTGAGCTTCTGCCATGACTTCCTGTCTGATATCTCTACTGGGTACACAAAGATGAGAGCCGTGTCGAAGTGTACCATCTTCATGAATGCACAACTCTAGCCTTCTTCCGGCCTCATACTCTGCTCTGAGCCGCTGAATCTTAGAATCTGTATACTACGCCACTCGGATCCTCTCAACTATGCTGGACTGAACCTGTAGACTGGCCATCAATGCCACGTTGGAAGGAAGAACCACTTCAATTCCCATCTTCTGAAAATCTGCCAATAATTCTGGTTGCACCGTAAGGAAATAAACTTCGGCTCTCCGGCTCAACGCATCTGCTACAACGTTGGCCTTCCCTGGGTGATACTGCAAATCCACATCGTAGTCCACCAGTAGCTCGAGCCATCTTCTCTACCGCATATTAAGGTCCTTCTGGGTGAAAACATACTTCAGGCTCTTGTGATCAGTAAATATCTCCACTCTATCTCCGTACAAGTAGTGCCTCCACAACTTAAGTGCAAACACTACTGCTGCTAGCTCCAAGTCGTGGGTCGGGTAACTCTTCTTATGATCACGAAGTTGGCGTGATGCATAAGATATTACCTTCCCATGCTGCATCAAGACACATCCCAATCCTCTGCCTGAAGCGTCGCAATAAACTGTGAATCCTCCGGTCCCATCTGGAAGTGTGAGAATGGGAGCCGTTATCAAACCTCGCTTCAACTTCTCGAATGATTCCCGACACTCCACTGTCCAAACAAATGGCACATCCTTACGAGTCAACTGGGTCATCGGCGCTGAAATTCTTGCAAAATCTGAAACGAATCGCCGGTAGTAGCCGGCCAATCCAAGGAAGCTGCGAACCTCTGCTACTGAGCTGGGTACTGGCCATGACTCGATAGCCACAATCTTCTGGGGATCCACTTCCACTCCTCCTCGAGTAATGATGTGACCCAAGTACGAAATGCGATCGAGCCAGAACTCGCATTTATTGAACTTGGCGCACAATTGATGCTCTCTAAGCGTCTGAAGGACGATTCTGAGATGCTACTCATGCTCAGCTTCGCTCTTGCTGTAGAGCAAGATATCATCTAGGAACACGATCACGAACTGATCCAGGCAAGGCATAAAAATACGATTCATGAGGTCCATGAATACAGCTGGCGCATTGGTTGCTCCAAAGGGCATAACAAGGAACTCCCAATGCCCATACCTCGATCTAAATGTTGTCTTCGGGATGTCCTGCTCTCTGACTTTGATCTGGTGATATCCTGACCGCAAGTCTATCTTCGAGAACACTGAAGCCCCTTTGAGTTGATCAAACAAGTCATCTATCCTCGGGAGAGGGTATCTGTTCTTGATTGTCACTGAGTTCAAGGTACGATAATCTACACATAACCTGGACATACCATCCTTCTTTTTCACAAGAAACATCGGGGCTTCCCAAGGCGATCCACTTGCACGAATGAATCCCTTGGTCCTGAGTTCTTCAATCATCTTGTACAAAATCTCCAACTCTGAAGGCGCCATTCTGTAGACTCGCTCTGATACTGGTGCTATTCCGGGGATCAAGTCTATAGCGAACTCGATCTCCCACTCTGGCGGCATCCCTGGAAGTTCCTCTGGGAAGACATCTGGATACTCTTCAACTATCCGGGGCAACTGCACTGCTGCTACTGCCATCCGCAACACTGGAGAGGATGGCTCCACCGCGCCTCTGGAAAATGAAAACTCTGGCTTGCCTGGAATGCTGAAAACAGCTCTGCCAACATGGAAGTCTATCCTAGCATACTGGTTCCTCAACCAATCTATGCCTAAGACTACATCATAGTCTGCCATAGGAAACTCTATAAATCTAGCGGGGAACTCTCTACCGCTAACTACGATCCGACACGAAGAAAGCACTCGATCTACTCCCACAAGACCATTACCAGTAAGTATATTGAGCCTCACTGATAATGACTCGGGCTCCAATCCTATCCGTGTCACGAATCGTGCAGACATGAATGAATGCGATGCACCAGAATCAAATAATACTGAAGCTGGAAACCGACTGACTAAGTCAGCACACTTTATTTCCCTTCAAGTTGGTTTATCCACTAAGAAGTGGGCAGCATTGTACGAGAGGCACATCTACCGGATTCATGGAGTACCGTGGGACGAGCAAGCAGAGAGGTCAATCCAGATGCTTGAAGATGTATTGGGATTCTGCGTCTTGGAATTTGGTAGGTCTCGGGAAGACCAAATTACTTTTGGTGAAGTTTTCTCCTACCAGAGGAACAATCAGTTTCGACGGAGCTGGAAATTGAGGCCAGGTACATCAGGTCATTTGAAGTTTAAGACGCGTTGGAAGTAGCGTACCAGTTAGCTCTACCAGCTAATCTTGAGAGTGTGCAACGTCTTCTACGTCACAGCTCAGATGCTACATTTCGGATCCGAGTCACAATTTGGATAATTCAGAGCTCAAGTTTGGACTTAACCTTTCAGTGCCAGAGAAACCAGTTGCAAGCCTAGTCAGAGGTAAGAAGAAGATCAGAATTCGAGCCATCACTTATTTTCTCATCTTTTCGTTCTAAACTTGACTGATGCTGACGAAGTTAGCCTAGTTTTGCAAGCTATCTCTTTATCAAGCTTGATCATGACGATATCTTATTGGGTGCACCCACTAATATATTGTCTAATCAGGACCGGTGCATGATGGTCTGATCAACCTCGTGTACTTTGGTTCGCTTTTGTATTTTTCTGCGTGGATGATATCATAAATAAAAACTTGTCCCTAAATTGTCTCATCCACGACTGCCTTGGAAATTCTTATTGTTGGACCTGAGTTACGGGCGTGGTACCCGTAGCCGTTTGATTCTCCTACCCTTATTTTAAATTTCGAGGACAAAATTTTCTAAGGAGGGAAGGTTGTGAAACCCGTAATCTTGATTAATTAGAATAATTAATTTAAATGCATTTTTTATTTTAATCTTGATTGTCCTTGGAAAATTAATTTGATAAAACTTTGGTTAAATAAATTATAAGTATTAATATTGTTATTATTAGTAAGGTTATAATTATTAATATTATTATTATTGGGCTGAAACTATTTTTAAATAATAAAATTGGGCTTTTGGTTGCTGACCCAGACCCGAGTTCGAGCCTGAGCCCAAACCCAAATTCCTTTTTCCTAACTCTATTTTTGACTTGGTTCATAACTTAAAAAAAAAATAATAATAATAATATAGTTTGGAACTGGTCCACGAAGGGACCAGCGCTCCCTATTATAACTCCCCTTCTTTCCTCACATCCACACATAACAGCAGACCTTTTCTTCTCCCTCTCTTTTAATTTTCACCACCAACTCTTCTCCCACGTAACTCCCAACCCATCAACTCCTCCCTATTTACTCACACATTCACCACTCCTCTTCCCCTTCCAGTAACCCCCACTACCCCTTTATTTACTCCAACCATCCTCCTACCTCTTCACAGAAGTTGGTAGAGAGTTAATATTCTCATCTCTCACTTTTTCTCTCTTTAACTCTCATTCCATTCTCTGGAACAGAACTCACCAAAACCCATTTCTCTCCAAACCCCCTTCACCCGAAACCCCCTCCTCCACCTAACTCCGGCCATTCCGCGAAGCCCCGACGCCTATCCCCGCGGCCACCCGCGTCTCTCTCCGGGGCCGACGCGACCCTTGTGCGGCCGGGTCTGCCACCGCCGACCGCGCCCTCTCCGGCGGAGCCAGTGCCGAGCGCCCCCGTTCCCGCGCCACCCGCCGGCTCCCAGCGGGCCGACCCCTCCCCGACCGCGGCGAGCCGACCGCGCCCTCCCCGAGCGGCCGACCACGGCGGAAACCCCGCCCGCTGTCCAGACCCGCCCTGTGCGCGCCCCCGGCACCGACGCCCCTTCGTCGCTGTCCGATCCACCTCGGCTCCGCCTCCAGCGGCTCTGTCCCGAGCTCCGCTGCCTTCCGCGAGTTTTCCGTGCTTCCCACGGGTTCTGTTTCCGTTGTCTGCACTCTCGGTCGTGGTTCCCGTGGACCGTTGCTTTCCAATTTCGTTCCCGAGTTTTGTCCCGCGGCTCCCCGACCAACAGACATGGGTAATTTCTGTTAATCACAGTAGTTCGTCTCTCCCCGTCTTAGTCGATGATGATTCTTGGTCTCCGATCCCACAACGGGATTCGGCTGTATTCTCAGTATTTCCGGGACTCATTCCAGAATGAGTTTTGGTTGGTTCATTTGGTGGTTTCTCGGAATTCCGAGTTAGTTTTGTAGTTCTGTTAGTTTTTGATTAAATTTCCGAAATTGGTAGTTCTGAGAGCTTTGGTTTTGTTCTGTTGGTCGTTTCTGGAAATTCTCGGGTTTCCGAGTAATTTCGATTTTCGAGTGTTTTTCAGAAATGTGCTGTGGTTATATTTTCGGGTTCTAAATATTATTGGTGGAAATGGATTCATGGGGTATTTCCCTGGTTCGGGATTATATTTGTGTGTTTGTTGGCACATTTTCCCAGTATTGGGTTGTCCCAAAATAGAGGAAGTGCTGCCCAAATTTTTACAAAACTATATTTAGTTGATTTCAAAATTGGTTTTCGGAAATGAATTTTTAAACTGATTTTCGGGCGACGACCGTACCGGTCTGTGGGCCCCGGCGAAATGCAAACGCACCGGTCCGACCGGACGTTGTGGTATTAGCCGAATTTTGAGGAATGGACCGAGTCTGAGACTCTTAGCTTTCTTTTAAATTATTTTAATTAATATTTAGGCTATTTATATTAGTTATTTAAATTCCTGCACTTTATTTAATAATTAAGTCAATTTCTCTTATTTGATGTAAAAGAAAATTGTACAGGGCATAAGCCCACCCTAGGATCATTAGCTGTGCCATTGTATTGTGTAGCGTAGTTTTTATTTTTATTTTCTGGTGGATGTGATTTGGGTGGTTTTTGATTAGTCGCATAATCGTAGATTAGAGCGCGATTTACTGATTAATTAAGAACTAATTAAAATGGATAAAATATTAGTAAATAACTAGTTCACGGTTTATCACTAAAAGAAAACTGTATTTTTATAAATATATTACAAAACACAAAGTTTTCCAAATTGTAATTGATTCTCGTGTATTTTCCAAATAATCCAATTAACCGGTTTAATCAACGCACGTAGTTGCGACGTAATCGTTAGCTGTAGTTTAATACAACTTAAAATCTGACTAGGACATGACTACTAGAGATTGCAACTAGCACACTTAGTCTGGTTATTCAAGGTTCTAAGTCGAGTTCTCAACTGTAGGAACTCGAAGTTACACCTGACGTTCCTCCTCGGTACGACTCGTCTATCCAGTCATTCTAAAACAAAGGCAAGTGCAGTTATGTCTATTTGGTAATTTATCTAGTAATTGTTTTATTGCAATTTTAAACCACATTGCTACACGGAACTCTCTCCTAGAGTTCGAATATTGACTCATTGATTGAATCTGATTGACTCGGGATATTGGGGGAGTAGTGTAGCGTCTATGACCAATACCCCTATATTGCATCATTGATTGTGCGAGCTGATTCCTCCTATACACGAGGATAGGCCGGACCGTATCATTAGGATATAATTGAATTATCCCAAGCCGGTCATAGTTCGTTACCTACTCAAATCACATTGTTTTCAATTGTAGAATTGTGAAAAATATTGTTAAAGTATTTCAAATTGTTTAACATTGCAAGATTCAAATTATTATTTGAATTATTGGATATTCGTAATTGTACTTTGCTCCCTCCTGACTGGAGACAACATTTTAGGTATCGCTGATGATGCTTTGTTCCACGGTATTTTTCCTGAGATTCCAACTAGAGGACGATGATCTCGAGACTGATGAGCTGGATGCCTAGATTTTTCTTCTTCTTATTAATTCATGATGTTGTGGAAAACAGTGTATTACAGATGTATCTTTCATTTTATTGTAAAAAGTTTTTTTTTAAACTATTCGAATTATTAAAGTTGTGACAATTAGACTGTGTTGTTTATTTACCTGCATGAGTGATACAGCTTACTGCCGCCGTCTCAACAACGGTGCAGGCTGGGCATGATCCGGTTCGACCCAATTATTTGGGATCGGGTCGTGACAATGAAGCTAGTCGTACAAAATGCGAGGACTAGCAAGAGTTAAGTCATACATGATCAACCCTAGGATTTGTTAATCATGCTACAGCCCGTAGACAGACAATAAGTAAATGTGCATCGAGCTAACAGGTGCTCGTCGGCTAAACGCCTCAAAAGAATAATTTACAATGAGTGAGCGAAACAAAATAGAAAACCCACTCGTAGCCCGGATTTCTTCTAGTCGCCACCATCGGGCTGGAGGTTAGGTAGATCCTCGGGTGCTGCTCCGAAATCTGGCCACACAAAACCAGCTGGGTCAAACCCTAGAAAGAGCAAGTGCCACAAAGGAGGCCACGAAATAAGAACAAAAGCCAGCACATCAGAACATAAGAAAAGAAATGGAAGAAGGTACAAGTAATAAAGAGTGCAACAAGACAATAAATGGCTAGTGACGTGGGACCATTCCGGGAGCCAGGTTACAACCCGTAAACCAAACAAGGACCGGGGTTGTAACCCTTCGCCTGAATAGCACTCTTCTCTACCCATTTATCGTTAGAGAATAAGTTAAACAAGCATGCTCAAGAGTAACCAGATACTGGGACTAGACAAGACTTAGACAAGGCTGGCCTCTATTCATTTACAAGCGGCCAAGCAAGTACTACGGTTTACTACTTTAACTAGCTAGGGTTATCACGAGCCTAATTACTAATAAGATGCAATGAGAATTTCTCAGTCCCAAGCCCTGCAGACCATCCAGTTATCCTTCCGCGGGTTGAGAGTATGGTTGGGTACATCGCCCCAGAGACGATATATCCTTAGGTGACTTAGAGGGTGCAACACATGACAGTGCGCTGGAAATGTGCTCTACTCGTCGGCAAGCTACAAGTCCAATTAAGAGCGCCCAGATAACGAGATTGCCTGTGACTGGAAATTCTCCATGAACTATAGTTTGATCTAGTCATTAGCCTAATCCATATTCAGTATGAATCCCTGACCGTAGGAACCAGGGAGTCACGTCCTAGACATGATGCAAGACAAGACAAGTGGATTGCACAAGCAAGCAAGCAGGAACACCCACGGTGTCAAGTTGATTATACGAGTCAAGTTAGCCGTCGCAACAGCATCAAGATAAATCATGTCAGGGTACTTGTCAGGAGTGCGCCACGACGGGCCACTATCATGTCAGGGTACTTGTCAGGAGTGCCCCACGACGGGCCACTATCATGTCATGCTAGATCCTAGCCATACCATACCATGTACAATAGTCATCCAAACATATTGAGTAAAATCAAGTTTATGACAAAAGGCGCAAGGATAAAAAAATGGGCGTAAAATATCAATATACAGAGCTATAGAATAGCCAAGCTTAAGGAAAATAAAACCAAATCTCCATGATTGGACAGATTACGCAAGGGTTCCAGGGGTCGGGTTGCGCAGGAGTCAAGTGCGCCAGGGGGCAGCGCGAAGGGGTAGCGCGAAGGGGGAGCGCGAAGAGGTCAGCGCGAAGGGGTAGCGCGAAGGGGGAGCGCGAAGAGGTCAGCGCGAAGGGGGAGCGCGAAGGGGGAGCGCGAAGAGGTCAGCGCGAAGGGGGAGCGCGAAGGGGGAGCGCGAAGGGGGAGCGCGAAGAGGTCAGCGCGAAGGGGTAGCGCGAAGGGGGAGCGCGAACGGGCAGCGCGAAGGGGTAGCGCGAAGAGGTCAGCGCGAACGGGCAGCGCGCTAAGGAGCGCGCAGGGGCAGCACGACCTGCGACCAGCGTTAAAGAGCACGACGTGGGGCAGCACGAAGTACGACCAACGCTAAAGAGCGCGGCACGGGGCAGCCCGACGCTAAACAGCACGCAGGCAGCACGACGTGCGACCAGCGCTAAAGAGCGCGACGCGGGGCAGCCCGACGCTAAATAACGCGGTTGGAGGGGTCTCCTTCTTCCTCAAGCCGAGAGGAAGAACACCATGGCCGAAATTCTGAGAACATCATAACTCCAAATCCGACTTTGTAAGGTTCTATCTTGGGTGAAATTCAATTCTCTCCAATATAGGAACATCAAAACCCATAAAAATACAACTTAAATAGATCAAAACCATGTAAAACTGAAAATAGAGGAATCTTAGATCTAGAACAATGGAGACTCCAAATCACAAAATGTCAAGTTCTAATGTTGTTCTCCATGGTCTAAACTAGCTAATGGACCAATAAAAGTGGTGCTTATTTGATGGCAATGTGCACTTGCCTATGGGTGTTGGTGTTGTGTAGAGGAAGGAAGAAGAAGAAGATGGAGAAATAAATGAGAGAATAATGAGGAGAGAGAAGGTTGGTGGGGATATTATGAGGGTGGGTTGTGTTGTGTTGAGGGTGGAGTATAGGTTAAAGTGTTCCATGCATATTAAATCAAACAAAACCAACCCAAACCAATCCTTCTCCACAAAATAAAACCAAGCCATGCCAGACACCCATTCACGAGAAACCAAAAATCTGCAAGTCGAGAAAATAAAATACATGCCAAAATCCAACTTCGAGTATAATTACGAAATACGGGAAACGGGGGTGACAATACATGACCAGAAAAATGATACGGTCCTATTGGTGTAAGTTTCATCTCAATCTGACGAACGTGCACAAAGTAATTAGGGTTTTTGCAAAGTGGCCGATACGATAAATTTCGACGGATACACATCAAATAGGTCGCGCACACGCAACCAATTTGAATTCTGTCAAAGCCCACATGTCCACGAAGTCGATATGCACCTTTCGATGCTTTCGGTTTGTGACCACGTCGCCCGGTTTGGCAGGACGTACGTCGTATCGGAGAGTTTTTCTAATATTTTGTTGATTTAACACGTGGTTTTCTCTGATTTTCAAGAATGGATTTATCTGTACACAGTTTATGAAATTCAAAACTACGAAATAGTTTCTGATCCGCTATATGTTGTCTTTAATCTTGTTCAATTGGTTTTTCAAGTCAATCGTTGATTCATTTGTAGCTTCCCTTCCTGGAAATTTTTGAAATATTTTTTATATTATTTATTTGATTCAAATGTGATTTTTAGAATTTTATAAATAATTAATTAGTTAATTATTACGTTAGAGGACTTTAGCCACGGTTGAGTTTTGAAGTACCAGACGACTAGGAATTACGGCACAGATAGTGCAGTGGCGTGCCTTGACTAGTCTATTAGCCATAATAGGAATAGTGCAGTGGCGTGCCTTGACTAGTCTATTAGCCATAATAGGAATGACCAAGCCGTAAGTGTGTCATAACTAGAAAAACCAGGCTGAGTTACGACATAAACCCTATAGATTAATTGATTATATATTAATTAAGATTATGATTTTAGGAAATTCGGTTGTGCCGATTTAGCTCGGACTGGACCCGAACCAAGCCCAAACCCGTGTAGACATGTAGTACGTCCAAATAATGTCCATGTAGATAATTGTTGGTGTAGTTTAATTAGTATAATTATTTTAGTGGATAAATAAGTATTTCTTATATAAAAGAGTTTTTATATAATAAATAAGATGCTAAAAATAAATTACTAGATTCTGGGTTTTAGGATATATTATAGGTACATATTATATAAGTATCTTCAGGGGTACGCATATATACATGTGTATACATCTATTTAGATATATAAATAGGTTTAGAGAATGCGAGAATTAGGCTATATATATATATATATATATATATATATATATATATATATATATATATATATATATATATATATATATATATATATATATATATATGTGTGTGTGTGTGTGTGTGTGTGTGTGTGTGTGTGTGTGTGTGTGTGTGTGTGTGTACATCAATATAAATTAACTTTATATATCTATAGATTTGTGATTTTATATAGTGAAAATATTGATTTTATTGGCTGTATAGAATTTATGGTTTATATATATATATATATATATATATATATATATATATATATATATATATATATATATATATATATATATATATATATATATTTTATATATATATATATATATATATATATATATATATATATATATATTATTAAATATATACCCATGTAAATGTATTTATAATTTTATTAAGGTATATACATGAATACATGTATAGATATATATATATATATATAGGTGTGTAAATATATATTTATAATTATTAAAGTATATACATGAATACATGTATATATACAAATATAGGTGTGTAAATATACATTTATAGTTATTAAAGTATATACATATATACATATTATATATATGTAAATGTGTGTGTGTGTGTGTGTGTATATATATATATTATTATATATATTATATTATATATATATATTATATATATATTTATTATATATTATATATATATATATTAATATAAATATATATATATAAAATATATATATATATATATATATATATATATATATTTATATAAATATATATATATATATATATATCTATATATATATAATATCTATATATTATATATATTATATATATATATCTTCTATATATATATATATATATATA
>JANAVB010045020.1:2453508-2640643 GCA_029216955.1 Iris pallida
TGGACGTGTAGGCTTTGACGGAATTCAAATTGGTTGCGTGTGCGCGACGAATTTGATGCGTATCCGTCGAAATTTACCGTATCGGCCTCCGTGCAAATTTCCTAATTACTTTGTGCACGTTCGTCAGATCGAGACGAAACTTGTGCCAACAGGACCGTATCATTTTTCTGGTCATGTATGCAAAGTTTAGTCCAATTCTGAGACAGTTGATCGGATCACCGTTTTGCGGACCCTACGGTCCGACTCAACAGGCGATTTTATGCACGGCCCGCTGGAATCCAACTTTGGACATACGGTTGGGTTCGTATCGAAAAATCCGACCTATAAACATATAGTTTGATGACTTTAGAGACCCTACTTTAGCACGCTTTTCGGTGCAAAGCGGGTCCAACAGTGGATACCATTTTGACCCAAAATTACCATTTTGCCCCTGTGTCCAGAATTGGACTTAAGGACAGGCAATTCTAGCTAAATTGACTATTTTGAAAAATATTGTTAATGTTTATTTCAGCATCCGGAGACTTCTGCATGTGTTGACTGATTGTGGCTCGTTGAGTGGTATAATATTATCTGTTTCACCAGCATATGACCTCAGGCGAGTACACCTCTGATAGTTTTCGTATTTGATTATCTCTATACTTCTTATATTTAATATTGTTTTATATTGATATCATGTTGATTCTTAACACGCTTGCCACACGAGATAGTAGTCATAGATTCTTGTATGTTGTTCGCGACCAATATATTTTTGTGTTCGTGACCTGTTTGAATCCATGGGTACTAGCCGGGCGGGGAAGTTCATTAGTAGACATGTAAACAAACCCAAAAATATCCCCAAAATATCTATTCTTGCCTGATAGCAGCTGCACACGACACGTGCAGGGTGCCGGATTTATCCCTTAGCCGTTTACATGTCGAAAGTGTATTTCAAATCACTTGTTAGATATAGTCTTGTCACATTACTATTTTTTTGTCATTTTTAGTCTTGTGTACCATGTCTTTCTGCTTTTACTCGCATGATTCCTACCATGATTTCCTGTTTATCCCTTATCATGTATCTCAATATTATTACAGATTTATGGATTTCATCATTTATTGATTCTGTTGTGAGAATGTACTCGTTCCATTCCTGACTGAAAGCCAACATTTTTCAGGTTTAGCTGTGGCTTCTCTTAGCATGGAAGGTACGGGTGTACTTGCAGACAGAAACCTATAAATTAGATAGAAGTGGTATCATTTTCATTAATTGTAAGAACCTTGTATTTTTTTAAAAATTAAATGCCGTAAATGTTGTAATAAATTTAGAAATGTGAATGAGCAATAAATGTTATTATTTTTTGAATTTTGAGCATCTTGGCCGTGACAGCGTTCTACCGTCGACTCTGCGACGTAGGCTGGCTTGGATGCGTCTCGTATCCGAAAAAGCGGGTGCGGATCGTGACACCCTATATGTTGTCTTTAATCTTGTTCAATTGGTTTTTTAAGTCAATCGTTGATTCGACAGAAATCTGACTTCCAACATGGGGACAGTAACTATCCAACTTATCAATCTCGAATAGATTTTTTGTTAACTTTGGTTTCGATTTACGATGCATATACTACAAACCAATTAAATTTCTTTGAAAGAATTTATAGAGGGTAGGGTTGTGAATGCACCAGAGGAAACGACTCTCGAGACGATCGAGCGATCTTCGAGAATGGTCGTTGTGAAGTTGGCTCTGGCATCATGTTGCGGCTGTGTTTGTTGTTGTTGTTCTGTGCGCCCAGGCACATTTTCGGTCGACTCTGGCCGTACGCAGCGGCACTGTAGTGGCCGGGTACGCACGTAAAGGTCGTAGTGGCGAGGTTGGAGTGTTGGCGAGGTTAGGTTTAGGGTTTTGTCTAATCTCTCTCTTCCAATCTCTTGATCTCTATATAAGTAGACCTCGGTTGTTCATCTGTGAGATGGGGGGGCTCGGTCTGGGGAATTAGGATGGGCTAGGCTATGGGGTGGCTTGGCTGGGCCTTTAATATTTGTTTTTCTTTTTATTATTCTCCTTTCTTTTCATTTCTTTTTATAATATGTATATACTCATACATACATATATATCTCTATTCATATACCTATATATATATATATATATATATATATATATATATATATATATATATATATATATATATATATATATATATATATATATATATATGGGTATACCTATGAATATTAAAGTCTAAAACATTTTTAGTTTATTATCATATATATATATATATATATATATATATATATATATATATATATATATATATATATATATATATATATATATATATATATATATATATATATATATATATATATTAAAATATATATATATATATATATATATATATATATATATATATATATATATATATATATATATATATATATATATATATATATATATATATATATATATATATATATATATATATATATATATATATATCCTCTATACTTAATAATAAAATATATGTGCAATTTTTAAGTAGGCACACAGACAAATACATGTAGGTATATAGTCCAAAATTCCAGAGATGCACAAGGATGTCTACGAAGATCATTTATCATACTTTTATTTTTAAAAATAAAATATTATTTTAATAGCAATCACATTTTTAAAGTATATATAAAAATTAATTAAAAAATAATTATTAGACCATTAAATAAAGTACGAAATATACATAGATGTAAAAATATATCTACATAGACCTCTTTGGACACCTCACATGATTACATGGGCCTAGGTTGGGTTCGGGTCAGGTTCAGACCAAATTGGTACAATCGGATCCTTTAAAAGTCAATAATCTCGATAAATAAATAAATAAATCGTTTTTAGGATCATGTCACAACTTAGCTTGGTTTTCCTAGTTCGGATATACTTATGGTTCGGCCTTTTCTACTATGGCTAATACACTAGTCAAGGCATGCCACTGCACTATCCGTGCAATAATTTCTAGCCACCTTGTATTTCAAAACTCAACCATGGCTAAGGTCATCTTATAATAATAACTATTTAATTTAAAAAATAATATTTCCAAAATCCTAAAATATCTCATTTAATTCAATTAAATAAAATAAATAAAAAATTATTTTTGAAATTTCGGGAAGAGGAGTTACAGGAGGCGTGGTGGAGAAGAGAGTAGGGTTTTGGGAGAGCTTTTCTTTTGGTGGAGAGAGAGAGAGAGAAAAATGAGGAATGAGGAGGAAATAAGGGTTTGGGGGGTTGGGCTGTCCCCAAGCAACTTGTGGGCAGCCCCCAGCAAAAGTTTCACCTTCTTGGGCTGCCCCCAAGTAAGGGCTGCCCCCAAGTAAACTTGGTAGTGCCCTTAGAAAAAGCCTTTCAAAAGAGAGAGAGAGAGGTAAGTTTACAACCAATGTCCAACCATCTCACAACCCCTCTCTCCCCTACTAACATGGGCCCATTGGATCCCCCCACTCCCTTCCCTCCCCCAATGGAGGGTCGCTACGTGATGATTGTAACCTCTTACAATTGTAAGAGTAGTATGGCATGTGTTTAACAGAAGAGGGGCTCTGTTATTACATTTTGTTGGTCCTTAAACACAAGGTCGAGGAGGTTCAAACTCTTAGTGTCTAGTGAATTTTCACTTTTTGTTCTTTCATTATTGGATATGATTATTGTTCGCGTGGTAATTTTTATGATGTCACGGTGTGTGTGTATATAAAATAAATAAATAAATAAATATGCGTGTATGTGTGTTTGTGTGTGTGTGTTATATCTACAAAGAGATTGCAACATCAACGTATATAATTACTAATGTATATATGCCAAATTCAAATTCATTACTTGAATTGTTTGATTTTTTTTTCTATAGACTTTTATGTGTTGATAATACTATTGTGTTATTGTCGACGATTTTTTTAACATTAAACTTTGAGGGCACAACTTTTAGAGTTCGTCTCGGGTCTCCAAATCTAAAGTCCGGCACTGGTAACAATAGATAAGTAAATCTAATATTGAATTTGTCGAACTCGAGTGACCCTTATGGTTATCGAGGAGAGACATAAGACCCGGACTTGGTGGCAGAAGATCGATGGATAGAGCCACGAGAGCGCATTATTCCTTCTATTTTAAAAAATGGTGGGAGTTGGGGACCGTGGTCTCAAAAGACGTGCAATGTGTAGTGCCCCGTTTGTAACCCCACCTTCCTATATCATCAATAAATTTCATATTTTCTAAGGAGTGATTTTACATAAGTATTTTGTGTTAAATACTAAATCATTTTTTTCTTTGAATAATAATAATATTTCCCTCTTTGAACATTGAATGTTTTGGGCCATTCAAACCAATGGGCCGAATCACCATTCAAATATATGGGCTGTGAACCTTGTTGTAACTTGTTTAGCAGTAGCAGAGAATGGGAATTCAAATTCCCCCAAAATTTCTCTAATTGCCATCAAAACCAAATCGAGCACCACCACTACTTCACAGCCATATGCAGTATAACAACTTTTTGAATTTCGGTTGCCCAAAGTTTTTCCACCATATCTTTTCATCCTTCCTTTGAAATTGAGACCAACAACCTATTTATACTTCCTTTTTCCTTCTCATTACTGTGCTGCCAAGAGTTTTCGAGAGGAGAAGAGTTCTTCTTCCCGATTTCATTTCTTCCAAGTTCTGATCACCCATGGCGGTTGGTGACGGCGCAGTGAACCTCTTAATCAATCATCATTAGCAAGTTGTCCCTGGCGTCGACAGCAAAGAACCAGCGCCTTCTTCGATCCTTAAATTCTTAGTAAGTCTCATCGATCACTCTCATTTTCCTCTGGATTCGAATGTTGATCCTCATTTGATCAAATTTCTCTTGCAATGATCAAGCCTGGGTTTACAGATCAGTGATCAAAGTGATCGACGGTTGTCTCTAAGGAACCGTCGAGGAGAATTCATTAAGTGTTCTTAACGCAGGTTTCAATTTAATTCTTCATTTGTATTTACTTGATAGTTGTGGTCCGATCTGTTGTATGAACGAATTGTTTGATTTCTTCCTAGGATCCATGTTGAATTGTTGAAAGCATTTAGTCCTTATTTTACCATTTCGACCCAAGGAACACTCGAGACTGTAAGTATCAGGATCTATATATTCGATTGTGATATTGATACGTCTTGATGGATTTTTGAACTGATTTGAGTTTGAGATTTCATCTGAAAATCGTCATCATTTCTGTTTAGATCATTCAGGAGGATTAGATCAAGTCACATGGATAGATCATGATCACTTGCTTTTGAATTCAAGTAAGTACTCGAAGTTTTGGTTCTCTCTACCTGCGAATTCTTATGTTTAGATTAAGTATTAGATGTGAATTGTCCTTGATGTTTATTCCTCTGTTTTGGGGCTGCACTCTTTGATTTTATTCTCAGAAAGTTCAGATCAGTTAGACGCAAAGTTGTGTCCCAATCCGAGGAACGTGTCGGCAACCTTAGTCCAGGTTTAACCCTTCACAGGTAAAATCCTAACCATCTGATTCGATTTTACTGAATGCAAATTTATTTTGAATGCACTGTGGATTAGGGAAGATTGGTATCAATGAGTATCGGTTTAGCTAATGTTTATGAGGAGGGAGCTATTTGATTGTGGGTGTTAAGTCGAAGGAAATGCCAGTTGATTCAGGATATACCTAGGTTATAACCTGTTATGCTGATTTTGTGATACTGGAGAAGTTAGTTAAGATGTTTGGAAGTGTCTGGTTCTGTCAGTGATGTCTGTGTCATAACTTTGTTGCCTTAGTTCTTTTACCATGTTAAGGTGAGTTGGGATTAGGTTTTGGCTTTGGTATGTTGTACAATGGGAATTGAAGGGATTCAAATTATCAGGAATGAAACATTAGGTCAATACAGTAGTGTTAGAGAAGTGAGGATGGGTATCGAGGAAGGAAGCTACATATGGCAGTTATTCTGAACCTCTGATATTCAATATGAGTATCAGTTACTCAATTATTCCTAACTTATTTTCTGTGTTGAACTCTTGTTCTTCGACTGAGTAGTCCTTTAGAAATTTGTAGTAGTCTGGACCTTTAGAGTATTTGATAGGGAAGATATTAAGTTAGGATTTGTGGTAGGACTAATGTGTTACTAAGACAATTGAATATTGAGAGATGGAGAGTTACCATCGGTTGTTGTGTAATCTTTACCTGACAGATAAAATATACTGATAATTGAAGTAAGAACCTGGGGGTTTGTTTCAGACATATGACTGAGTCCTTAGTTCACTCTGGATATTGGTAAAACCGAGGACTAGGATATTAGAACTGTTTCTGTGTATTGTTTTGACTGAAGGAATTGGTTTACAAGTCGAGATAACTATTGAGCAGGTGAGATGTATTATAACTCATGTTCTCAATGATCTATGTTGGACTTTACTAATGAGTATCAGTAAAAATCCTTATACCATTCCCATGATTCAGTTTCATGTTAAACTTGTTTTGAAGATCAGTTATGTGTCCTTTTAAACAAGGTTTTCACTTAAACAATGTTATCTAGGTTTACTGTTATATGGGGCAACCTGGCACATGAAGTGTGGCTTCTGTAGCTTGGATGTAACGCTTCATGACAACTTGAGAATAGATTTTTATTATAAAACTGAATTGTAAAATAGAGTATCTTATTTTATAGTTAAAACATGATTAGAATTACATGATAACTAAATAGAAGTTAACCAACTTGTAATCATAAAACAGGAGGACATCCAGCTCCATTCATTACCCGTAATTTCCCGGAGCAAGGCAAGTACATTCTATGGTTCTGTTCGTACATATCATGTGCTTCCTTGTGACACATTGAGACACGTGCTTGTACTCTTGTATTTTTATATCCTGTGTTTACTTGTGGTCGGGGAGGAGAAATACACTAGCTATGTGACAACACCCATGTTCTGATATTCATGTAAATAGCTTAGGCCTCGTACTGTGCACGCGGGCCCTAAGCCGTACCCTTATTCCTGTGTTCCCGTGCTTATTCTTGTGCTTACCCCAGCCGGTCACATATGCTAGTTGTATTTTAAATCATTGTACACATGACAGGTTCAGGTACTTCAGGTTCAGGTTTACATGCTTATACTTTACATTCTCGTACTTTCAGGATCTTGCTTGTACTTTCAGTTTATTTTCATAACATGTTTTCTCATACTCATTTCATATCTTGATGTTCATGTTGAACTGTGCTTTGCTCCGCTCCTGATTAGATATTTTGCAGGTGAGATGGAGGCTTTGTGTGACACGTACTATGGACGTGAGCCTGCTGACATGCTAGAGCTAGCTGGAGCTGCACTGGACCTAGAGGCCGAGGAGGCCTTGTTATCTTTTCCTTTCTAGCAGTTTACTTTCATTGTATTAGAGACTTCAGACTTTACCTTAATTCTGGATGAATGTAATAATCATAGAATTGTATTTTGAATTCTAGGATCATTTATATAGATGCTGTGATTTGTATATCTTCATATTGCCTTGTAGTTTCCCTAGATTGGTACAGCTTACTTCGTCGTGTCTAACGACGAAGGCTGGACGTGTCCGATTATTCGGGAGCAGGTCGTGATAGCCCCGTCCCGTTCAGTTCAACCAGAGGAATCGTAACGCACAGACGTTTGGACTTAGCCATGCAACGACTTGCTCAAAGTCCCACTCGGCCAAGACAACTCCTCGCTCAGGTGGATGGCTTCGATGAACTTGCCTCGGCTTGGCCGTCACGCTAATAAAATATAGTTTTTACATCCATTAAGTAGGTTTGCTAATAAAATAGATGAACCCACATAACTATGGAAGTAATCCCATTGAGTCAAGTATGTGTGTAGAACATAGAAAAAAGTGTCATAATGTTGCTTAGATGTTCTCCACAATAGTTTTCAAAGTTGGCACTTGGTCTTTTGACCCTACATGTTGAGTTAGACAAAGTTATGCCACAGGCTATCGACCTGATGTCATATCAGGCACGGTTCTATGTCTTCACAGCTTATTATAGCCACACAGTTCCGTGATCTCAAGGTTAGTCATATAGAGTATGACTTGGCTGGTAGTGTCGCACAGAACACAGTTGGTTCAATATTAAGTAGGAAATCAAATAGTTGTTCCCTAGTTGGGTTAAGATTATGAGTCAGTTCACTTAGCATGAAGGCTATACAATAGCTATCCCTGGGATTTTAGAGATGTAATATGGAAAGTCATTACAACCGTTGGTCACCGAGGCAGTCCCTGACTTGGAATTTGTATTTATTATGGAAAAAAGATATGAGGAACAAAGGTTTGAGCAGTATCATCAGTAAGCCATGCATTTACTTTGAGTCTAGATGTCGTCGTAGGTGCATAGTCATGGACAACTTGTGTAAAAGGTGCATACTTCTTCGAATGAATCGTCGGGACACTGGGATCATGTCGGCCTATGAGGAAGAGGGATGGCTGAGCTGGATTATACGGCATAGGAGATTCGAGGCTTTCAGTGAGACTAGCTACCCGCACTGGACGATCGTCGTCTATCCTAAGCCATGTCCAAGATGACTTGAATTGCTAGTAACCCTTCATATAGATAAGTCGGTGTGCTGAACGGCAATCCGTATGCACGGTGTCGGTTGTGTCAAATGAAGTATAAGTATGACACGAATGAGTCAAAAAAATGTGTGCATGGTTTGCAACACAAATATGGAGCCTAATATTTGGCTATAGCAGAGACACGTACTTCGGCACAAAATGTGGCATCGGTTGTTTGAGTCAATGTCACAAGTTTTCGAGTATGGTTTGAGTCAGTTGTATGTTAAAACAGAAAATACCATAAGGCAAGTATGAATGGGTTACACTGCGTTGCGAGGCACGACCTCGATGTTGTCACACAAATGGATCATATGGCACGACCACGATGTTTGCACAACTAGATTTTGTAGCACGGTTTCAAAGAATTGATAGTACGATCACGTTGTAACATGAATAGGCCAGGAGTCTAAGTTATGAAATTGATCCTAAGGTTAAAAGAGAAAAACAATCAAAAGAAATGTTGCACTCACTAAATGAACGTGTTGATTTTGTATGGGTGAGCGTGCTGATACCCCACCGGTCTTCATGTGCATGTTCAGGTATCAGCACACTCGGGACGGAGCTTGCTTGGACGCGTTGAGGCGTAGAGTTTTTTAGCATTTTGAGGCGTGCGGTCGCGTTGAAGTCTTCACCTATACAAGACGTAATGTATGGACATCGCCTTCTAAAGCACCCGTAAAGTTGTAAGCCTTCGGGCATGAGCGATTGTAATTAAGAGAAGAGAGATAGCTGAGTGTTTGTATTCAGAGAGAAAGTGAGCTTGAATGACTTGTAATATTGGCTTCACGTCCTTATAATCTTATTTTTAATATCAATAAAGAGCATCATTTTGTACATGTATTTGTGTTATTCAACTTCTCTGCTCTGACTTCTGTACGACGACCCCGTCGTAAGCTGTTGTAATCGCCCGTTATGGAATCCGCCTTTCGCGAGCGCACCCTAGGCTCGCGCAGCATCACGCCCTAGCTAGGATGATCGGTTATGCGGAACGGGGGCGTGATACAGTGCAGCACGGGACAAAAGTGTCGTGCATAACATCGAACATTTAAAAATAAAATAAATCTAATATTGGATTTGGATGCGCATATTTGGATTTAGATAGTGTTTGCTAACCGACCCGGTTGACACCTATTATAAATACGAAATTTGATACATTTCACCACCCCATCTCGTCTCCCACTGTTGTCTGCCGCCAATCACTATCGGCGACCATCTCCGACTGTCGCTCGTCGTCATTCGTATGTACCATATGTAAGAATCCTCTTTCTTATCTTCCTCTGTGTTCTTCTCTCCTTTTCTCCATTGTTAGAAACCCTAAAAATCGTAGTTCCCCCTTTTCTCCACTCTGGTCCTTAAAGATGAGGAATGTCAAGGAAGAACCTGTATCCACCAAGGATCACGTGAGTGTCGTTGGTTTGGAATTTGAACAGTGATGATGTGTAAAGTTTGATTCTTTTGTTCTATCAGTAGCTACTTTTAGTTTTCTGATCAATTTTTCTTGGGCGAAATATTTCAATCCATGGAGGTCTAATATACTAGGCCTAGGTTGCGTAGGTCACGACCACAACACGAATTCAAAGTTACAGAATAGATATTAAGTGCACACTCAAAGAAGTTAATTTAAAGATGCATGTTTTTTTAATCCGCCAAAGAAACGTTACTTTCTCATATTCCAATTATATTCGGCGCCATCGTACCATGTCAAGTCACTTCCTAAATCGACCAATCAAAAACAATAAGAAGGTTCTGATTATGATACTGACACTATGAACTTTGCTTTTAACCACCAATCATGTTGTATATGTCTCAGATGGATACGGGCAAGAATACAGTATTTTGGAGGACTATCCATGTGTGTCGAAGCCGCCCCTACTGCCTCACAACTCTAGATTTGCGAGTGAAGTTTGAGTGGTAAATATTTTAAATTATTCGAACACTGTGCAACATAGACCCGACTTGATTGTTGTTGTATTGAAACACTTATTTAAATGCTCTCTTTTTGTTAAGTCGTGGAAAACTATAACGCGATTTAGAAACTAAGGAGAACCATACTTTGATCACGGTCATGACATAATAAAAGGTTGAACGAAAATACATGATAAGCTTAGCAAAGCCTACATCAGTAGAGGTATAATAGACAAATAAGAAGTTTATTTCATAAATGTGTTTGTTTCTTAGTCGTTGGGGAGGGGTTTAATAGAAGGGTCAAGAGCATGCGAAGCTACAAAAGAGGATTTAAGTGGATTTGTCTTCTGAGTAAGGGCCAGTCTCTATTGCAGTTTCGGTACTGGTTGTTTACTTGAACACATATTTCCAAGGAGCTCGTTGGGCTAGCATTCCAGAAATTGCCGTTTAAGCCCTGATTCCGAAAATTAAAATGCGTGTTTGGACCGAATGGAATGGAGGGCTGTCCAAATGGCTACTCCAATGTGTTTTGTTCCAATTTTAGCCCTAAATTATATACCTTGTACCGGTTCCTATTTTCTCAAGATTTTAGTTATTTGAAAATTTGTATGTAGAAGTTTTTGACATGTATCCACTATCAGGCGAATACTAGTACCTATTATTAATTGGAAGGGGGTATGGGAGCAGTATTCTTTGGTTGTAGATATCTGTGGAGAGGCAACTTAGGAAGTACGATATCCCCAAATATTAGAGAGTGAAGTATGTAGACTCAAATAATTTGACCGACCATAGCAAGACCAAGGCGAAACTTCTAAAATGAGCTCTCCATACATAAAAATGTAAATATGACCAAGATTTGTTGCAAACAAGATTTGAACTAAGGACCTCTAAAGTAAAGGTCTAACATTATAACCACTACACACAATGTATTTTTGTTAAAAATAGCATATGATACATATTGGTTATATTTTAGATAGATTCATGTTGGTGTTCCCTTTCGTTTGGGGCCCCTGGACCGTCGTCTGGCCTGCCCTGGGCTAGGGCCGCCCCTGGTGGATTGTTATCATAGTGTCACGCCCCAGATCAGAATACTGGAGAGCGGGGGAATGACTCAGCCAGCTACGTATTACGGGTAGATAAATACCGTATAATATGATCAATGTTGTCTAAAAGACGAGGGGATGCATACTACATGAAAGTCTCACTAGGTTACTCAACATCTATTGTCCCAATCATTCAATGAAAAGCAGTAAGTAGAGAACATGTAAGAATGAGCAGTACGGCATCCCAAATGCTCAGTCAAAATGTTCTTAAGATCTGGCTTTACAAAATATATCCAGATGATATAACAAGGTATACACAATCATTATCAGCTGCAGTCTGACTTAGTTACAATTATGTAAAAGTAAGTGCAAGACAGTCCGACTAATATGTCGGTGCCAAGCGGCAAAAAGTAAAGTAAGTAGCAAAACGGGCAGGAAAGCAAGGAACCCACTACTGTCCTCCTGCGATCATCCCTCTAGTATTGACCATCTTGGGGGTGAAAGTAAGCTGAGTCCTCGGGATTTGGCTCTAAATCTGGCCATGCAAAACCAGAGAGGTTAGACCTCAAATAGCAAGTACCACAAAGGAAGCACGACATGAAGAATTAGAACCAGTGATAAGGGTTAAGAATATGATAAATAATGTCTCTGCTTGCTACTGGGATTCACACAACATCACGATACTTTAAGCCAACTTTCCAACCAAACAAGGACATAAGTTGACCCATCATATCCTGACATTCTGATCATCTCAGTAGTTAACAGAGTAGGTACAGTACACAAACAAATCAATTTAAATGGCAGTACAACTACTACGGCTTGCTAACTGTAAGTTCCAAGTTGTCCTGGAAATATGCAATAAGGGATTCCTCAGTTCTTACAATATACAAGCAAGGCTAGTCTACCCAATAATCAATTGCGCCAATCATGAATTAGACGTATATCAGTGGGACGCCCATCATCAATATACAGAAAAATATAAATAGATACCACTCCCTGCCCGTGTGGTAGGTTTGCAGTATATGTGGGAACCAGCCGGCATGTCGGGGAACTAATTGTCTCGAGATGGCTGCCATGTAAGAACTCGAGAATCCATTCTCTCCATGCAATAGTTATTTTATTTAACTTAATAGTCCCTATGTTAATTGAAATCTCATGCCGTGGATCATGGTCATTCAGAATGAGTACTTTCGTACAGAGTACGATATGCATAACTCTACAACGATGCCCGTGCGGTTAGGTTATAGGTCTTACATAGCGTAATGCAACAATCAAACCTAGCCACGAAATAATTATGCTTTGACTGTAAGGTACACATACTGCTTTTGTAGAAAATAAGTTAAAGTCTGCACGTGTCCATATGCTAATGTTCGGGATCGGCTAGTCGATTGCAATGGTTCATGGTTAATATATGAACGTGTCTCATTCAATTCAATAATATAACTAGCCAGTCTTTTAGTTCTAACTAGGAACGCATGATCAATCATTAGTCGAAGTAACAATCAATGTCAATTCATGACAAGGCATGAAAGTCAAACTAGTATTTAGTATGGTCGAGTCTATAACTCTCAGGGTTAAGTTCCAGTCATACTGGGTACCCACAAACCAATCAAGACACAGGGCACACTCCACACAATAATATGTATTAAAATATTAACATGCAACAAGTGGCATAATCTAAACAGATGGGCGCATAGCCTGCATGTGGTCGCATGGCCTGCATGTGGTCGTATGGCCTGCATGTGGCTGTATTGCCTGCATGTGGCCGCATGGCCTGCATGTGGCCGCATAGCCTGCATGTGGCCGTATGGACTGCATGTGGCCGCATGGACTGCATGTGGTCGCATGGCCTGCATGTTGTCGCATGGACTGCATATGGCCGCATGGACTGCATATGCCGTATGGCCTGCATGTGGTCGCATGGACTGCATGTGGCCGTATGGCCTACATGTGGTCGTATGGCCTGCATGTGGATGTGGTCACATGGACTGCATGTGGCTGTATGGACTTCATGTGCCGCATCGCCTGCATGTTGTCGCATGGCCTGCATGTGGTTACATAGCCTGCATGTGGTCGCATGGCCTGCATGTGGCCGCATGGCCTACATGTGGCCGCATGGCCTGCATGTGGCCGCATGGCCTGCATGTGTTGCTGTACCAGTAAGCTCCTGCCATGGAGTTCTAAGAACTTCTAAAGGCCATAACTTGGGCTACCGGACTCGGTTTTGGGCAAAATTAAGGTCAAAATTGACTAGAATTGAATTCTCTACAATATGGAACAACTTGTTTTTGAAAACAACAAAATTTGATAGATTAAAATCACAAAAACCCATAAAAACCGAAACTTAAAAACTTAGATCTACACATCACCATCCATGGAAATAAAAAACTTCAAGACCTAAACTTGTAGATGAAGAGGAGAAGAACAATATAGACTAAAAATAAATGGGGATGCATGAAATCCCTCATGGTGTGCAAGGTGTACTGCCTCTCCAAATGGGTTAGGGTTTTTGGTGGAGGAAAAGAAATAAGAGTTTGTGAGGAGAGAGAGAAAGAAAAAAGGGTATAAATATCTAGCCCAAGTTAATCTCCACCACCCATTCCTTTTTACATAATCTAAGCCATCCATCCCTTATCATGATGAACCAAGCTAAACCAAGTTGGTTCAACATGAACAAAATAAACCAGGAGCTAAGCAAAAGTAGAAAATAAAATACAAAAAAATAATTAGCATAAAATTAAAGGAATTAAATACAGAACAAATGCATGATAAATATTAAATAAATACATTCAAGCAGTACACGTATTAAAATACGTATTCTGGGAACGGGGAGTGACATCTCTACCCTCCTTAGAAAAATTCTGTCCTCGAAATTTCAAATCCAAGCAGGCTAGAAAATCAGAGCTAGATTAATTCAAGTACAAGCAATTTTAGCGAGCAAGTAGTCATCTTACAATATCAATAGCAAGTAATATATCTATATTTATCAATCTACAATATCAAGCAATTTCTACTTATAGGGTGATAAGCATGAAGAATCAAGACAATCAAGGTACACGAAAAAATATACCTTGTGAGTCAAATAGGTGCGGATACCGTGATCGGATATCATTCTCACGTTCCCACGTTGACTCTCCTAAGGAGTGATGACCCCAAGCAACACGGACAAGGCTAATTGTTCGATTCTTGAGTGTCTAATCCCTTCGGTCCAAAATGGACACATGCTGTTCCTCGTAAGACAGATTGGTACCAACAAACGACTCAAAATAATCGAGGATATGGCTTGGGTCCGATACATACCTACGCAACTGAGATACATGAAGCACATCATGCACCTCTCGTAACGATGGTGGAAGGAACAAATGATAAGCAATATCGCCTACCCTATCGAGGATAGCAAATGGGCCCACGTATCGCGGACTCAACTTTCCATGAACGCCAAATCTAATGACCCCACGAGTAGGTGAGATCCGCAAGAACACCTGGTCCCCAACAGAAAATTCTAGCAGCCTACGATGCTGGTCTGCCCAATGACGATGTCGATATTGCGCAACTCGAAGTCGCTCTCTAATCCCCTTAACCACTTCAACCGTCTGAACAATCATCTCTGGGCCTAACATCTTCCTCTTTCCGATATTATCCTATGCCAGTGGCGACCTGCACTTCTTACCGTATAGTGCTTCGAATGACGCCATCTGGATACTGGCATGATAACTGTTGTTGTATGAAAATTCGACTAAGTGCAGGTGACTCTCCCAAGACCCTCCAAAATCTAGGGTGCAAGCTCGTAACATATCTTCTAAAGTCTGAATTATTTTTTCTGATTGCCCGTCCGTCTGTGGGTGATAAGCCATACTAAATCTTAACTTGGTACCCAGACTATGATGTAAACTCTTCCAGAAATATGATGTAAAACGGGTATCTCTATCGGATACAATGCTGACAGGGACCCCATGCTGCCTGACTATCTGCTGCATATACAACTCTGCCAACTTTTCTGTAGATTGCCCTACTATAAAAGGAAAAAAAATGTGCCACCTTCGTAAGCTGATCCACTATCACCCAAATAGCATCCTTACCACTTGGTGATCTCGGTAAACCGGTCACAAAGTCTATTGTGATATGCTCCCACTTCCATTCCGAGATAGGAAGCAGTTGTAATAATCCAGCTGGCCTCTTTTGTTCTGCCTTCACTTGCTGACATATTAAGCAACGAGAAACGAATCTAGCTATCTTCCTCTTCATTCCGCTCCACCAGAAGTGCTGTTTAATATCTTTGTACATTTTGGTCCCTCCAGGGTGTATAGAATACTGAGAATTGTGGGCTTCTGCCATAACCTCCTGTCTGATATCTCCACTTGGCACACATAGACGTGATCCAAATCTAAGTGTACCATCTTCGTGAATTTTCATCCCCTTCCTGAGTCCTGACTCACATTCTGTCCTAAGCTTCTGAATCCTTAGGTCCCGTGCTTGAGCTGCCTTGATCCTGTCTACCAAGTCGGATTGAACTTGTAGACTTGCCAGAATTCCTATATCACTAGGAAGTATAACCTCGATGCTCATCTCTTGAAGATCTTCTAAAATATGTTTTTGTGATGTCAACATAAATGCGCTGCCTCTCCTGCTAAGAGCGTCTGCTACCACATTAGTCTTACCTGGATGATACTGAAGCTCTACGTCGTAATCCTTGATCAACTCTAACCATCTTCTCTGTCTCATATTCAGTTCCTTCTGAGTAAAGATGTACTTTAGACTTTTGTGGTCTGTGTACATGTCCACTCGATTACCGTACAAGTAATGCCTCCATAGCTTCAAAGCAAATACTACTACTGCCAACTCCAAGTCACGAGTCGGATAATTCTTCTCGTGGTCTTGAAGTTGCCTAGATGCACACGCTATCACCTTCCCATGTTGCATTAGGACACACCCAAGTCCCTTTTCTGATGCATCATAATATACAGTAAAACCTCCGGGTCCAACCGGTAATGTAAGAATAGGTGTCGTGATCAACTTCTGCTTCAAATTCTCAAATGATGCCTGGCACTCTGCCGACCAAACGAATGGCACATCCTTCCGTGTCAAGCGGGTCATGGGTGTTGAGAGTCTTGCAAAGTTTGATACGAATCTTCTGTAATATCCTACCAATCCTAAGAAACTTCGTACATCTGCTACGGTCTTAGGCATTGGCCAACTTTCTACTGCTTCTACTTTCTTGGGATCCACTGCTACTCCAGCCCCTGATATGATGTGCCCCAAGAATGAAATACGATCCGTCCAAAACTCACACTTGCTGAGCTTGGCGTACAACTGGTTCTCCCTCAGAACCTGTAACACTTTCTCGAGGTGATCTTCATGCTCTTTTTCACTAGCTGAGTATACAAGAATATCGTCGAGAAACACAACGACAAATTGATCTAAGTACGGTATAAAGATGCGGTTCATCAAATCCATAAATATTGCTGGAGCATTGGTAAAACCAAACGGCATTACTAAGAATTCGTAATGCCCGTACTTTGACCTGAATGCCGTCTTAGGAATATCATCTTCTCGAACTCTAACTTGATGATACCATGATCGAAGATCTATCTTAGAGAAAACCCTTGCTGTGCTCAACTGATCAAACAAGTCGTCGATCCTTGGTAGTGGATACTTGTTCTTTACTGTTGTCGCGTTGAGCTTTCTGTAATCGATGCACAATCTTGATGACCCATCCTTCTTCCCTACAAGTACCACTGGTGCTACCCATGGTGATTCGCTAACTCGAATAAACTTCTTCGCCTTCAGTTCCTCTATGTGCTGATACACCTTGGCCTGCTCTGAATCCGCCATTCTGTAAACTCGATCTGATATCGGTTTAGTTCCAGGTGCCAATTCTATACTGAACTCAATATCCCTAACCGGTGGTAGACCTGGAAGTTCTTCGGAAAATACATCAAGAAACTCTTCAACTACCTTTGGGACTTGAACTTCTTTCATTGCCGTCACTACTCTTTGTTTATGTTGGTCTGTCTATGATCTGACTAAGGTAAACTGCCTCATGCCTGGAATATTAAAAGATACACTCCCTCTACGACAATCTATTGTCGCATGACTGTCTTTCAGCCAGTCCATGCCTAAGATAACGTCAAAATTACCAACAGGAAATTCCATCAACTTGGCGGGTAAAGAACGCCCGCACACTACAACTCGACATGCTAGAATAACTCTACTAACTCCTACGAGCCCATTACTAGTGAGTATATTCAACCTCCCTGACAATGCCTCAAATGTTATTTCTAGTCGTATCGCAAATCGTGTAGATATAAATGAGTGTGATGCTCCCGAATCAAACAATGCTACTGCGGGATATGAGGCGACGAGAATGTTACCTGCCACAACATCTCCCGATGCCAATGCCTCTTCCAAGGACAGATTGAATGCCTGCCCTTGGCCTCCTTGTTGGTTCCCATGCTGCGGCCTAGCCTGATGTTGTGCTGGCCCCTGCCTTGGTGATGTTGGGGTGGTCTTTGTTGTTGCTGCTGCATCGGCGGTCCCTGCTGTCGAAACATCTGAGCCTGTGACATCAACGAGCGTTGTGCCAACGGTCTCACTGCTATCGCTGGTCCTTGATACTGGCCTGCCCCTGGTACTGGCAGCACAGAAAATTATTGCACTGGTCCTCCTGACCTCGAATTCATGAGACATGTGGAAACCCGATGATCTGGACTTCCACATATCAAACATTGTCCGTTCAATGCCCGACACACACCTCTAGTGTGCCCTGCCTTCCCACAATAGGTGCAGCCCGCTGGGGTTTGCTGGTTCTTCCTCTGCTACTGTTGTTGTTGTCTTGTTGGTGGTGCTGTCCCTCGTATCGCCACATCGTGAGTGCGAATGCCATGAGATTGTGTTGTTATTCGGGGTGCTACTCCCTATCCTCCTTCAATCTGATTGTGAGATCTCTTCTGACCTCCAGTCCTTGATGTGATCCTCTGGATTGTGATCTCATGCCTCCAGGTTGCCGTCAATACATCATCGAAAGTCTAGTAGTTGTGCCCCTCTATCAATTGCAAGAGTTCAAGATAGAACCCTTGCTGAAATCTCATAGCCCTCTGGCTCTCCGTTGCTACCATCTCTGAGGTGAACCTACTCAGTCTGCAGAACTCTGTTGCATAAGCATCCACTGTCTTGCCAGCCTGCTTGAGGTTGATAAACTTCTGTTGTAGCTCGAACTGTGCCACAACTCCATAGTACTTTGTCTTGAACCTCGCAGTAAAATCATCCCAAGCTATAGGACGTCTGATGTCCACTTCTTTTGATTTCCACTAATCACGTTCGAGGTCCTAAAGTAACAGCTTTACTTGATCCACACGTTACCGTCGGTACCTTAGCCGCTGTCAGAATAGCCTCGATATCCTTAAGCCATGCATCTGTTGAAATGGCATCTTCCGTGCCCTCGAAACGACAGGGATTGTACTTGCAGAACCTGGTTGACGTCCCTGAATCAGTCCTCACTCCTCTTTCCAAAGTCGTTTGCAATCCTTGGTTGAGCAATGCATTATGCTCTTGCAGCTGAGTGTGCATGCGTTGCTGGCCCAACATCTGATGTTGCTGAGTAGCCATCATCCCTCTTTTGATTTCAAGAAGGGTTGGCGTGTCTACTACCACAGGGGTAGTCGGAACTGTTGGTCGTGTTGGAACCTCCGGATACTGTGGTCCAGCTGTTGGTTCTACTATCACCTCTTATTGGATATTCTCTTGAGGTAGTACTGGCCTTTGTTGCTGACCAACATGGTCATGTTGTTCGTGTTGCCCTTGTGGTTGCTGTCCAGCTCTGATAGATGCGGACGAGGTGCCCCTAAGAAAAGGGACAAGAGAGCAATCAAATGATCGGACAGGAAAGATCAATGAAGTCAAAGGATACCGGAATGTCAAGCTAGGGTCGAGAGTAACGAATCATGAGATCAAGGGGAAACATGTGTGATTGAGACATCTATAAATTAAAACACCCCACAAGTCTGAAATCAGACCTGCATGGGCCACCACTAAAACATTGTCACGCCCCAGAACCAGAATACCGGAGCGGGATAATGACTTAGCCAGCAACGTATTATGGGTAGATGAATACCGTATAATACGATCAATGCTGTCTAAAAGACGAGGGGGTGCATACTACACGAAAGTCTCACTAGGGGAAGGTTTGCAGTATCTGTGGGAACCACTCCCTGCTCGTGTGGCAGGTTTGCAGTATCTGTGGGAACCAGCCGGCATGTCGGGGCACTAATTGTCTCGAGATGGCTGCCATATAACAACGCGGGAATCCATTCTCTCCATGCAATAGTTATTTTATTTAACTTAATAGTCCCTATGTTAATTGAAATCTCATGCCGTGGATCATGATCATTCAGAATGAGTACTTTCGTACAGAGTACGATATGCATAACTCTACAACGATGCCTGTGCGGTTAGGTTGTAGGTCTTACATAGCGTACTGCAACAATTAAACCTAGCCACGAAATAATCATGCCTTGATTGTAAGGTACACATGCTGCTTTTGTAGAAAATAAGTTGAAGTCTGCACGTGTCCATATGCCAATGTTCGGGATCGACTAGTCGATTGTAATGGTTCATGGCTAATATATAAACGTATCTCATTCAATTCTATAAGACGACTAGCCAGTCTTTTAGTTCCAACTAGGAACGCATGATCAATCATTAGTCGAAGTAATAATCAATGTCAATTCGTGACAAGGCATGAAAGTCAAACTAGTATTTAGTATGGTCGAGTCTATAACTCCCAGGGTTAAGTTCAAGTCATACTGGGTACCCACAAACCAATCAAGACACATGGCACACTTCACACAACAATATGTATTAAAATATTAACATGCAACAAGTGGCATAGTCTAAACGGATGGACGCATAGCCTGCATGTGGTCGCATGGCCTACATGTGGCGGCATGGCCTGCACGTGGTCGCATGGACTGCATGTGGTCGCATGGACTGCATGTGGCCACATGGACTGCATGTGGCCGCATGGACTGCATGTGGTCGCATGGACTGCATGTGGCCGCATGGACTGCATGTGCCACATGGCCTGCATGTGGCCGCATGACCTGCACGTGGCCGTATGGCCTGCATGTTGTCGCATGGCCTGCATGTGGTCGTATGGACTGCATGTGGCCGCATGGCCTGTATGTGTTGCTGTACCAGCAAGCTCCGGCCATAGAGTTTCAAGAACTTCCAAAGGCCATAACTTGGGCTACCGGACTCGGTTTTGGGCGAAATAAAAGTCAAAATTGACTAGAATTGAATTTTCTACAACATAGAACAACTTGTTTTTGAAAACAACAAAATTTGACAGATTAAAATCACAAAAATCCATAAAAACCGAAACTTAAAAACTTATATCTATACACCACCATCCATGGAAATAAAAAACTTCAAGACCTAAACTTGTAGAGGAAGAGGAGAAGAACAATATAGACTAAAATTAAATGGGGATGCATGAAATCCCTCATGGTGTGCAAGGTGTACTTGCCTCTCCAAAGGGGTTAGGATTTTTGGTGGAGGAAAAGAAATAAGAGTTTGTGAGGAGAGAGAGAAAGAAAAAGGGTATAAATATCTAGCGCAAGTTAATCTCCACCACCCATTCCTTCCTACATAATCTAATCCATCCATCCCTTATCATGATGAACCAAGCTAAACCAAGTTGGTTCAACATAAACAAAATAAACCAAGGGCTAAGCAAAAGCAGAAAATAAAATATAAAAAAATAATTAGCATAAAATTAAAGGAATTAAATACAGAATAAATGCATGATAAATATTAAATAAATATATTCAAGCAGTACACGTATTAAAATACGTATTCTGGGAACGGGGAGTGACACATAGATTTGAACCTAGCTCTAGCTTGTAAGAGCATCATTAGTAGTTGGGACTCTCAAATGCAATTTGGGGCCCAAAATTTCAAAAAAAATGTAAATGTAGAATAAGTTGGATTTGTACGAAAATAGTAAGAAATGATAAAGTGAGCTCCAGTCCCAAAGATTGTGTGGTCAAAAATTGATGTGGGAAAAAAATAATATAAAGTCTAGAATCTAGAAAGTTGGACTCCAAATTGGGACTTATTTTTCTACAAAATTAGTTTCTACAATCTAGAATCTAGAAATTGGGAGGCCCAACCCTTAGTATCTATGAGTGAAATGGAACCGAAATTGTAGAAATTAGAACTATGGATGAAACTTACTATTCTACAAAATAAGCTCCTACATTCTAAATCTAGATTATAGAAAGAGAAAATTTGAGTGGCATCCCACTTTTTTACGCTTATTTAAGGTGTACCCCACAAGTTTACATGAATGTACAACACCCCCATTTTTGACGGAAAACGTCTATTGCTAACGGTCAACTCCTTTGACCATTTATTTTGGACGAAAATACCCTCGCTCGTTATGCCCCTACCCGATCCTTGCGCCGGCCCCCTCTCCGACCTCGCCGGCAGTTCTCCTCCCTCACCGGCCTCGCCGGCAGTTCTCCCTCCCTCCCCGACCTCGTCGGCCCCCTCCCCGACCACGCCGACACTTCTCCCCCCTTCCCGGCCTCGCCGGGCCCCTCCCCGACCACGCCGACACTTCTCCTCCCCTTTCCGGCCTCGTCGGTCCCCTCCCTGATCACCGCCGTCGCTGCTACTGCCGCTGCCGCCATCGCTCGCCGCCGCGTCCACCGTGCGGGAGGGGGGGGGGTGTTTTTGTTGTTGTTGGTGGTGATGGTGAAGGTGGTGGAGATGATGATGGAGATGGTGAATGTGGTGGTGGTGATGGAAGAGGTGGTGGAGATGATGGTGGTGATGGTGAAGGTGGTGGTGGCGGCGGCGGTGATGGAAGAGGGCCGAGCGACGTCGTGGAGGGAGGCCGAACACGGCGGGGAGAGACGGATAGTTGACTTGGGAAAGAGGACAATAGACAGGGGATATTTTCGTCCAAAAAAATTGGTCAAAGGATTTGACCGTTCGTTTTGGACTGAAACCGTCAAAAGTGGAAAGTGTCATACATTCATGTAAACTTGTAAGATGCATCTTAAATAAGCATAAAAAAATTGGGATGCCACTCAAATTTTCTCTTATAGAAAATGGGATGAGCCTTACTAACGGGTTATCAGCCTTAGCCAAATGTATGTTGGCTACGTGAGAGGGGCGGAGCCATGGCTGGGCTGTAGCCCGGAAAAAAGAAAACTATTTCTCTAAGCCCATGCATCCTCTATGTTTTTTTTTTTTACTGTCTCTAACCCTCTAAATCCCCAGCCTCCTCTCACAAGTCACATCTCCCCTCTAAATCCCTAAATGACTCTCCAGAGTCCAGACTACTCTCACATCTCCCCGCACTCCGTGGCTCCGCCCCAACGTCAGTCGTGACCCCTCTGTCCCGTCCGTCTCCTGCCGGCTGCGACCCCCTCCCCGACCCGTGCGCGATCCGCCGACCCCCGCCCCGCCCCGACCCGACCCGACCCGCCGTCCCCAAGGTGGAGGTCCTTCTACGTTGTGCATTTTTAGTCTATTGTATTTCTAAGTTGCTTTCATTTCACAGTAGATAGGGATTTTGTGCTCTCTGAGAGCTCATGTGTGGTATGCTTATTCGGCCTTTTATGGTACTCATTTCATTCTACATATGTATGTTGACAATCTTTCGGCCATGGCAACAGTCTAAGCTTGGGTGAACCTTCAACACACTAAAGCCAAAGAACAGTCAAGAAATTTGAGGTAAAATGGAACCGTGTCTCTCTCTCTCTCTCTCCCCTTTAGGGTCTGCTTGGCAATTATGGGGGTAGCGGTTATGAGGTGCTTTTAGAGTAGCGGAAATGAACGGTTACGTGGGGTCTGATTTTTTTGGTGGTTTTAAGTAGCGGCTACTAAACCAGTCCAATCCATGCTTGGTAATTCATTAACCAGTGGTTCTAAATTTTTTCTATAATAATAAAATTACCTTTATTTCCATATATAAATAAAAATATTTCTTGATAAAATATGGGTTTATGGACGTAAATGTAACCCCTACATCAAAAAGCCTTTCCTGCATTCTTGTCTCAGAACTGCACCCAATGGAGCTCCAAGGACAAGTACAAGGCAAGTTCCTTGATTTTCATTCAATCGGAAGGAAAAGAGCAACCACGGTAACGAAAGACAAAAAAGAAATAGAGTTTAGTTATTAGTAATATTTATATTTTTTTGGCGAGGATATAAATGGAATAAGATAATAAAGCCCCAAAAACCCACCTATTTGGGGTGTTTATAAAGCCACCCAAAAATACATTACACCAATTTTGGGTGGTTTTTGAGCCGGCCAAATCCAGTGGCTCAAAAAAATTAACAAATATGGGTTTTCATAAACGGTCGGTTTAAAAACACTCCAAAGCCGGTGAAAACACCATTACCAAGCAGACCCTTATTCGGCCTTTTATGATACTCATTTCATTCTACATATGTATGTTGATAATCTTTCTGGGTTTTATAGAGTTTGATTGTAATCAGATCAACTGGAAGCAGGAGCGGAGCCATGGCAACAATCTAAGCTTGGGTGAACCTTCAACACAATAAAGCCAAACAACAGTCAAGAAATTTGAGGTAAAGAAGGAACCATGTCTTTCTCTCCTTTAATGTTTCTATATTTGCTATGTTTGTTGAATTTCTATCATGATGTTAAATTAGAAGGCTTCAACATGTCAGCTCTCCGTCATTTTTTTTGCAGTTCTGAATTTATTCTCATATATGATGCTTTGTTAAGTGGGTTTGTTTGGGATCTTTTCAATAAATTGTGAATCATGCTAGTAATATACAAAAGTAACCTTCAAGTAACCTTAATCAACCTGTCAATTTTTGTGCTTGAATTTTTTTTATTACATTTTAAGTTAAAGCCCGGGGTAACTTAAAATCCTGGCTCCGCCCTAAAACTGTTCGTATGAATTATTAGAATAAGAGTACTTTTGATGAACTATTAATTCTGTTATTTCATTTAAAGAAACACCAACTTCTTCCCTCAACTTTTTCGATTGTTTGCCTATCAAATCTTACTTTTAAACATGCTTTAAAATTTTATTTGGTCCATTCTCTTTCAAAATTGTATTTAATATATTTTATGTAATGGATGTATGTCTAAGCATCTACACATACACTGTGTAAATCATTTACCATAATTTGAGCTGACAATACACCTTACCTTTATACATATTTTAAAAGTTATAATTTATTTTAGTATTCCTTTTAAACTAAGTTTAACCTTCTTTCAGATCCATTTTCTTTAAGAACCCATGTAAAACTGAGAAAAAAACTATTGCCATGGTCTTCATACACTTTAGTATAGAAAAATTGGAAAAAAAATGACCATGATATATATATATATATATATATATATATATATATATATAAGGTTTACAATACCCAGTATATATATATAAGGTTTACAATACCCAGTATCTGACCTGGTTGACTCAAATGTTCAATTAAGAATTGGGAGGGGTCATGCTATACATCATTGCAAGGGTTGTTTCAGAAACCATGAGACAAAGACAAAAACGATAAAACACACTAGTGAAAGCTTTCTTATGGTTTGGGCATGCAGCTAGTTGTCTATGAGTGCATGGACTGCTAGACAGTACTGTTCTCATAATTATTGTCAATATATTTTTAATCAATTCCACGTGTCAAAATCAGAACCGGAACTTAAGCATATGGACATGCTAGAATTTGTCAGTCAGTCAAAACTCTGAAGTGGTGTGTGACCAAGAAGGTGCTCTCAACCCTTAGTTTTAGCTGTCCCTAATTTGGAAGGTGGCTATATTCAGTGCGAGACATAAAAACCTGATTCGAATTGTGTGGTTCAAACTCAAGATACTATGAATTCATTCAATACACTTCGACAACTCTTCACTTCGCCGAAACAAATTGCTGAACTCCAGGTTTTGGAAGTTTCTGCTTGAGGATCTTTTCGTGGATTTTATATTTCTTTTTAATTATCAAATTATCTCTCACATTCTTATGTACATATGCTGAAAATTCTACCATGCTATGTTTTCATTAAAATCACCATTCTTTTTTATTGATGGTTACTATGATTTGTTAAGTCGTCTTTTAAGGCTACGGATTTCTGTTGCTGATACATTGAATTCTAAATAGACCATGGACTTATTCTCGATAGTTGAAGAGGTCAGTGGACTTGCTTCTAAAGAGATTAGTAAGCTGTTAAAAGACTCCGAGAATTTCACCATACTATGTACTACTGGAAAAGGGTCATTACGACAGGTAGATTGTCATCTTCACCTTTCCTTTGTGTATGTATTACTAGTTGATCCCTTCTCACATTTTTATGTCAGGTTGACGTGGAAAGACTTGCATCTTCTCTTCCATTGCATCTTATTGCAGTGCTTTTGTCACCTGATACTGAAATGCGTCTGGCACATTTGCTTCATGGTGTTCGCCTTCTGCATACGTTGGCTGACACCGCGTCTCGCCATACTAGACTTGAGCAGGTTTCCAGACTCCAAAGCTTTACCACTTTTGTATAATTATATTCGTCTATTTTTTGTATTAAACCATGTTAAGTAAAAGTCTAAATTGTTTATCAATAGCATCTTCATATTTTCTTATAGTAACTTTATGATCACAACTTCGCTCATTCAGGAAAGGTTCAAAAACTTTATGGAATATCATGATATCAGTCTTGTTTGGCGTCACATATTCTGTTCAAATATCAGTGCCACGTTTGGGACCTCTAGAACATGACCTGTGCATGGGCCGTATGTTTACACCACTTGGCATGTTATGTATGAACATTAGATTTCTGGTACGATAACCGCCCAATTTGTATGAGATTGTTTTCTGATATCAGGAACCTTGATCAGAAAATAATAACTATATTATCCTGTAAATAGTTCGTTGTGACATGTCTACTTGGTCAATGGTTGTATTATGATATGTTCCTATGCAGTATTTGGACTAGTAAAATATGCTCCCATCTTTCAATAATGCTTCCTATTCTCCAGAAAAATCATCATTGCAGATCATTTCTCAGTTGAAGTCAATAGAACCAATTACCTACCTATTCATAGGGCATTTTGAGTGATATCAAATAGCATAAATATACGGTTACACAGTAGTAAACTGATTTCTTCATGTAGTGAAATTCTCATTTTTTGAGATATCACAAGTATTGTTGACAGAAGATCAATTTCACCTTAGATAGCAACAATTACTTGAGGAGCTGAAAAACTCTGCAGTGAATTGTGCAGTACTTGCATTAGTGGAGCATGAATGACATACTTTTGAGCATAATACATAATTACATATACTTTATGAGATTCTTCT
Organism: Iris pallida; assembly: GCA_029216955.1. Classification (NCBI taxonomy): domain Eukaryota; kingdom Viridiplantae; phylum Streptophyta; class Magnoliopsida; order Asparagales; family Iridaceae; genus Iris; species Iris pallida. The sequence goes on from JANAVB010045020.1 coordinate 2,480,353, forward strand.
GATATTTTCTTCAAGTCTTGTGCTTTTCTCGTCTCCGTTTCGTAATTATACAACATGATTATTTCATGTATGCCATGTACTGGAGAGAACTTGTTGCAACATGTCAAAATGGATAATTTGATGTCTATATTCTAATATCTATATTTTCTTCCAGATTCTGCTGGATGATGTAAAATTTTCTGAACAGTTGATAGATTTGGTATTCTTCACGTTAATTGTTCTTGCACGAACTGAGCAGGTTTAATGGATTCAACCTCTGTCCCCACTATTACCAGTTGCTCCTTAGTCATGTAATTTTGTTTGTAATATGTTTATCCTGACAGATGGAATTTTTTGGTAACCTAGGACTATGGACTTGGTACATCCTTATCTGCTATGCATTTGGCACTAGTTGCCTGTACTCTTCATCTTTTAACAGGCTATATTTCTTCCCAGTGGCAAGAACTTGTGCATGTTCTTCTTGCACATCCCAAGGTAATATACTCACATGTTTATTTCCACCTTTTTCTCTCGGTTTCCGAATTTGATATTTAGATTGTACATGTGCTCATTATGATACTCATAACTGTTGCAGTTAGATTGTACATGTGCTCATGATGATACTCATAACTGTTGCAGTCTATTGTTGGATACTACTAAAAAATGCAGTTAATATTACCATAATGTCGGTCCTTATTGTATTGATTAGTGCACGTAGTATCTTATTTTTTTGGGCCAATATGGAGCTAGTGTTTTGGCATCTTCACCAGTATCCAGTATGATTCTTGCAACTTGTCTATGGTTTCTATGCTTTTGAAATCCCTCTGCTTATAGGAAATAACGGTTGAAAAAAAGATGAATCCTATTGGTGGAGCTCTCTAGATAATGTGAAGCAGCAGAGGCCAGGGAATAACTTGTGGAATTTCTTGTTTTATTGTATCTACATCCGACACTTTTTCCCCCTCCTCTCTCTGTGTGTGTAATTGCAACATTTAGCAAAGTTATAAAGATAGTAAGAGCGACACCCGGATTAGCTGGAAGATGATTCATCTAGACAACTCAGTGAGGAAATGTTTTGTGGATAACTGAGGTAAACAGAAAACACAAACAAATACAACATGACATATTTTTATGTGGCATGAAAACCCTGGGCAACAACAAGATTGTTCTCTTCTTCCACTGTTTTCAGATGATGGAAAATGAAAGATTAATAAAAAATGGTGGCTGAAGCAAAGCCCCTCTTGAATCTTAAATAACATAAAAAATCGGGTACAGGGCTCCAAGTATTGGAGTTGTATCTAGTCTTGAGAGCTGTATACTTGCCTTATTTCAAGTGTCAGAGCCGCGTTACAGGTCTTTGGATGGACTCGGTGCGTAGCAAGGTCGAAAATATCGGTTTTGATATTGGTTTCAGCAGTTTCAGTGATTTCAGGTGGGAGTATCAGAGTTTCATGTTTCAGATATCTTCATACTCTTCCCTTGTTGTGTGATTTCTGAATCTTTATTTATGCTGGCTATGCTGTGAAGACAGATATATTACATATGCATCACTTAGCTTTTGTAATTCATTACACAACTTCAATAGGAAGTATGAATGGCATCAGATGTCTTCAAGTCTATTCATCCGGACATGACAGAAATGGTCTCAAACATGTTTTTTGAGCTCAAAGCTTCATACAGGTGATGGTTGCTAAAAACAGGCTTTAGACATGCTGACAATGTCGTTCCGAAAAAGTCCTAGTAGAAAAGTAAATATCTGATGGTATTGTATTTGGCCAATCAATATTCATTAAGGACGTCTTAGAAGAGAGAATACAGCTGCAAAGAGGAGAAAGGAAGTCAACTCAACTGAATTTTAATTTATGGCTTCTGGTACTCCTTCATTTGTTTGGTTGAGCTGCATGCTATTCCCATCTATCTTGCAGTGTGTCATTGCATGATCATTATGAATTCACTCTATTCTTGCTAGTGTGGGACTTGTCATGCAGCAGGTTACGTAAAAGCTGATAATTGAATCCTTATTGGGTACTATCCCATGCCATTGCTATCATGTGCTATTGGTACACACTAATGTAGAGTTTATAACTGCAATGATAATGATGGTCCAACTCCAACTAGAGGACAAAAAAGGGTATCAAGACAAACATATGGGAAAACGAAGAGGTCTTGTGCTTGTAGTGGCCCAAGTATTTGCTTTATGCTAGGTTCTAACAGGAACATCGCGGTGACATTTTAGTTCTGAATAATGTTCTCAGTCGAATTCCTTTGCAAGGGATAGGTTTCTTCTGACATATTCATTTGATGTTTATTTTAAATTATTTTAAGATAGTTTTATCGTTCCCAAGGAATCTATTCATGTTAAAGTAACGTTTCAGTGACCTTTGAAGTAGGGATACCTAATTGCAAGTTAATATATATGTATGCGCATCATATATGTCCCATGCCTACTCTTGCTCTCTACCTTTTTGTTTGACGTCAGTGTAACGTTCTGTGCCAGGCTTGTTTTAGTAAATTTCACAATAGTTCCTTTTCATTTCAGGTTGATATATTCATCGATGTAGCTTTTGATGCTGTGCATGCAGACATTAGGCTTTTACAAAGCAAGCTATCAGCATTAAGTAATGACATATTATCCAAAAGTTCTAGTCTTCCTGCTGCTGAAAGAACAGCCAGCTATCTTTGCCAACAATGTGAGGCTTCATTGCAGTTCCTTCTGTCCTTGTGCCAACAAAAGATGTTTCGAGATAGACTGCTTAAAAATAAGGTGCAATTCTGATAAAGTGGGCGTGTTCATGTGATGTCTTTTTATGTTGGTGCTGCCAGTGGAATGTGTTCCACCTGGCTCTTATTCTTATCATGTGATGGAGATTGAATATGATCCTGTAGAGCTTATATATCATCTTACCTCTTCGCAAATACAAATTTCTAGCCTAATGCAACTGGAGGGTTACTCCTTGGTTGCATGAGCTTAAACTGCATCTTCACACCTGCCAAATGGATTTTGAGGTTTAATGACAAGACCCTAGAAGTTGGCACTGATTAAAGAGGTTTAACATCGGATTGATAGCCAATTGTATAAACTTGGTCAATTATTTTGTGGCACTCCATGTGCTATGTCATGCTCTATGGCAAGACTCGTCCCCTCCCCCGAGGGGGAAAGGCTTGGATGACTATTGACCAATGATAATTTACGACAATGTTGCTCATCCTTTTGACAGTTTAGCAATTGTAGCACTCTACCAGGGAAGAATACCGGTCATGAGGAAGGTTGCCCCACCATTCCTTCTAATAGCTCTGCCTATCCTACCAAAGTGTTGCTGACCGAATTCAAGTATTTTGCATCTGCTGATATAGCAAAAGTTTTTTCACATTGGATATGTGATGATAGAATATTGAGTTCAATATTGTATCAATAACATCAAGAAAGCCTTTATCCCACAAATTTTTGGTATTGGCTGTTTGAATTCTCTTCTCACATTAGGTTCTCTTAAGGGCCATGTCCTCTGTAACACTAACAAAAACCATATATTTTAAATCTGCAAACCATGTTGTCTAGGCCTACCTTTAGTCCTAGGGGATCCATTAACTACTATATTATTGCCCCTATGACGGAAATAATCTTCGACCTCTTTAAGGATTTTGAAGGCTAATTGTTTCATTATTTAGATTATTCTTTCTGGACATACTGCAGGAATTATGTAAAAATGGGAGCATTCTTTCACTCACTCGTACCATTCTGAAGCTAAAAGTTTCAGATAGTTTTAAGGACTCTCTTGGTGTTGTGGCTTCTTTATCTAGGCTGAAAGCAAAAGTTCTCTCTATTGTAAGCTCAAACCTGCAGACTATCTTTTTGTTCTCTCTTTTGAACCCCTTTTCTTAATCTGCTCTTGATGTTTCTCTACCTATGATTTTGCTTTCTGCAGTTGCTGCAGCTTTGTGAAGCAGAGAGTATTTCTTACCTGGATGAGGTTGCTGGTTCCTCAAAGAGCATGCACCTGGCAAAAGCTGTAGTACTAGAGGTCAGTTTCCCATAATGAAACTTTGGATGATAATATGCAAGGTTCACAGTATCGGTATCAGACTATTCCTATGAGTATTGGTATCGGCGATATCGGTAGTATCGGCGGTTTCGGATCGGAGTATCGGATTTTTTAGTATCGAAAAACAAATAATTATTAATAAATTATTTACATTTAAAAACATATATTTTATACATTTAGGCATAATTTTAAGTATTATCAGTGTTATTTCTTAGTAGTTTTGAAATTAAATGAAATATTAGTCACCCTTACCGATTGGTTTACATACAATAGATTGATTTTCTTCTTTTACATGCTTTTACAACCTTATTATGCTTTAAACCCTTGCTGATTTGTCTTTTTCGTTTAATTTTCTTTGTCGAATTGACCGGAAAAGAGACTCTCAATGTCGGTATCGGTCAGTATCGGGTATCGGTCGGTATCGGATCGGGACATGCCAAACTGGATCGGTATCGGCCGTATCGGATCGGTATCGGCCGATACTTTAAACCATGATAATATGTCTATGATTATTGCTTAGATTGATTACTACGTCATGTAGATTCTTGATCTACTGAAAGCTGCATTCAGAATAGATGCCAAGCAAGTTGGTTATTCCCTGGAACAGAGTAATCCAAAGGGCTTTGCGCTTCTCAACTCATTGCGTCTAGCTGATATCTATTCTGATGATTCAAACTTCCGATATTTCTTCATGAACAATGCTGTAAGTATTAATCTGGACAATGCATTCTTCATTTATTGTATTGATTCAGTGTTCTTTCACCCGGTAATTTTTGCATCATCCCTTCCAGATTCAGGTTCTTATAGAACTTTTGGCTATTCCTCATGAAGAATTTCAATCTAGTTGGTGCTCCCCTGATTTATCTACCTCAGAGGAAGATGCTAATCTGGAATATGATCCATTTACTGCAGCTGGTGTAGCTTTGATCTCTGCCTCTCCCGACTACGAGAATGCTCTGTCTGCATCTGTTCCTTCAAATGAAACTAGTATTTCTTGCAATTCTAATTCGAATGGCATGCTCTCAGTCAATTATGCACAGCAGAGAACATCATATTTGGTTAAAATAATAGCAAATCTTCACTGTTTTGTTCCTAACATTTGTGGAGGTGATATCTATTACCTGTTTTTCATGTTAAGTTTATTGAGTATCTTCCTGATTGAATTTACTCTCCTCTAATCAAGTGTTACAATGTAATCAATAGAAGAAGAAAGAGATCTATTTCTGAACAAATTTCATGAACGTTTGCGCATGGACACCCCCGAATCATTTAGATATTCTTCAAATTCTGAAGGACAGAAGATTGCGAAAATTTGTGAAAATCTAAGTATGCCAATATCGTTTAATGTTGAAATTAGGGAAGCAATCAATTATACTCTGAGGGCATTGAAGCTGTATACCTGAAATTGCAGGTTCTTTGTCAGATCATGCAGCATCTTTGACTCCCAGCTTACTTAATGACGAGGATGTAAATCTTCTGAGGTAAACAGGAACTAGCTGTCTGGGAAATAATTCTGCTTATAGCCTTATATACATGTTCTTTCTACATTCCATGAACTTACCATAAACTTTAACATAGGCAAATGTACGTAAAGACTTTATCAGTTATTTGATTGCATGTTCAACTGGGAGTTGGCATGAGCCAGAAGAAAGAACGATTATCCCTAATGGAGATTAGAACAACAGTACCAGAAAATGCAACATGATTATCATTTTCCATCTTGTAGCTTTTGTTATGAAATGTGGAATGATATGACTTTGGAATGGTAAATACTGATCCAAACTTTCAAGAGAGAAAAGGACAAACCCTAAGTCCTAATCCTAAATTACAAAGTTTTAGATTTGTAACCTGAAATGAATGATGGTTACATCACATAAAGAAATATGAAATTGGAATTTAGATATTTTTTTGCCTGTTGTGTATATGGGTACACATTTGTCGAGTCTGCCACGTTTCGAGATCACATCTTTCGTTCAGCTAAAGCGCTCTAAAGAAGCCTAGACCATCTACATGTATGTACTATAATGCTCTGCATTCTGGTGACATTGTTCAAAACCTTCGCGCATTCATTAGTGCCTAGCACCATGGTGAAAGTGACAAGTCAAGCTTATGTTGTATGTTCTGTTGTCGTAGTTGTCTATTGGACCTCCAAACAATTTGATTTTCTCTATAAACAAATCAACTGGTGTAGACCCAGACGAGCAAAGTGGATTTTAACATGAATAATTTTAACTTTTTGTAAGAATGACGTTGTTGAAATCTTCTAAAAATGTCACCGGTTAACAATGGATATTACTAGTAATTTTACTAGCTTGCTTGACGTTGACTTTCTAAGGGAGTCTAGATGAATATGGGTATCTTACCCTTTCTAGATAGTTCTCGTGATGTCACGTAGGCTAGCTACTATCTGGTTATCTTTTTGTCCTTTTGTATCTCTCTCTATATATGTTTGGCCTAAGAGCCCTAATAAAAATAATTTATTTTAATCGAGTAATTTCCAATATCGAACTACTTTTGCCGTTCTCTATGATGTAAATTGAAACTCTCGAGTTCCCTCACATACTGGTTAGTCATAAGTTGAATTATTGTTCTGTATTTACACATGTTGATTGTGTTCCATTGATGGATGAATGTCTTTATGTCTAATTACCTCTCTATCATCTTTTAAATTTTCTAAGGGTTTTGAAATAGTATATGATGACAACAAAGTATAGAAAATGTAACTTCAACAGAAAGTCAAAAAAGAAATGAGTACATATTAGTGGACAAGAGGTACCAAGTGATAGTTTTAGGTATTTAGGATCAATGATTCGTTGGAGAGATTGAGAATGGTGTTCATAAATAGGATGGCTGAAATGGAGTGCTTCTGGTTTGTTCTGCGGTAGCGAGACACCCTAGAAGCTGAAAGGAAATTTTATAAGATATCTATAAGATAGGTCATGCTTTACATGTTAAGAGTGTTAGGTGATTAAGAAACATGTCCAGAAATGAGCGTAGATGAAATGGGAATTTCTAAGGTAGATGAGTGACTATACATTGAAAGCTATATAGTAAATGAGTGTTTTGTGGGAAATTGAAGGGGGCGCCAATCGAGCATGCTAGGAGATAAAATACTAAAATAGTCTAAGGTTGTGAACACACACAACATTGACAGATGAAAGGACCGGTTAAGAGGAGTGATAAATGCTAGTTAAACGAGCTGCTGGAAGTATGACTAAACGAACTTGGACTGAGATTCTAAAGCAGGATATTGTTTTTGTTAATGTTACAGGACAATGCTCTTAACAGAACTAAATGGAATAAAAAGATTGAAATTGCTGACCGAAAATCTTTAATAAAGGCTTTGTTTGTTGTTGCTTGTTTATTGGGATTGTCATTCTTTACTCTATGGCTTAAATGTGTAATAGAGATAAATGCAATTCCCTAAAGCAAATTGCATCATCTTACCTCTTCAGATTCTCTATAGTCTAGGGGAGGAACTTGGACTGTGCTTGGTGCTTTGCACGAGATTAAAATGCATATCCAAAAGGGAGTTCTACATACTTGCCAACTAGTTGCATAGGTTTCATGGCATTAGTCTCTCATGCTAATAGTTACCTTGGCTAGAAATTTGGCTAGTATATAGGGTTGACAATATGTCCATAATCTGTATAAAAGCTTTGTCAAATCCTTCATGGAGCTTCTTATGCTCCATAGGCGATCCCATTTTGATGAGAGAAGGCTTGAATGGTGATGATGATGATGATTTGTTTAATCTAATAGAGGGTGTCAAAGCATGATGCTTGCATCCCAGAGGATGCGAGTTTGACTCGCAGAAACGGCCTCTCCGTAATAATAGGGGTAAGGTTGAATACATCACACACCACATTACCACCACCACATACCCTGTATTGATGGGAGCCTCATGGCTCTAGGACACCTTTTTAGTGGTTTAATCTATATGAGATTCCCCTTAATTAGTTAACTGTATCTTCCCTTTCTACAAATATGATGTTTACCGTTGACCTATCTCTTTGGTATTTTGGTCTTGATGCAGAGGTTTCACTGAGCAAATAAAGAAATTAATTCCTCCTCAAATTGGTGACAATATAAATTCGGTACATGATTCATCTTTCTGGTTCTATTATCATTGTTTGAGAATTAACCTTTTGTTTTGTTTATTCCATTGCCTGTATTCATACTCTTAGTTTTTGATTTTGTAGTCGGATACAGTATTCTTTGTATACGAACCATGGTATCATTACATCCATGTATCTTATTTTGTTTGCATATAGGAACCATTTGTCAAAGATGCTGAAGGTATAAGGAAAGTTGAAGATCCATCTCCCATGCATCAGTCTCCGCTTGACTGGGATAACTTTTCAAACCCCAATTACAATACTGCACGGAAGGTACTTCCAAGAGCTGCACTTCGATGTATCAAGTATCATAGGCTAGAACTTTGCACGTTTCCATGGAAAATGATTTTTGGGTGTTGCATATCATCTTGATCATGACTGAAAACTCATAAACTTCCACTATCTCATTATAAATCTAAAGTGCTTTTCATTGATAGGATACTCAATATACTTGTGGAGTTGCAACATCTATGTTGGGAATACTAGAGGCTAGTACTCAAAAAAGGGATCCACGCTTCAAAGATGATGATATTAAATCAGGAGGAAAACCAGAAAGTTCAATGTGCTCAGAGTTAGACCAGCGCACTAGTACAAGCAATCCTGCAGACTTTTCTAATGAGTTTGAGGTTGATGAAAATATAAGCAAGAAGAAAATGTTTGTACTAACCAGTCGAATGGTTGCTGAACACCTTAGAAGTATTGAGAAAGAGAACCGAAACTTGGAAACAAAAGGTTTAGAACGTAACTCGGCTAAAGGGGATCTTGACTTGATATCTGATATTGGTGAATTTCACAGAACGGCAGAACATGCAAAAGAGAGTGGTTTCCAAGATTATGAGAAAGCAGAAAGTGCTCAAGGTGAAGAAAAGCAACCAAGAAAAAGGAAGAGGAATATCATGAGTGAGAAACAAATCAACTTAATTGAGAAAGTTCTTGTGGACGAGCCTGAAATGCAACGGAATTCTGCTTTGTTGCAGACATGGGCGGACAAGCTTAGCGCTCAGGTGTGTGGCTTATTTATTTATTATAGCTATCTGTTTCATGGTCAATCAGTAACTGTTAACTTTTGTAATGTTTACAGGGGTCAGAAATTACACCTTCACAATTAAAGAACTGGTAAGCAAGCCTCTTCTTTCTCACTTTTTTGTGGTCCAACCCAGTTATAACAACAACAACAACAACAAAGCCTGCATCCCAAAATTTTGTGGTTGGCTGTTTGAATCCTTATATTTCATTCAGCACTGTTAGGGGCCAGAAGAAGGCTTTTTTAATTGCCACAACAAATATAATATGGAGTCTAATTTCAGTCATAAGATCGCTCTCTCAGTGCAGTGAAATATTGAAGAGTCACAAAGGTTTCTTTGAAGAGAAGACTGTAATCCAATCTAGAAAGGTAGGTTTTGTGCCTGAAATTTCTACTCTACAAACTTGGGAGGCAGTACACTGGTCATCCTATTTTTTGTGGGTGGCTCTGTATGGAATTCTCATGTTCATTTGTAGTTAGAAATCCTATAATCAAATGAAAATATTGACAACTCTGACAACATTGGCCTAGCTGCCCAGGTATGTTGGAGCGAATAGGACTGCCATTCTGGCAGCTAGTCAGTACTTTCTGACCTTGAATTCGTTGAAGTTGTATTCAAAGAAACTCTTGGAACTGTGAATAGGGATACTCCTTTTAGTCATCAGTATCTGCATTATGCCTAATCTTTGAGCAACTGACAGTTTACCTGATGATTTCTACACGGGACTCGTGTCTTTTTCTTCCATAAGCCTATTATGTTTCTCTAGGCAGGACAAAAGTGAGAGTTAATAATCAGAGACTTCCTAGCCTGTAAGTAGACCATTTATGCTTCATGATCCATAATCATCAACAAAGCAGGTTTCTTCTCAAGTATCTTTTACCTTTATGGAGCATTTTTTTGGTGTGTGGGTGGGGTGGGGTATTATCCTTTATTTGCATCATGTAAACACACATATAGCAAGTACTTTTATTCTATACCTCCATCACTATTCTTTTCCTTTTCATGCTGGCCATCTTCCAGTATGTTTTAATCATTTACTTTCAGTCAGGGAATTAACTTTTTAAATAGTGTTAATCTTCTAGTATGCCAAGTATTCTACATCAGTTACCTTCCAAAAGTTGCCTTAAGATGATTTTATTTGTAAGTATATTTCCCCGAGAACCATACCAATGTCCTACTTGATCACTGAAGTTCTGGTTTATTACCTCAGAATTTGGAATAGCTTCATGTATCTCGTTGCCTCCTTTTTTCTGTTTTCACCTATGCATTTGTGATGCAGGCTAAACAATCGGAAAGCCAAACTTGCTCGTGCAGCCCGAGAAGTTCGTGCCCCATCTGAAGGAGAAAACACCTATCCTGACAAATCCAGTGCCCCAAGCACCTCCCAGTTGTACGATTCCCCAGACAGTGCAGGTGAAGATCCATATATTTCATCTACCAGAACAAGTAGTAGTCTCGGAACTCAATTGGTACTCAGATCCATTAAACCATCGGGTGGTGGCGAGGAACATGATGTGATCCCTCGTCCAGACTCCTCCGACCTCTCATCACAAGGCGGCGTCCAGTTGAGCCGTCCTTCAAGAGCAGTTGATTTGAAGCCAGGCCAGTTGGTGACGGTGGTGGATGGGGAAGGGCATGAAGTTGGGAGGGGGAAGGTGTTTCAGGTGGAGGGACGGTGGCAGGGAAAAAACCTGGAGGATGTCGGTGTGTGTATCGTGGATATTACAGAAATCAAGGTCGATAGCCGGAAGGAGGTTCAGTATCCATCTGAAGGTGGTGGGAGGACGTTCGAGGAGGCTGCGGCTCGGAATGGAGGGATCACGAGGGTGGCGTGGGATGCCGTCAGGATTTGTCAGTTGCCCAAGTGAGTTGACATACTTGGTAGAATGGTAAAAGAAGTTCATGTTGTCAAAATATGTTCGTGACTGGAGACGTAGAACACGTATTTTTGTATAAGATGCTTTGGATTGCAAATTTTAGTTCAATGAACAATGCTGTTTTTGATATTTGAAGTATAAGGATGCCTCCTGCTATTCGTGGAGGGGGGAAAACTTGTCAGCAATCCTATAACCATGGAGGAGGACCCAGCCCACAATATATCAGAGTTGGAACTGGATTTTATTTTCCGGCCCGATAGCCCGGTCCGGATGGGACTGGTCAGCGACCCGGTGAAGGCCCGGTCCAGGTCCGGTTAATTCGGCTCCCACGCGGGACACACGCGCACACATTAATATTTGGGAAATATTTACCAAAATATCGTTAATATATCTGTCATTGAAAATATTTTGGTAAAAAAATTCTACCAACAATCATATTAGTATAAAGGGTTATTTAGTTTTAAGGTCCCACATATATATGGATATTAGGATTTGAGTCTCGAAATTGGCTGATGTTAGAATTTTGGTCTCGAAATCACTTTTTATTAGCTTACGCGAACAGTGATTTTGAGACAATTTAACATTGGTTAATTTCGAGACCCAAATCCTAATATAGTAATATACATGTATACGTGAGATCATAAAACTAAATATCCCTACTATAAGATGTATACCAAATCCTAATATATTTGTACAAGTGAGATCCTAATATCCCTAATATAAACATAGATGTATACCGTTTGATTAGGACAGTAACTTGAGTTGAGGTCAGCTCAGTTATAATCCTCTGTAAAAATGAAGTGTTTACATTCACTTCTTTTTCTTTTCCTTTTCCTATCAATTGTTGTTGGTTGGTCATGTGCAGTGCAGAAGAAACGTGGTAGTGGTAGATCCTCCTCGTGCATCATGCCATGCCACTCCCTATCACTGTCAAAGATGTAATAGTACGGGGTGCTGCTATTCTTCCAACCGTGAACGGCCTCAATCGGAGTAAAAGTTTGATACAGAGGGATATCAAAATTTTGATACCCTATGTATGACAGGTGGACTATCTCTCAAAATTTATGTATACATACATATGTACACGTTTTACAAAAAGGAAGTGGACCCACCTGTCATACATAGGGGTTTCAAAACTTTGATACCCCTTTTGTATCAATTTTTTTTTCCTTCAATCGGAGGAGAGGGAAAAAAAGTGGGACTGGATGGGACCAGAGGTGAGGGCGGGTGGGATCATGTTATCAGAGAAGAGAGTGGGTTGTAGAAAAATTGTAAAAAGTTGATAGTAAACTTAGCATTATTGTTTCACAAAATGGATTGATTGATGTTGTCCACATTATATTTATTTGGAAGGTTATACACAAAGGTTAGGACAATGTTAGAAGCATACCAAAATATTATGATCATATTTTATTAGTCATAAAATATGACAGCATGTAGGGGTGAGCATTGTGTCGGTTCCGTTTAACGCGAACTGATTTTAAAAAAAAAATCGAACGAAAAATTTAAACTATTTCAAAACTGATGGAACCAAACTGAACAAACTTTTCACACAAATCGAACAAAACCGAATCGTATTAAATTTTGGTTTGATTCGGTTATTTTCGGTTGGGCTAGACTTTCTTGATCGGTTGGACTTCAACCCCCCACCCAAAAAAAAGCACATTGAAAAATGAATATCTTTGTTCCTAATTTAGTAAAATAAAAATCTAGAAACTTGAAAATATATTATAGAAATAATTTGTCTAGTTTAGCTAAAATTGGATTAAAATTAGAAGGAATATATAAAAGAAAAAATGACCACTTTGAGTGTTTTGAAATAAAGCTACTATTTTCAACTGAAAAATAGATTGAAGATAAAGTTGAGATGAATGAGAGGAAAGATAATAAATTTACAAAAATACAAATAGAGAGATCATAAAACAAGAAAACTTAGAAAAAATAAGATTAATTCCAAATATCTATAATTAGATTTCGGTTCACTTAGAACCGAAAAAATTAAAAAATTTAAAAATAAAACCGAAACCGTAGTAGTGAAGAAAACCGAACTAAGTTATTTTTCCAGTTCGGAACGATTTTCAGTTTAAAACTGAAAAATGCTTACCCCTAACAGCATGTGTGTTGTGCGAATACCACATTAATATTATTAAGGGATATTTTGCAAAACCTCCCCTAAATAATGGACTAATTTGCGAAATACCCCCTAAAGATCTCGAATTGGTAAAACCCCCTTTCCGTCAAGACGCTGTTTGATTTTGGGTGACGTGATAATCCGTGTGTGTTATTAAGTAAGAAAATAAAAGTTAGACGAAAATATCCTTCCCCAAAAGTCCGCCCAAAACCCAACAAGGAGGAGGAAAAATTTCCTCCTGAGAAGACGTTTCGACAGTGGAGAGAGAAAGAAAGAAAGAAGGAGAAGGAGGAGGAAAATTTTTTCAAAATTCTGGCAAAATTGGAGGTCTGAAGGCGAGGAGAAGGCTCGAAGGAGAGGAGAACCCAACATGCAGTCTCTAGATCCACGAACGTTGTAAGTTTCTTTTCGATTTTGTGTTATTTTTCGAACATGCAGTATTTGGGTTTTGGGCGGACTTTTGGGGAAGGGTATTTTCGTCTAACTTTTATTTTTTTACTTAATAACACACACGGATTGCCACGTCACCCAAAATCAAACAGCGTCTTGACGGAAAGGGAGTTTTACCAATTCGAGATCTTTAGGGAGTATTTCGCAAATTAGCCCATTATTTAAGGGAGGTTTTACAAAATATCCCTATTATTAATATATAACTGTAACATCATGTGATCAGTAAAATATAGTTAGATTTTTGGATCCCTTGAGAACTAGAATTTGTTTTAACTGAACTATATATCAATATTCAATAGTGTGGTTTCGCACCTACTTAAATTTGATATAATGCTTATTTTGTCGCATTTACTTAGCTTCCTTCCTTGTTAGTTAGTGCCAACTCAGGGCGGAGATGACGATGGCAGATTAGAAGCAGTTGTCTCCATTCATTTTTTTTTAAGAAAAAAAAAAGTTATAGATATGTTTTAATATTATCCTGACTAAAATTTTCTATTAACCTATTATTCCAATTTGTTCTTACTTGACTATAAACTATAGACTACACTATATTTTTTAAAAGATTAAAAGTCGGATCCTTCTTGACAAAACTTTCCTCATTTTTCTATATTATATTTGAATATTTTGATTGGATATGTGCTATAAAAAATCATACTAAACTATTATTGTCTAGTTATTTATATTTTTTAATATATTTTTTATTTATTATTACTAAAAAAATTCTACTGCAAACATAAATAAATTCTAACTCATTATCATCGTCCATGAGCATCGTAACAGGCGGCTCGTTTGGTTCGCGGAAAGGAAAGGAAGATTCCTTGGTATTTTTTTTTTCCTGAAAAATTACAATTTTTATCGATTTTTTCTTTGCCGTGTTTGAAAATGTTAAAAAAATTGGAAGAAAAAGTGAATAATTTAAGGTAGAAAATGAATACTTGCTTGAATGATCATTTTTCTCCTTAATTTTCTTTCTGTTAGAAATTATTTTACTTTCCTCCTTAATTCATTTGGCATTCAAACATAGAAAAGTAATCATTTTTTTTCTATTCCATGATTCTACAAACCAAACGGGGCTGAAAAAGCTGCTCAATTGATGTATTCTTCTCTAACATCTAAAAATTATATATTTGATGCAAAATCTGAGGAAGACGGAAAACGAAGGACCAGTTTTAGTGTTAGAGAGGATTTTCATTTGTTTTTGTCGGTTCGCGGAAAAGAAAGTAAACTGATTTTTTGCTTTTTTTTCCTTTGAAAATTATAATTCCAATCATTTTTTTCGGTGTTTAAAAATATCAAAGAAATTGGTAGGGAATGTGAATCCTTAGAGGAAGAAAGTGAATCCTTGGATTGGTGGGGGAACCATTTTCTTTCCTATCTTTCTTCTTCTTAGAAATCAATTTTTTTTCCCTTTGGCATCCAAACATTGATAATGAACGATTTTCCTTTCCCAAGGTTCAGTCCTGATTCCATGAACCAAACCAGGCTTGCACGTTTGTCATTTGGTTCTTCGTTATCATGTCAATCTGGGGGAAGCCTGATGGGAACGGGGTCCATCCCCATGATGAACTAATATGGATTTGATTCATGGAAATAGGTCACCCATGGTTGGGTTCGGCCATGTGCTTAGTCATATTCTGTGTGTAGTTTTTTGTGACATAATTCAGTTTTGGTAGACTGGTCCAAAACAATTGCAATCATTATATGGGAAGGTCTTCAATACGAAACTTGTAGATAAAATCTTATCTTTAATCCAAACTTTGAATCATAGCATTTTGAAGGTGTATTGAAGAAGTTATGATTATATAAAGTGGCCCACGTGTTCACATTCTACATGCATGTTTTGCCTTTCTCTATGCATTGGGAGATGGAATGGCTGACCCTGGGAGATGAAAGGGCTAACCTTTGGGCTTCTCCATGCATAGAAAGTGGTGTATCAAGAAGCACCTCCTCCCTATAAATAGAGGGGAGATGGTAAAGAATAATAACGCAACAAGAACAACAATGTTATTTGTAATCCTCTCACGAACATCGTTTTAATCCACCTCAAGTGAGTTGTGTGTGAGAGAGAGAGAGTGATCCTCAAGGTAAGTTGTACCAGTTTGAGAGGCGCATTGTGTAATCTTTCATTTCATTATAATGAAAACGTTGGAAAATGGCTAGAGGACGCAGGCTCAAATTGGACCGAATCTCGGTAAATCTTGTGTTGCAATATCTCTATTTTATCTTTACTTCTATTTTAATTTTCTTTTCATCTCATCACAAAGGCGAAAAATGTCGTTTTTTTTTCTTCCCAACATCCTTAGGTTGGGACAGTTCCAAAAATCGTTCTGTAACAACAATTTGGAAGGCTAAAGTTGCTTATAAAACAATGCAATAAAAGGCTTGTTTACTACTGTGTAATTGATCGAACTCAGCTTGTTCTTGTGGTCAGCGAGAAGAAGTATAACCTTCTTGGTTAGACAGGCGGTCTCGAAATTGAACCGTAGGGGAGGTGTGGGTGTGAAAGTTAGAGGCAGTGGGCCCAAATGAAATACAATACAGCGTGCACAAAGTTCCTTGTGTTATAAGGGTGCGTTATATGGTCAGAAATAGGACAACTAGACTTCAGATTCAACTATAAGGGTGTGTTATATAGTCAGAAATAGGGCGAGCATCCTTTTCATTCGATTTGAACCTAATTATAATAGTCAAAACCAAATAAACATATGTTCTAAAAATCTAAAACCGAAACGAAATCGAAATTAGCAAAAAATCAAACCGAACCAAATAATAGGTTCGGTTTGCTCGGTTGGGCTATATTATTTAATGGGTCCGGTCCAAAGCTAGAATCATGGTTAAATTATATTAAAAAAATATAATTTTTATACACACATTTGTTGTATTTTAAAATTGTGTCCAAAGCTGTACTAATTGTTAAATTATCAAAGTTATACTTCAAAGCACATTATTTTCAAAGTATACACATTTTTAATAAAAAAATATGCGCAACATTGAAAATATTTACATAATTTTGTAAGTCTTATTCGGTTTTCAGTTTCAGACCAAAATTGAAACCGAAAACAGAATAAAATTTTTTAATATTTTCAAAATCGAAACAAAACCGAATTATTTTCAAACTGAATGATTTGGTTTAATTTTCGGTCCAAAACCGAATAATGCTCACCCTTAATCGAAATTCTATTTATCCGAAAGAATTTATAAATATTTTCAAAAATATATAATGCATATAAAAAATATAATACTTGTTATTAATGATTAAATATATTTAATTATATAATTATATATAATTTTCGCAGTCATGAAGACAGAAAATTCTTTCGGAAGGGTCAAAATTTTAGCAGTCTTGCAATATATTAGTACTGTCAAAATTTTAGCAGTCCTACAAAGAGGACAATAATTTTTTGGCTAAATTATAGCTTGATACCCTCAACTATAGTTTTTTTTTAACTTGATACTCTCAACTTTTATAGATATCAACTTAATATCCTTAAAAAAAATAACGAATTTACCCCCCTTCCCGACCCATATGTCCTTCCCCCGCCCAGCGGCTGCAGCCCCCCCCCCCCCCCCCCCCCCCCTCTCAGGTGGTGCAGCTGCGGGGAGGGGAGAAGGGAGGTATGGAAGTAATTTTGTCTTTTTTTTATTTTATGATATCGAGTTAATATCTATAAAGTTAAAGATAATAAGTAAAAAACTTGTGTTGCTTCTAATAAAATAAATAAGTAATTAGAGAGGATCAATTCAAAGAGTGGAGGAGGGTTTTTCTGCAGATCTCTCTGCCTCTGCTACGTAACTGCCAAACTAACCCTGTCCCCATGCTTATAAAACTCATCCACGTTTCATTTTTTTATAACAATAATCAACCAAACACACACTGTTCCCCTTTCCTTCTCCTTCCTCCTCCTCAACCATGGCACCATCAACTCAAGTAATCAACATTCCTCTTCTTTCTTCTTCTCAATGGCATGATCGACAATGTCCATGTTGCTTTTTCTTCTAGCAGGTCCCCATGTCTACTACTACTTCTACAGAGATCAGCAATGGAGCAGCAGTCCTGCACGTCGACAAAGTAAAGGTGGCTAGGTGCTGCAACCCGAACCTGTCGCCGGACAAGCTGTCGATAAGGGGGGTGGTGTCGGAGCTGCTCTCGGTCGCCAACGCGGAGAAGGTGCTGATATCTCTCGGGGTCGGAGACGCTTCGTCCTACCAATGCTTCTCCGAGGGGAAGCCCTTCTCCGGGCCGCTCGTCCACTCCGTCGAGGCCGGGACCTTCGACTGCTACCCTCACTCTTTCGGCTCCCCCTCCGCCCGCCGGTGAGTTCTTAGTTATCGCTCTCCCACTAGCTAGTAGGTTCACCTGCAACCCCGACCTCTTGCACGTCATGCTGGAATTAAGAGGTTGTCCTAATAGGTTATGCTGGACCCAAGGGCGGAACCAAAAACATGAGCTAGGATGGGTTGGAGTGGATTAGGGTCGGCCAGATATAGCCTGACTCACAAAAAAATTACAAAAAAAATTATATATGTAAAAAACAAAAAAAAAACGGATGGGCTGGAGCCCACCCCAGCCCCCTCACTTGGGTCGGCCACTAGGTGGACCTGAGAGGTTGTCCTAAACAGAGAAGGATTGTCTAAATCTGAAGTCTTGTCGGATTTATCTCTGAATGTGTTCGTCTTGAAATAATCTTCGGTTATCTAATTTGATCAGAAAAACAACTGAAATGAGGCCGATAATTACATATTGTCCTAATTAACCTTTAGTATTTCTCTAATTTGATTACGGAAATCACTGAAAACGAGTCTGATAACGAAGGTTACATATTCGGAAAGAAATCGAAAAATGTGCATACATTTTTGATCCTCCTCGAACCCTTGCACTAACACTAACTTGGTAACTGTGGCTAGTGAATTACTAACCTCTCTCTGGCTCACATACGGGGATGTTGCATGTGAAGCAGTCAAGTCATGTGGGCAGTTGTGCAGCTGAAATGAGTTGCAACCACACAATTTTGTTCAATATTAGGCCTTAGGGATATCAGTAGTAACTCTGTGTGTTCTTCTTGTGGCCATTTATGCCCTTTTTCTTCTGTGAAGGAGCAACACCCACATGGGAGACAAGAAGTACCACCACATAGTTTCTTCTTCATTTTTGGAATTATTGTCAAGTAAATAACAAGAATCTGATACATACCAGTGAAATTAATTTTTGTTTTTTAATTGTTAGTTTCAGGATTTAGTTTCTTTTCATATCGTCCATCCATTTTCGAGGCATCGTTCTAGAATCTTCCTCATCCACCTTTGTCCTTTTAGACGTCTTTAATCAGAACCAATAATTCAGCTAAATTATTTGTGAATGAGAATTCACAATTTATTGGTTTCTGTACAGAGCACATGGTCATGGTCCTTAGTAGAGCTGAACGTAAGAAAATTATCTCAAGGTCCGAAAAATTTGGAATCGAAGACTTTGTTGTTATTGTTATTGTCGGGCACCGCGGACCTTAAAGGGTCCTACACCCTTGTCCCCTACACACTAGACATGGCCGGCTCAAGGGGTTGGGTTGACTTATTTGGAACTAGTTTTGGTTGTCCATTGATCTTTATTGTAGGCCGGTCCTGGAGGGTACTCACCCGTGACCCCGATCTCTGTTGGGATCACGCTGAGCCTGAGGCTTATCCTAGCAGAGGGGGTTTGTCCAAGCCTGAAGTTTTGTCTGACTTACTCTTGGGCCGACGCTGACACTAGCTAAGGCCTACCAACCACCGTTTTTCTTGTGGGCTTTATGCCATTTCCTTCCATGGAAGAGCAACACCCATATGGTGCACATGAAGTAGCACATTGCAATCATCCATCCATTTTGACACATCATTCTAGGTTCATCCTCCGTCCATCTTTGTCCTTTTCGGCCTCTTTGAATTAAAACCAATAATTCACCTATGCTATTTGTGAAAGCACATTCACAATTAATTGGTACATGTTAATGTTACAGTGGACATGACTCTTTAAGAAAATTGTAAGGGAAGAAAAAAAAATGATCCAAAAAGCACCTGAATTTTTGGAATAAAAATGTTTTTGGACATTTTGGACCCCAAAATGACAAACCCTCAAAGGGTCCTAAACCTGAAAAATTCTTGGGTGCCCAACTGGTACCACGTCATCATGCTTATTGTTTTCCATTGTCAAGTACATTATGACACATCATCCAGTTGGTTCTCATGAGCCTTGAAAATAGGAGTTGGGTCAGGTTTCTTGTAATAACATGAATAAACTTGGGTTATGATGAGGTGTACTAGTTGGGCACTCAATAATTTTTTCCTAAACCCTTGTTCCCTGTTACACACTGGACACTAAAGGCCCACCCGTCAGGGCCAGTCCATGGGTTGGGTTATCCTAGCCGGGCCGTAGGTCGCACCTAGAGATATAAATATAGGCTTAAGTTGGGTTTGGAGGCTGGGTCGGACCTAGGGAAAAGAAATGGCCTTAGGAGTTGCCATATGAAGGGGAGGGGGGGGGGGGGGGGGGGGGGGGGGGGGGGGGGGGGGAAGTGGGGGTGCCCAAGTCCAAAGTCTTGTCGGGTTTAACAGTGGGTCGGCCTTGAATCCCATAATACACACTAGAGGCCTACCAATCACCATTCACATCATAGAAACAAATGGATATCAATTATTGCGTATAATTGAACGCAATGGATATCAATTATTGCGTATAATTTAGAGATGTTTATTTAACACAAGTTATGTGATGCAGATATATATAATGTGTACTACCAGCTTCTAATTGCATGATTAGGTGTGAGGGCCTTGTATGTGCAAACAAGAAAGAGACAGCCAGTCCCTATGAGTTCCAGAAATGTTTATACATAGACTTCTCGGTCCGCCCATCTCTATTTGGATACATATGATTGACACCTGGAACCATTTTTCGCTTATGGGGAAGATATGGCTATGTGAGCCATACTATTCCGTTTCTAGTAGTGAAGGGTAAGCTGCTGTCTAGTAAGGTGTATTGCCCGAATCCTTTACATGGAACTACCCTCGACCGCTGCCATTAGCGGATCCAGGATTATAACTCACTGGAGGCACAATTATAAAGGAGTTCGGAGACGACGCCTTCAAATATATTTTTTTTGAGTATAATAATATATTAAAAAAATTCACTGGAGGCCCCGCCCCCCAGTACCTCCCATGTGGATCCGCCAGTACCGCTAGCTCCGCGGATCCAGGATTATAACTCACTGGAGGCACAATTATAAAGGAGTTCGGAGACGACGCCTTCAAATATATTTTTTTTGAGTATAATAATATATTAAAAAAATTCACTGGAGGCCCCGCCCCCCAGTACCTCCCATGTGGATCCGCCAGTACCGCTAGCTCCCCTGACTTGACTTCCTTCGGATGATTGGTAGGTGAGACTTTCACTATGGACTCTTTGCCCACTGACCCTAGTTTCATCTGAACTACGATTCAGAGCAATTCTTACCAACATCACCTTTACCTTCCATGCCATATGCGCTTAGCAATCTTAAACTTTTCTGGACGAAAGACGGGTACTCCACAAAATTCAGGGTCCACTTCTTCCTCTGAATGGACTCAGATATAATCATTTCATTGAGGCATGTCTGCCGAGAGAGAGGGTATCTCCCTTGCCAAGAGATAGGCAGCATTTAGAAAGGATTAGAGCTAAAAGGAAACCTAGGTGAACAAGCTATAAAGTATATAATGACTCATCCTATCAATATCCATATAGCTAGTTACTGATATGTGCACCGCATAGAAAGGTATATACATCAGATCTTCATGTTAGTGACTAGGTAGAAAGAAAGGTAACATAGTTGGCAGCTCAAACTTGGGTCTGAATCCTTGACCTAAGACCACAAGAAGTAAAATGGATTGGCATGACTAGGATACACCATGCATCCATCTTATGCCTACACTCATGTTGTACGGACACAAAAAATAGTGTCTGTATCCATGTTGTGTTTGTACTTGTATCAATATATGTATCATGCAGCATAGTTGACTACTTATTGTACCTATATGAAAATATATGTATTACACATCTGTGTTCGTGCAACATAGGCCCATAGGAATGGGTCATACCTTGTCTTAATTTTAATAAGTGTTGATTATAAGCTAAAGGATGGGATAGGAAATGAAGGTATCCGTGGGAAGTTGGAGGTGACTCCGATTTAGGATAAGATGAGAAAAAATTGTCTCGTGTGGTTTGAACATTTACAACGTAGACAAATAGATGCACATTTAGAAGTGATAAAGATATTAGTCAAATGAGCAATTAGAACTAGGGATACCCCTAAACTGTTGACTCTATAACAAAGGACATGTTCTTGCTAATGTTACAGAGGACATGACCCTTAGTTAAAGGTCTTTTGTTGTTGTTGTTGTTGAAACACTGCGGACCTAGAAGGACAAATTTCGAAGGTATCCTAATTAAACCCTTGTCCACTGATTACCAAGCAATTAAAACTTATAATTTAGAGATGTTTATGTAACGCAAGTTATGTGATGCAAATATGTGTACTAACAGCTTTTGATTGAATGATTCAGTTTGAGGGTCATCTAATGCACAAACAAGAAAGAGACAGCCAGTCCTATGAGCTCCATAAATGTTGTATAAAATTCTTCGTCTGCATCTCTCCATTTAGATACATACGACTAGTGTCACATGATCTTCAACTCCAATTTTCATCGCAGTCTCGATCATTCTTTGTGGTCCTTGAGTTTTGAAATGAATTCACTTCGTTTAAGAGTAAGTGGCATGTAGATCTGCTATTTTGATTTGCCGCTATGGAAGCTATAACTACGAGTGACGTTATCTCCAAATTATTCACAAGGCGGTCGAATATTTAAAACTGTTACCTGACAACATAAAGAGTTAGTAGATTAATAGCTTGGTAATCAATTCTAGATCTTAATTCACATATGACGACGAAGAGGCTCCACTCGCTCGCTGCAAGCAAAATTCTTGCAGCTTCATAACCTCTAAGACTATTAACAGGTCAAAGTCCTACCCATTATAAATTAAGCTTCTGTTGATACCTGAAATTCTATCCCGTGTGTACTTGACATGTTATTAGATATCGCAAGATTCACACCTATGGGTCTTGGTCAGATCTTCTTATCAGTGACTAGGAGAAGATATCTACGAAAAATTTAGTTACCGATATGTGCACCACATCAGATATTCATGTTAGTGACAGGTAACAAAGGTATGGATAACCTTCATAGTGGACAATTTGGTCTTTGTCTAGAGTAAGCAGAATTTAGGCAAACATTTATCTTCCGTCTTGGTTTGCTGCTATGATAGCTATAGCTATCAAGTTCCCAATTTATTCACAATTAGACAGTCGAACTGATTGAAACGGTTTAATTACCGACACCGAGATGTGATTAGTAGCTCTAACCAGTTCTTAGACCTTAATTTTACATATGTCAAAGACGAGAGATTCAATTGTTGCAAGTATAGTTCTTGCAGCTCCATTAGCAACCAACCAACTTCTAAATGTATTAAAATGTCAGGTTTTTATCTCAAAAAGTTAAAAACTTTAAATTATCTCAAAAAAATGTCAAAGTTTTATTATAAAGTGTTTGTTTCTTACTAAGGGTCTGCTTGGATTGAGGGAAAAAAAAAGCAGGGTTAAGTGGGGTTAAATGAGGGAGAGTTAAGCGAGGGGGAGTAGAGTCAATACATAGAACTTTACTTGGATTGGAGGGAGAGTTAAGTGGGGGTGTTTAATAACTCTTGCTTGGATTAGAGGTTTTAAGTGAGAGGGTGATTAATAAAAATATGATAGTTACCAAAATAACCTTATTACATATGTCATAAAATTAAATTTGATTGATATTTTAATTAGAATTTGTCAAAATATCTTCACAAATTAAGAAGTTACGTATTAACATGTTGAGAACAAGAAAAAATGGAAAAAAAAATTATGATATTTTATAAACAAATAAGGGACATTTATGACTTTTTAAACAAAACCCCTCAATCACCCTCGTTAACCCTCCGATTTGGGAGGTTAAAAAAATGGACAAAAGAGGGTGAAATAAACTCTCACTTAATCCTCTATAACCCTCCCTCCTAAACCTCCACCCTCAAACCAAGCATGGTTTTATTTTCCCCTCACTTAACTTCCCCTCTTAACCCAAAATCCAAGCATACCCTAAAGAAAGGAAACGTAGATGAACAAAATATGAAGTATATAATGATATGTGCACCATATGGAAAGGGATATACATCAGATTATCTCCTTGTTAATGACTAGTAGGAAGGAGAAAAAGGTAGATGGATAACCTTCATAGTTGGCAGATCAAACCTGGTTCTGGATCCTCGACCTAGGACCACAAGAAAAATGGATTGGCGTGAGTCGTGACAAGGATACACCATTCACCTGATCCATATCTTATGCAGTTATGTCTACGCTCGTGGGTCCTTTGGTGAGTCCATAGCTATGTTGCACGGACACAACAAACTTCTGTCAGTATCCGTATCTTTGTTCGAATAGTTAAAATAGTTGACTAATTATTGTACATATCTGAAAGTCATGTCCTATTTGTGGAACATAGACCCATAGGAACGGGTCATATGACTCATAGCTTGTGTGAATTTTAACTGGTGTTGATTATAAGCTGAAAGAAGGAATAACAAGTGAGCGTATTTATGGAAAGTTGAAGGTGGCTCCGATTGAGGATGAGAGAAATTTGTATTGGGTGGTTTGGACATTTATAAAGTAGACAAATAGATGTGTCGATTAGAATTGGTAAAGATATTACAGGAGCTTCTAGAACTAAAGATAGGCCTAAACCTATGTTGCACGAATATGGACTGGGATATGGATAAGGAGACGATATAGGTACAAGATACGGACATTTTCAAATAGGTGCAGTGTAATCACATATGTTGCATGAAAGGGATACGTGTACATACACGATACGGATACGGCCTAAACTACAAAGGACGTGGTTCTTGTTAATGTTACATAGGACGTGGCCTAATCGGTGTTCTAAATGGCGATTGAGGCAGCCGCCTAGGCGGTAGGCAGTCTCTCTCCGCACCATCTTTACGGTAGGCGGTGGAGTAGGCGGCCAACGGAGGCTTGGCGGCATAGGCAGACGTCTAGGCGGAGCAATACCTAACAGGATATTTTGGCCAAAAGGTTTTGCAAGCATTATGGACCTATGGTTCAATTTTACAAAAGCAGAATTTCATAAATCTTCATTCTACAACTTAGTTATGCATGGAACATCCTTAAAATATGCGTATTATGAAAGAAAAAATACCAGTGGTAAAATAGTAAAAAATGTCCAAAATATATTAACCGTCTAGGCGGTGCCTAAGCGGCCTAGGCGGTAGGCGGACTCTCTCCGCCGTGCACCCGCCTACCGCCGTTCACAACCTTGCCTGAATGGAAGACGGACCTAAAAATTTGAGATAAATGTTTTGTTGTTGATTATAAGTCACACATTTCTCTTAGGGAAGGCTTGTACTGATATCCAGCACCTTTTCGTTTGAAAAACCAGTGCGGTGGCCGAGTACCTATCAAAGGGATTGAAGCACTGCCTCTGCGAGTCCGATGTATTCCTGACATCCGGAGGAACCCAAGCGGTCCAAGTCGCCCTCACCGTGCTGTGCACGCCTGGCTGCAACGTGCTGCTGCCTCGCCCAGGATTCCCACCTTACGAGTCCTTCTGCGAGATCTGCAACATGGAGGCTCGTTACTATGACCTGCTCCCTCAGCGTAACTGGGAGATGGACCTCGACCAAGTTCGGTCTCTCGCTGACTGCAACACCGTGGCGTTGGTTGTCATAAATCCCAACAATCCTTGTGGCTCTGTGTATTCTCCCAAACACCTCCTCCAGGTATTGTTCTTGAACTCTTTACTAGTTCATTACAACCAGGTCCTGTTCTTGAATTTTGTAGAACGTGGTCAATATTTCCAGGACTTGTTTGTTTTGGTGCAGATTGCTGAAACTGCAGGAGACTTGAATATCCCTATTGTTGCAGACGAGACATATGCGCATATGGCATATGGGGGAAGCAAATTTGTCCCAATGGCCTCTTTTACCAACTTGGCATCGGTCATTACTCTAGGATCCTTGTCCAAGAGGTTCTTGGTTCCTGGCTGGCGTCTTGGATGGGTAGCGTTTTGTGATCCCCTTGGCACCCTGAAACAAGTATGCAACTACACATTTTTCATGGTTTAAAATCAATCATAGTTGTTTTTTTTAGACAAACCTTAATTATAGTTTAGATAAACTTTGCGAACGTTCGAGTCTAGAACGTGGTCGTATCTCCTTAAGACGATGGCAAAAAGTCTCTCAGGATACAATGATCAACTTATTGCAGAAGTAGCACTCCAATCCCCAAGAACAGCGAACTCAAATGTGTTTGAATCTCTCTCACAAGTACACTCTTATGGTCTGCTTGGATTGATGGTTAAGAGAGTTAAGTGAGGGAAAATAAATAAATATGTTTGGTTTGAGGGAGTTTAAAAAGTCATAAATATTTCTTGTTTGTCATATAAAATACCATGATTTTTTTTTTTCCTATTTTTTCATGCTTTCAACATGCTGCTCCGTAGCTTTCTTATTTATGAAGATATTTGACAAGTTCTAATTAAAATTTCAATCAAATTTAATTTTATGACATATGTAACAAGGATATTTTGATACATATTATATTTTTATTATTTTTTCTCTCACTCAAAACCTTCAATCTAAGCAAGAGTTATTAACCATTTAACGATCTCCCTCCAATCCAAGCGAGGTTATATGTACTGACTCTACTCCCCCTTAGTTAACTTTCCTCCACTTAACTCTGCCTATTTTTTACCCTTTCAAACCGAAAGGGGTGACTTGTGCCTTTCCAAAATTTAATCCAATTTATAATTTCATTCAATTAATTAGAAAATTCAATATTTAATAATTTAAATCTTATTTTCTAGCAGTTTTTGCATTTCTGGCTCCATAGCTGAAGTTTCTGAAAATTATCTTGAAATTTAATCTGTGATCGATGTTGCGCCTTTTCTTCTGCTGTGTAGGTGAAAGTGGGGATGGAGCTGCTTATGAATGTAACTGCAGGACCAGCCTCCGTAATTCAGGTTTTAAGAATTTGTTTCTTCTTCTCTGTACATGTTAATGTGTACATGCATGCGTGCTCACTTCCGTGAACTTCTCCCACAGGCTGCAGTTCCTGATATTCTATCGGACTCCCACGACCAATTTCATAAGAAGGTCCTTACAGTACTGGAGCACTCCGCAGACACCCTATATGGAACAATCAAGCAAATTGAAGCATTGAAGTGCCACTCGAGGCCTCAGGGTTCCATGTTCATTATGGTAGGCTTTCACTACTACAAAAATGGATAACAATGACGGCCAAATATGCTAATTGATGACATTTGTCTGGCCGTCATCTACTTTAGCCTCATCTTTATCGTGAGAAATCAATGATAGCTCAACACAAGTCACCTCTGGCCGTCTATTGATGTTGCCTATATATTGAATGTAAATGTTATCTTCAGGTCGAGGTAGATACAGCCCGTCTTCGAGGAATCAACAACGACATGGACTTCGCCAAGGAGTTGATGAAAGAAGAATCTGTATTAGTTGTGCCAGGTGACTATTTCATCCCTTCGCATCCGGCTTTGTGTCATAGAGATGATTGTAATTCCCTATAATCTTACCTATCCATATAGTTTTGGGGAACTTGAAGGTATGTTCTACTTGATTTCACGACCAACAAGGAAGGTTTACCTATCTTGGTCTCGTATCCGGCTTTGTGCCGTAGAGATGATTGTAATTCCCTATAATCTTACCTATCCATATAGTTTTGGGGAACTTGAAGGTATGTTCTACTTGATTTCACGACCAACAAGGAAGGTTTACCTATCTTGGTCTCGTATCCGGCTTTGTGCCGTAGAGATGATTGTAATTCCCTATAATCTTACCTATCCATATAGTTTTGGGGTACTTGAAGGTATGTTCTACTTGATTTCACGACCAACAAGGAAGGTTTACCTATCTTGGTCTCGTATCCGGCTTTGTGTCGTAGAGATGATTGTAATTCCCCATAATCTTACCTATCCACATAGTTTTGGGGAACTTGAAGGTATGTTCTACTTGATTTCACGACCAACAAGGAAGGTTTACCTATCTTGGTCACGTGCTTGTGGCAAGCACTACTTGGCTAGGAATGTGGCACCACTGTAGAGGGTCGAGATCTTTTTGCTCCATAACTTACCCTACTCTAAAATGGGAGAAGTCTTGGATGATAATGAAAGTAATGTAGTATTTGCAAAGTATAATCATTTGTTAGTATCCTGCTAAAATTCCTAAATGGACAGGTTTAAAATATGACTAGTAATTGTGGTATTATATATCACCAGACTGGAAATCAAAATAAAAAATGTTACAAAATACTTGAAATCTTTCCTGGTTTTCCTTTTTTGAGTAGATGGCTTAAAGCACAATTTGTTCAATGTTTGTTCAGGTACAGTCCTCGGGTTGAAGAACTGGGTAAGGATATTCTTCGGAACTCCTGCCGACCTCTTAACAGATGCTTGCGACAGAATCAAGTCCTTTTGCGAGAGGAGGTTGATCCCTTGATAACCTCAGTAACTGTCAGTGACACTTGATATGAATTTTCGTTAAGTTTTCGGATGGCAAGAGAGAGTTTACAACTTAGAGCAAAGGCTCTTAAAAAGTGGTTTTGCGATCATTTTGACTGTAATGTATATACCATGTTTACTCTGGAGAAGTAAAGTTTATGTTTATATCTCAAATTATTTATTGTTAGGAGCCTTTCCTAACAAGCCTTGTACTGAAGAAGAAGCACTCAAATTCGCCATTAGTGGATAAGAATTTGCTGTGAAGAAAAAGAAGAAGAGTAATAGAATTTTCTAGGGTTAAAATTTGGGGAAGAAAGAACCATACAGAGAACAGAATTGAAAGGAAATGAGAGATTAGAATATTTCTTACACACCCTCTCTCTTCTCACTATCCACTATTTATAGCAGCTAACAACTATCGAGTCAGCCTAACTAATTTGCTGAGCTGGATAACCGAAATGTCTAGCTGGAAAATGGCTGGGCTGGCGCCCATGACTGCTGACTAAGTATGCTGACTCTGCATTCTTTATTTCTGCAATTGGAAACTGATACTGCTCTCCTCTGCTTCTGATACTCTCCTCTGCTTCTGATACAGACTGTGAAATCAAACACTGGACATTTGTGTTTGATACTGAACACTGAACAGAGTGATAACTGAGTGATGAAGCCTGGTCTTTATCAATACCCACCCCTTTATTTTGACCTCGTCTCAAGGTCAAAGAAGGGATACTCCTTCACAAAGGTCTCTCGTATGGTACCCAAGTAGCAGTATCTGATTCTCCTTCTTTCCACTGGATCAAGAGGTCCACTGCTGCCCTTCCCTTCCTCTGCACCAGCCTTCTTTGCAACCCCCAATCAGGTTCCTTCAATATTGTCTCATCTTGTTGGGGGAATGCCATCCTGCACTGAAATTCTTCCACTAAGATGTTTCTTCAGCTGGGAGACATGGAATACTGGATGTAAGAGGGCTTCACTAGGTAATTCCAGTTTATAAGAGCATCATTAGTAAGGCTCATCCCATTTTCTAGATTTAGAATGTAGGAGTTCATTTTGTAGAATAGTAAGTCACATCTCTAGTCCTAATTTCTACATTTTCGGTCTCATCCCACCCATAGATGCTAAGGATTGGGCCTCCCAATTTCTACATTCTAGATTGTAGGAACTCAATTTGTAGAACAATAAGTTCCAATTTGGAGTCCAACTTTTCAGATTTTAAACTTTACATTATTTTTTTTCCATATCAATTTTTGACCACACAATTTTTGGGACCGGAACTCACTTTATCATTTCCTATTATTCTCATCCAAATCCAACCCATTCTACATTTACCTTTTTTTTAATATTTTGGGCCCCAAATTGCATTTGAGAGTTCCAACTACTAATGATGCTCTAAGCCACTGGTCCCACCTAGGGGTGGCGATTTTGCCCGCATACCCTCTACCCTAGCCGGGTACCCTGTATCCTCAGGTGCCCACGGGTACCCTCTACCCTTCGAGGGCATGCCCTACCCTTACCTTCTTGGAATTAGGGTAGGGTAAGGGTTTTATTCGGTTACCCTAGTGCAATTACCCGGGTACCCGCCCTACCCGCTGCCCTGTAACCCTACCCTGAACCCTACCCTACCCTGAATCACTACCCTACCCACTACCCGTTAACCCTAACCCTTTAAAACCCTCGACCCTACCCTTCTCCCAACCCGCTTTGTAATTTTGTATAGTCCCACTGCCATAGTATTACTACTACTTGTAGTTTTTTGTAATTAGTACTTAGGATTAGGAGAACTACATGGTGCTTGATCCTAAGGAGTCAGGTCTAGCCCCCTCCTTGGGTATGTAGGCAGCCCAGGTTCTACTATATAACTGGGTTCAGCGCCTTTAGTAAAAAAAAATATTCTCCCTGTTATTTTTTGTTAAGTTGTTATAATTTTTGAATGCTGTCAAAATCTGAAAAAAATGAAATGGAAAGAAAAAATATTCCCCCCCTGTTTACTAGCAAAAAAATTGATTTTCAAAGTTAAAAAAATGAAGTGGCAAGGGTAATACCCTTACCCTCCCTACCCTGACCCTCAGCTACCCTGTGAGGGTAAAGGGCAAGGACGGGTAATGGGTATTGGTTTTTTGGAAGAGGGCTACCCTATCCTACCCTCATGACTCCCCTAGGGTATCAAAAAAAGGTCAATACCCTACCCTACCCTGCCCTCTTCCTGCCCTTATCCTACCCTACCCTACCCATCGCCAGCCCTAGTCCCACCCTTGCTATGGCCCTGTAAGGTCCATAATACTTGGGAGAAAGCTTATGTGGCCTCCTTTGAGCTATTGATATCTGTCTGTAGGGTTGAACCCTTAAGTACACCAAATCACCTACTTGAAACTCTCTTTCAGTTCTATGTAAATCCACATACTTCTTCATTCTATCTAGCTACCTTCAGATTCCTTCAAAAGCAGTAAAACAATATCCCTTGAGTTCAAGGCTTCAGACACTGCAGAATCTTTTGTAGTATTTGGTAGATAAGTGAGTAGAGTAGGAGGAGCTCTCCCATAAACTACTTCAAAAGGAGTCATTCTAGTAGAAGAATGCCAATTTTTATTAAACCAATATTCTGCCCAAGCTAACTGTTTGCTCCACTGCTTGGTTGTTGACTGCAAAAACACCTCAAGTATGCTTCTATGCACCTGTTAGTGACTTCAGTCGGACCATCAGATTGGGGATGATAGGCTGTACTAACATTTTATTATTTTACTAGCTTGTAAACTACAAGACAAACCGAGTATGCTCCGCCAGCCAGCAGCAGTTTGAAAAAGACATTTGTCGTTCCACAGAGGAGAACGAGGAGTAACTGCACCTGCGAAGTGTGGACAGGGACATGCTCCGCTCCTTTACTAAGTATCTCTGCATCCTTCACTCTTCTTCTTCTTCTTCGACAGAGTGAACACTGCTCATTCTTCCCACAACACAAAAGTTTCTCTTTTTTTCTAACAAAACCCTTCTTATTGTTGGTAACTCCCTCTCTTACTTTGATGCTAATTCTCCTCACAAAACCCTTCTTTATTGTTGTTGGTAACTCCTATATTACTTTGATTATAAACGCTGGACCAAACTTTTCTTACTTTGAGTTTCTTATTCTCAGACATGCATTCAAAACTTTTTATTGACATCATAGGTGAGTACAACTGAGTACAACCATTGTGATCATTTTGATTAATTTTAATTATGTCAGCAATTTGTTTTGTTTGATGTATATTATTTTTGTTGCAGGAAATATTCTCTCCATCTTCTTATTCCTTTGACCCATGTAAGTAATTATATATACACATCTTATTTTTGTATTAATTTCTTATTGATTATTTAGATATGTATATGTTTATGAACAGTCCAAATTTTATTAAGATATATGTGGCGGGAGTCTAAGAGCATGCATCGTATCTTGTTTTGGTTGGCTTCCTCAACTGTTCTACATATATTATGTATGGAATAGCATTACCAACCAAAGAGGCACACGAAATTTAATGATCACGATCAATAGCATCGGAGCATCTATGAATATCATTTACATAATTGTATTTATTATCTTCTGCCAGCAGCCCAAGAGAGCTGCGGTGTTGCTGATATTCTTCATAGAGATCATTTCGATTGTGCTCTTTACAACCTTCGACTTCGCCGTCTGCCACACCAGGGACGCGGAGACTCTATAGGGACGTACATTTGCATTGCATGGGAATCAAGCGGTGTTACCCATGTGATCCACAGACTATTGGCTAACATTTTTGTAGCATTTGTCTCCCAAAATTTTATTTTATTTTGGTGAGTATATTTTTTTCCCAAATTTTATTTTATTTTATTTTTTATAGAGTAGTTAGAATCAATTACTAACTATGGTTTTGTTTCGGGGTCACAAGGGTGCTTACCTAAATCTATAAGTCAAGTGTAGTAAAACTAGGACATATATGGTCTCCAGGGTCCCTAGGTAGCCCTAGTGTGTTATTTTATTATTATAGATTTTCTGAATTTTTTTGGAGATTTTTAGATAATTTTAACTATGGTATTATTATTTTTTATAAGCTCCTACGATTTACTGTGAGGACGTACGGGATTATTTTGAGGCCAAACAATTTATTTGGGCTCTAGAACCCTCAAACTATTTTCTAGAATTTTTAAGGAATTTTTAGGAATTTATTTGGGACTAATACAATTTTTTATGATTTTTAAATAATTTACTGTATTTTAAAAACCTATTTTTCCCTAAATTACCCAGTCAGTTGAGCGAGGGGCCCACCCGTCAGTCACCCACGCACGGGGTGTAGGCCCACCCGTCAGGACGGGTGGCCACGTCACTCGGTTTCCAAAATAGGGAGCCAACCTGGCAGGCTAGCCACTTGCCCAAGCCGGCTCGACCCTAAGCCATTGGATCTGGGCACGGAAGCGTCAGATCGTGACCCATGTCCCCATCCAGCCGCCTTTAGCCGCTTCTACCGACCCTCTCTCACCCTATATATATGTATATAGTTATTATTTCGTAAACCTAAAATCCAGCAGCCTTATTTGGAGGAAGAGTTTAATTATTCTTCGACTTCGCGCAGTGATTGCCGCCAATCTAGAAGTGTTTTTTGCGTGCCATTTTTTGTTAGAATCATATCAAGGTTAGGTTTCCGAATATCAATTTTGTTTTCTGGAATTTTGAGTGTGAATTTTTGGATAATTATTTGAGTGTCGATTGTCCAAAAATAGACGCGTCGTACTGTTTTCGAGATTTCGAGAGATCCCAAATTCCGATTGGCGATTCGTTTAAAGTTTTGGAAAGTTGACACAGAGATCTACAACATATAAAATTTTTAGAAATTCAGAAATTCATCTATTATTTTATTTTATTTTATTCGTAGAAGTCAAATTTGGTCACGGTTAGCCATAATGGCGATAACTTTTGACCAAATCGTAATTTGCGGCATGGTCGATTCTAATGCACTCGTGGTGATAAAATCTGCAGGGTTGCATACTAAAATTTTTGAGTTTTTGATTAGTTAGTCAACGATATGTCTCGATTTGCGTACCACAGATCCCGAATTTGGAACCGTGACTTTCCTTGGCTAAAAATTTATGTTTAGCTTTTATTTCATATTTAAATAGGATTTTAGATGATTTATTTTAGAATTAAATAGAATTAATAATTAGTCAATTTCTAGGGTTTTTTTGAGTGCAAATTTAGATCTAACTTGTGGTTGTTTATGTGACGGGGTAGATCGAACTACGACGTCTTGAGTTGTGACTTCATCATCTATCGGAGAAGGCAAGTATCACTATGACCTATGTTGCCTTTATTTTGTACTGCATGTATCTTCATATCGTCTTTTCGATGTTACTTCTTTATTTATAATTCATGTTATCATTTTTCTTGATTCATCATGATTAGTACTTGTGCACGAGAGTTAGAATCGTTAGGGTATATGTACATGTTCATGTCTTATTCCTTGTTTATCATGTTTACAGTTTATAGTATTGCTAATAATTTATCGTAATGGACATGTATTATGAGTGAGTCGGGCGGGAGAATACAACAAGTACGCATGTGGTCTACGAATTGAATACAGACTTCTTATACATTGATTGCATAATATCAGTCATGCACCGCACGTATAACTGACGGATATCCCAAGCCATCTACATGCTGAAAATTGGTATTCTAAAACACACATTACACGTGACTTAGTCATTATTGCTCTATTGTCTATTGTTCTTCTTTCGTCAATTCTACTTTCATATTGTTATCATGTCTTAGTGGTATTTCCTTGTCATACAATGTCATGCCTATAGTTATCTTTGTTACCTTCCTTATTATTGTTTCTTCATGCATATATACTATATCGTGTAATGTAGTGTTATGGTGATCTTGCTCCCATCCTGACTGGATAACTATTTTTCAGCTTTAGACAACGTAATTTTTTCGAGGTTTATGATGCATATCTTGGTGATACTGACGTTATACCATTGTGACGGTTGCTTCTTCTAAGACGGAGTAGCATATTTCTTCCTTATGCTCTTTAATCGTATTATTCTTAGCTAGTGGGCTTAGAGGACTTTAATTCTAGTTGCTTTTATATTTAGTTCTAGCAGGTTTGTTTTCGAGACTATCTTGAGTTGTAGTGGATTTTTCTTTAAATTATTTATTGAGATTTTAAGTTTTAAATCTCTTTGTCATGACTTAGTTATGGATGATATATGCGAATTGTATACTTGTTATGGATAATGCTTATCATAGACAGCGTATTACCGCCAATGTTACGGCGTAGGCTGGACTTAGACACGTACTCGCATCCCAAAAGGTGGGTGCGAGATGTGACAATTTTAGTATTTTACTAGCTTGTACACTACAAGAAATTGAGTATGCTCCGCCCACCGACAGTACTTTGAAAAAGATATCCGCCGCTCCGCAGAGGAGAGCACGGAGGTATGGTATCTGCACCTACGAGTGTGGACAGGGACGTGCTCCGCTCCGTTGCTAAGTCTTTTTTCATACTTCAATCTTCTTCTTCGCCAAAGTGAACACTGCTCATTCTTCCCACAACACAAAGCTTTCACTTTTCTTCCAACAAAACCCTCCTTATTGTTGGTTACTCCCTCTCTTACTTTGATGCTCATTCTCCTCACAAAACCCTTTTTATTGTTAGTAACTCCTATCTTACTTTGATTGAACGCATGATTGACCTTTTCTTACTTTGAGTTTCTTACTCAGACATGGATTCAAAACTTTTTCTTGACATCCTAGGTGACTACAACTAAGTACAACCATTATGATCATTTTGATTAATTTTAATTATGTCAGCCATTCGTTTTGTTTGATGTATATTGTTTTTGTTACAGGAAGTATTCTCTCCATCTTCTTATTCCTTTCACCTATGTAAGTAATTATATATACACATCATGTTTTTGTATTAATTTCTTATTGATTATTTAGATATGTATATATGTCTATGTACAGTCCAAGTTTTATTAAGATATATATGTGAGGGGGACGTCTAAGAGCATGCACCATATCATGTTTTGGCTGGCTCCCTCATGTGTTGTACATATATTATGTATGAAATAACATTACCAAACAAAGAGGCAAACAAAATTTTAATGATCATGGTCAATAGCATAGAAGCATATATGAATACCATTTACATAATTGTATTTATTATCTTCTGCCAGCAGCCCAAGAGAGCTGCGATGTTGTTGATGTTCTTCATAGAGATCATTTCAATTGTGTTCTTTGCAATCTTCGTCTTCGCCATCCACCACACCAGGGACGTGGAGACTCTACAGGGACGTACATTTGCATTGCATGGGAATCAAGCAGTATTACTCATGTGATCCACAGACTATTGACTAACATTTTAGTATTTTACCAGCTTGTACACTACAAGATAAACTGAGTATGCTCCGCCAGCCAGCAACATTTTGAAAAAGTCACCCGCCGCTCCGCAGAGGAGAGCACGGAGGTACCTGCACCTGCGAGTGTGGATAGGGACATGCTACGCTCCATTGCTAAGTCTCATTGCATCCTTCACTCTTCTTCTTCGTCAGAGTGAACACTGCTCATTCTTTCCACAACATAAAACTTTCACTTTTCTTCCAACAAAACCCACTTTATTGTTGGTAACTGCCTCTCTTTCTTTGATGTTCAGTCTCCTCACAAAATCCTTCTTTATTATTGGTAACTCCTATCTTACTCTGATTGAACGCATGACCGGCCTTTTCTTACTTTGAGTTTTTTTTCTTAACATCCTAGGTGAGTACAACCATTGCGATCATTTTGATTAATTTTAATTATGTTAGCAATTCGTTTGTTTGATGTATATTGTTTCTGTTGCAGGAAGTATTCTCTCCATCTTCTTATTCCTTTCACCCGTGTAAGTAATTATATATACACATCATGTTTTTGTATTAATTTCTTATTAATTATTTAGATATGTATATATGTCTATGTACTGTCCAAGTTTTATTAAGACATATATGAGGGGGACATCTAAGAGCATGCACCGTATCCTGTTTTGGTTGGTTTCCTCAAGTGTTCTACATATATTATGTATGGAATAGCGTTACCAACCAAAGAGGCACAAGAAAATTTAATGATCACGGTCAATAGCATCGAAGCATCTATGAATATCATTTACATAATTGTATTTATTATCTTCTACCAGCAGCCCAAGAGAGCTGCATTGTTGCTGATGTTCTTCATAGATATCATGATTGTGCTTTTTGCAACCTTCGTCTTCGTCATCCGCAACACCAGGGACGTGGAGACTCTACAGGGACATACATTTTTATTGCATGGGAATCAAGCGGGGTTAATTACCCACGTCATCCACTGACTATTAGCTAACATTTTATTATTTTATCAGCTTGTACACTACAAGGTAAACTGAGTATGCTCCACCAGTCAACAACTATTTGTGAAAGACATCTGCCACTCCGCAGAGGATAACACGGAGGTATGGTACCTGCACCTGCGAGTGTGTACAGGGACATACTCCGCTCCGTTGCTAAGTCTCTCTGCATCCTTCACTCTTCTTCTTCTCCAGAGTGAACACTGCTCATTCTTCCCACAACACAAAACTTTCACTTTTCTTCCAACAAAATCCTCCTTATAGTTGGTAACTCCCTCTCTTACTTTGATGCTCATTCTTGTCACAAAATTGTTCTTTATTGTTGGTAACTCTGTCACGCCCTAGTACCGAAATACGAGGAAGAACGTAGGCCAGCTACACCGCATAAGATATGAATACGTCATACGATGATTACGGTTGTCAATCTTGTTGGGTATCCTAGCATGCAATCAATCTATGGTCTAAATCCGATCTCATATCACAGGCGATAACAATGAAATAATAAGCAAGAGAGAATCATATGAAAAGCAGGAGATACTTATATGATAATCAGGAAATCTACAATACAAGATAATAATGTAGACGAGTATACCTTTCCACAGTTCCTAGCATGGACTGAAACTGAAGCACATCCTCCAAGTCAAGTCTGGAAGATCCACAGGGTCGGTCACTGGCAATCTAAGAACAATCCAGGGTTGGTCAGGCCAATCGCAGCAAGTACCAGAAAGAAAGACTCAAGGACGGGTGAAGAAAAGCCAGCAGGATAAAATATATGACAGAAGAACATATATAAACAGTAAATAATGGTAAGAATCGTGCGGTACCAACGCACGATAACAATCCACAACCAATGCTGCTAAATAACCAACAATCATCACAGTCACCTTAACATCCAATAATACCTGCATCGCCATCTGGAAGTCAATATCAGCCAGCTTTGCAAGCAACAAGCCAAACAATTTAGGGGAATAAACGGCCACTCAAATGCCTACGACTTTCTATGTGGAGGTTGGGTTAGCCCAATAATACAAAAAATAGGAATCCTCAAATCGTGTCGATCCAGCCTGGGTAGCGGGGCCAAATATAACAAGATTAGATAAGCACCGGTCCCTCGTAAGGCCACCGTACGAGCAAGACAAGCACGTAGTACATAGTACATAAAGTAGCCGGATATTGCCATCCTCTAATGCGAATGGTAACAATATCCGTGGCGGCCAGCCAAAATAAGTGGACTAGTACTGCATGACCTCGAGATTTTGTTCCCTCCTAATACTTCCACCAGTGTAAGTTACCTAGATTATCCCTACGGTTATTCGGAATCACATGCCGTAGTCACATGATCATCCTCCTAGATGTCGTACCTCAGTACGGAAATACTAAACAAGAATCAACCTCGGCACCTCGAGTCCCAGTTGTGATTCATTTTTAGTGTTATGCAACAAGCAAGCAAGCAATCCTGACCATACTAAGAATATATGCCAACTACCAGGGTACCCGTGCAGGTAATCATATCATATGGCTAGAATAACAGGATCGTACCGCAGTGCAATATAATCAGGAAGATAACACCTCAAAGTGCCAGTAGACAGGAAGCACCTCAGTGCAGTAACAGGGCCAATACCTCAACAGGTAAGCTAAAATCGTAGCACGGAGACACGTAGTCATATCAGAAATAAGGACAAATCAGTCAGTCACATGAAGTCATCTGCCTTTATCGTAGCATGAATATCAGGTCAGGTACATGGTTGAAATCTCTACTAGAATAACATCTCAAGTACACATGGTGTAGTGCCCCATCCCTACATCGTGTCCCATTCTCCGTCCATGGGGTACGCGAGAAAGGAATACTGTCGCTATCGATTCGGTCGAGACCGATAGGTCAGGATCGATCGAATCGGTCGAACGAGAACGATTGAATTAAGATCCTTTTCTCGTTATGGAAAGGCTTCTTTGGAATCAAGTCTTATATTCAACGGGTTGTACCTCAAGGGTAGACTCTGCGGCTGAGTCGGGAGAGACCACCCGTTGCTCTGTTTTTTACGCCGTACTTGCATTGGTTTTGGCTTTGATTTTCTGAATATGTTTTCGAGAATATTTTTGTGAATGTTTTTATGGCTTGTGTTTCGAACTCTTATTTACATATCGAACTCCTTGAATAATATATTGTTCTAATCAGTTGCTTGTACGATTTTAGGTAATCGCGTAGGTGACGTTTAGTACGACCAACCAGTTCCTCGCCTCAAGTAAGACTAAGGTGAGTGGCTGACCATTCTTTTCTCGACCTTTTTCTATAATGTATTGTAGATACCAACATATGTTTAAGCTGTAAATGCAACAAAACAAAGGCTCACTCTAATAAACTGTTGCATGACATTTCACGTATACGGACTATAGAAATGCTTATCATAGAACTGTCCATATGCTTGTTTATAATATGCCTTCCATCAAACTATGTTAAGCAAAAAGGGAATGAACCAACAAACATATAATACAAAATGATAAGGCGAGATACGCCGAGTTTGGTTAAGTTTGCTATGAAACATAGACCATGCTTGAATAACTAGTTTAGTCTAGCACGGTCATGGACAACTTGTATACATGGGCATTTGTTTCCTCGAACGATAACCCGAGGCCACGGGACCACTTCGGCCTAGGAGAAAACACGGTATAGCTGAGCTAGGTTTAAGCAACGAATAATTTAGGGACTTGTAACGGAGCTCGCTACTTGCGTTGAAAGAACCCCGTCTAACCAGGCTATGTCCAGGATGGCTAGTTAATGCCAGTAACCTCCACATCATACCCTTAATATGAATTGATAGTAAAATAATAGGGAAGGCATTGGTAAGTATTATGTGCACGGCACGCTCTGCCGTGGGTAAGTTCTAGCATTAATTTACCTTGTTTACATTTCATCAAACTGCTTGCATGAAGATGACTATGATGGCTAGGAAGATCACTAAATATACTGCATGATTCACCTAAATTCTTGAACCAAATGAGAGCATAGAAACTAATTAGCCACTCGCCAGTACACGTTGATTGTACTGATCCTCGCTCTCTACAGGTGCTATAAATCAGGAGGAGCGTGCCGCATGACTGAAGGCAGTGCTCGTGCATTTTGAAGCTTCGTTTGTGCATGCGAAGCCTTGAAGCAATCTCTTTTGAAGACTCCGCGACTATCCAAGCTGAGATGTCTCGACTCTCCCCTATCCCAGGTGTCTGTATACTTTGGTTGTATAAAGGGGTATAATATATGGAACGACTATCCTATCGATGTTCATTTTGTAATGGAGTCAGTTTGTAAGCTCGTGCGGCACCTTTGTATCGAGTCTGTAATATGATGTTCATAATCAATAAAGCTTAAGTTTCTCTATATATAATGTGTTCAATTTACTCTGCCCTTTTTTTTGTTGTTGTGTTTCGGATAACCTTATGACTATGCCTTGTGCTGTCACGCACCAATTCCGTCGAATCGATAGTCGTCCCCGGGCGTGATGCCGTGCGAACCTAATTTGCGATCGCATAAGGCATAGTCATAAGGTAATCCAAGACACGAGATCTAAGAGAGTATGCAGACAAATTGATTCACACAATAAGTAAAAGAAACTTGATCTTTATTGATAATGAACATCTTTTACAGACTCCGATACAAGACTCATTGCCGCACGGGCTACAACATGACTCGATTACAAAAAAGTGCCGATGAGATAGCCGTTCCATACATTGCACACATCCCTCAATATACAACAAAGTACTCCAGTAACCTGGATGGGAGGGACGCTGAGTCATCTTCCTTGGACCGTCGAGAGCCTTCAAAAGTGGAGTTGCAGAGAAAGTCTTCGACGTACGGCCGAAGCTTCAAAATCACGAACGCCGCCGAGCTAGCTGGCGTGTCCTTCCTGATTCGTGGGACCTGCAAAGAGCGATGATCAGTACGATCACATGTACTAGCGAATGGCTAATTAAAATCCAAGCTCTGTATTTGATTCAAGAAATTTCGTAAACATATTAGCTAGCTATTTCAATGATCTTTCTAACCATCCTGCTCGATTTGCATGTTAACATATTTTGAGGCAAGCATATGAAACTGTATAAGATTAAGCAACTATCATGTTCATCCCGTGTCCCGTGCACTCGTTAAGCAGTGAAAAGGGGTGTGAAGGCCACTGGCAATGTCAAGCCATCGCGAACTATAGCAGGGTTAGACGACGCCCCTTTCGCGTTGGGTAGCGAGCCCTGTGCGAAAGTGCCCGCATAACTCGTGCTGATGAAGGGTTGGTGCTGCTACACTCATTCCTCCAGGGCCGAATCGGTCCCTTGGCCTAGGCAACCGTTCGAGAAAACTTTACCTTATCGACAAGTTGTCCAATGACCGTTTTCTTTTAAACTTAGTTGATTTGCTTCCTTAGCCGTATCGTTGCGATAAACATTAATCGATTCATTTATTGTTTTACATAGGCTAAGTGGATATGTATAAGAAAATACGTTTTCCATTTTCAAAACCGGCAGTTTGATAGCAAGTGTTTCGTGAAGAATCGTGCCACGATTTCTTTGATTTGACACTGTTATGACAAGCATTCATTTGACTTCATATTGATCTTTTTTTAAAATAGAGGGACGAGGCGAAGGAGGCTAGCCACTCGTCTTAGCCTTGCTTTAAGCGAGCGACCGGTTGGCTGTGCCGATGTCGCCTACGCGATCACCTGCAATCGCATAAGCAACTGATTAGAATACTGTATAATTTAAGGAAATTCGATATGAATACGAAGCTCGAAAATGCAATTCATGAAAACTCATTCGAAAAACATTCACAAAAAATGCATTCACGAAAACCAAAGCAAAAGCCAAATCAAGTGTGACATGAAAATCAGAGCAACGGGAGGTCTCTCCCGACTCAGCCGCAGAGCCAATCCTCGAGGCACAACCCGCTGAATATGGGACTTAGTTTTGAAGAATCCATTCTATAATGTGGAATGGATCTTAATTCAACCGTTCCCGTTCGATCGACTCGGCCGATTCCGACCTATCGGTTCCGACCGATTCGATAGCGACAGTGTTCCTTTTTTGTGTACCCCGTGGACGAAAACGGGGCACGATGTAGGGACGGGGCACTACACCATAACCAACTAATAAAAAGTTTCGTCCTCGAAACTTAAAGATAGAACATACCTCTACGAGAACAATGAAGAAAATTTCTCCTTCATTTCTGATTCAAGCTCCCACGTCGACTCTTCGACCGAATGGTTCCTCCAGAGGACGCGGACAAGAGGGATCGCTCGATTTCGCAGTAGCTTATCCTTGCATTTTAAGATTTGAACTGGTTCTTCGACGTAGGATAAGTCGGACTTTAGCTCCAGCTGGCCAAAATCTACTACGTGGCTCGGGTCGTACACGTACTTTCGCAATTGCGAGACGTAGAAGACATTGTGTACACCTTCAAGCACCGACGGTAGGGCAAATTTATAGGCCACTGGGGCAACCCGTTCGAGTATTTCGAACGGTCCAACGAATCTCGGGCTCAACTTTCCTTTTGCACCGAACCGAGTAACTCTCCGCATGGGTGACACTTTGAAAAATACGTAATCGCCTTCTTGAAACTCGAGGGGTCGGCGATGAACGTCCGTATAGCTTTTCTGACGACTCTGCGCAGTCTTTAGTCTTTCCCGAATGAGTCGAATTTTCTGCACGGTCTGTTCCACCAGTTCCGGGCCGAAAATCTGTCGCTCTTCGACTTCGTCCCAGCAAATGGGTGATCGGCACTTGCGTCCGTACGAGACTTCATACGGCGCCATTTGAATGCTGGATTGATAGCTGTTGTTGTATGCGAATTCGGCCAGAGGTAGATGATTGTCCCAGCTTGATTTGAAGTCAATTACGCAGAGTCGTAGCATGTCTTCGAGAATCTGATTGACGCGCTCCGTTTGGCCGTCGGTCTGAGGATGGTAAGCTGAGCTGAGCTGCAACTTGGTATCCAGCGCCGACTGAAGGCTACTCCAGAATCGTGACATGAACCGTGAATCCCGATCGAAGACGATGGATACTGGAACTCCGTGCAGCCGTACTATCTCATCAAGATAAATTTGCGCCTGGCGATCAACGCTCCAAGTAACTTTGATTGCAATAAAGTGTGCTGACTTGGTTAGTCGATCGACGATGACCCAGATGGCATCATTTCCCCGCGGCGTCTTCGGCAGACCAAAAATAAAATCCATGCACTCGTGCTGCCACTTCCATTCCGAAATCGCCAGATTCTGCATCTTCCCGCCCGGTCTCTGGTGCTCAGCTTTCACCTGCTGACAGGCCATGCATTGCGACACGGAAAGTGCCACATCTCTTTTCATCCCGTGCCACCAGATGTTTGTGCGAAGGTCCTTGTACATCTTCGTACTGTCGGGATGCAAGGTGTACTTCGCGTAGTGCGCCTCCGACAATATCTCCTTTCTAAGTTCTGAATCATCCGGAACGCATAACCTACCCCTCAATCGAGGCATACCGGTCTCGTCTTCCGTAAAGTCAGTCGTCCTGCCCGTCGAGATTAGATCTCGTATTTTCTTCAGGTACGGATCGTCCTTCTGAGCGGTCTTGATCTTTTCAAGCAAGCTCGGCTCTAACTGCAACTTTGCCAACTGTACATTCCGGAATTGGACTCGGAGTTCAATGCCCATCTCTTCTAGGTTGCGTAGCAGTCTGCAGTCGATGGATAGCGAGGCTATGTACTTCCGACTCAGAGCGTCCGCCACAATATTTCCCTTTCTCGGCGTATAGTCGATAGTCAAGTCGTAATCCTTGATCAGTTCAAGCCAACGCCTCTGCTGCAAGTTTAGTTCCCTCTGCGTGAATAGATACTTGAGGCTCTTATGATCGGTATAGATCATGCACGCCACGCCATATAGATAGTGACGCCATAATTTTAACGCAAACACAATCGCCGCTAACTCCAGGTCGTGCGTGGGATAATTTTTCTCGTGCGACTTTAGCTGTCTGGAAGCAAAAGATATTACCTTATTCTGCTGCATCAGCACACACCCCAAGCCCTGACCAGACGCGTCACTGAATATCTGGAAACCCTCAGTCCCTTCTGGAAGTGCGAGTATCGGGGCCGAGACGAGCCGTTGCTTCAACTCTTGGAATGTAGCTTCGCAGTCGTCTGACCATTCAAATGCAACTCCTTTCTGGGTGAGGCGAGTCAGAGGCGATGCGATCTTCGTGAAGTCCTTTACGAAGCGTCGGTAGTATCCCGCTAAGCCAAGAAAACTTCGAATCTCACCGACGGACACTGGCCATTTCCAATCGACAACGGCTTCAACTTTCTTTGGGTCGACCGCAATGACTTCAGCTGAAATGATGTGTCCTAGAAATACGACGCTGCTAAGCCAGAATTCTCATTTGCTTCGCTTTACATATAGTTGATTTTCTCGAAGGGTCTGAAGCACAGTCTGCAGATGCTCAGTGTGTTGTTGCATATTCTTCGAGTAGACGAGTATATCGTCGATAAAGACTACTACGAACTTGTCGAGGAATGGTCGGAACACCCGATTCATCAGATCCATGAAAGCGGCAGGGGCGTTCGTTAGGCCGAACGGCATTACCAGGAACTCGTAATGGCCGTATCGAGTGCGAAAGGCAGACTTCGGTACTTCGTCCGGCTTGATCTTGAGTTGATGGTAACCCTAACACAGATCAATTTTAGAGAACACCGTGGCTCCTTGAAGCTGATCAAACAGATCGTCTATACGGGGTAGGGGATATTTGTTCCGGACGGTGGCT
This sequence comes from Iris pallida, assembly GCA_029216955.1. Classification (NCBI taxonomy): domain Eukaryota; kingdom Viridiplantae; phylum Streptophyta; class Magnoliopsida; order Asparagales; family Iridaceae; genus Iris; species Iris pallida. Next base: position 2,524,725 of record JANAVB010045020.1, read on the forward strand.
TTATTCAGCTTGCGGTAATCGATACAAAGACGCAAAGAGCCATCCTTTTTCTTGACAAATAGCACGGGCGCTCCCCATGGCGAGACGCTGGGTCGAATGAATCCCTTGACGAGCAACTCTTGTAACTGCACTTTGAGTTCCTTAAGCTCTGCAGGGGCCATTCTGTATGGGGCTTTCGAGATCGGTCGGGTATCGGGAAATGTATCAATAGTGAACTCAATCTCTTGATCGGACGACATGCCGGGCAGCTCGTCCGGGAACACATCGGGGAATTATGCCACAACATCGGCCTGACCCGCATTTGCACCATCCTGTCACATGTCTTGAACGGAAGCTAGATAGCCTTCGTACCCAGAATACAGCATCCGTCGAGCAGATATCGCAGAGATCACCATGCAGGTCAGCGACACCTCACCACACGAGTAGTAAAATTCAGGCACTCCAGGTATGCGGAACGTGACCTTCTTTTCAGCATAGTCTTTGGTTGTGTTGCACGGACCAAGCCAATCCATCCCCAGAATGATGTCGTAGTCCTTGACGTCTAGAACTATCGCATCAAGACTGATCTTTTGACCACCTATACAGATGATTTCGTCTTCACAGACTAAATTTGCAAGCAGTGGCATGCCCGACGGTACGTTAACAGTGAGATCGAGGCCTAGCGGTGTCAGGGAAAATTTGTGCTCGGCGGCAAAGTCCGCCGATATAAAACTATGCGTGGCACCTGAATCAAACAATACACGAGCAGGTTTATTATTGAATTGTAGTATACCTGTCACGACTGTATCAGATGCAAATGCTTCGTCTCGAGTCATGGCGTAGACGCGGCCCTGAGCATTGGGGTGCCGGTCTTGGCCATTCTGTTGTGCGGTCGGTGGAGCCCGAGGTGCTTGGCCTCGGTTTTATTGATGTTGCAGGGGGCGTTGGTTCGGCGTAGCTTCCAGCCAGTCCCTTGCGAAGTGATCTGTTTTGTCGCACGCGTAACATGCCATGTGCTTAAATCGGCACTCAGTGTCCAAGTGCCCCTTCTTGTGGCCGAAATTGCAGACCTTTCGATCCTTCGTTTGGTTGCCGCGATATTGACGCTTGTGTCCGTTGTTGCCTCCCGCATTACTATGATGTTTGTTATTAAAGTAAACAGCGCCGGTAGTAGTAGGAGGATACTCGGACTCCAGACGGAGGGCATAGTTGAGTGCCTCGTCCATGGTTTTGTATTCAGGCACCGAGACATGAGCACGGATAGTGGAACGCAGGCCCACTACGAATTGTCGAGCTCGACTTGCAGTTGTAGGTAGATAGTCTCTAGCAAACTTGGCTAGTTTGTTGAATTTGGTCGCATATTGTCGTACAGTCATATTCCCTTACGTCAACTGCATAAACTCGTTTTCTTTTTCCTGTCGTACGACTGCAGAAAGATATTCGGTCCCGAACGTATTTCTGAATATCGCCCATGAGATTGTCGCCGTCTCGTCTTCACGTCGAATAGCCCGCTTCTGTACAGCCCACCAATCGTGTGCGTTCATTCGAAGTAGAAGTTGAGCACACGCGACTTTTTCGAGTCCTCGACACCCAGAAGCTCGAACTTGTCTTCCAGCTCCTCCAACCAGTCGATCGCCATGGAGGGATCTTCTGTCCCGTTGAAGGAAGTACGACAACTTTTCAGAATTTTGACACGTCGAAGTTAGAACTTCTCGGTGCTGCAGGTGAGAGCACGGGTGCCTCTGGTTCAGCTTCGTTGGATCAAACCGCAGGCTGGGTCACAAAAGGTGTCATCATTGAATTATTGTTGTTGTCTACAACCGACTGTACGATTTGCTAGAGGGTATTTAGCTGCCGCTGCTGCAGCTTGAATTGAGCCTCGAATTGATTCTCAAATTAGATCTGACGAGCCTCCGTTTGCTGACGATGGAGCTCGTTTTGACGTTGCTGCATTTCAAGCATTTGCAGCATACGTTGCATCGGTTCCCCAGAAGGTCCGGCTACGGTAGGCGTCATTCCTATTGGGTTGACGGAATGCTCAGGTCTGAAAGTACTCGAGCCGCTGGAAGCGCTCGCCTCATCCTCTGCTCGAGCTCCCACAACTGCAGGGAAAAGAAAGGTAACTCTCGTTGGTATCAGAAAACGTCCTGGGTTCAGCGTATGGAACAACTTATCTCATCGACATGAGGTCAACGGTTGGACACTAGAACTCGACACCGGAGGCCAAGGAAGTAAAGTCGTGCTCTGATACCATTATGTCACGCCCCGATTCCGTCGAATCGATAGTCGTCCCCCGGGCGTGAAGCCGTGCGAACCTAATTTACGATCGCACAAGGCATAGTCATAAGGTAATCCGAGACACGAGATCTAAGAGAGTACGCAGACAAATTGATTCACACAATAAGTAAAGGAAACTTGATCTTTATTGATAATGAACATCTTTTATAGACTCCGATACAATACTCATTGCCGCACGGGCTACAACATGACTCGATTACAAAAGAGTGCCGATGAGATAGTCGTTCCATACATTGTATACATCCTCAATATACAACAAAGTACTCCAGTGACCTGGATGGGAGGGACGCTGAGTCATCTTTCTTGGACTGTCGAGAGCCACTACCAAAATTTGTCGATTTAGCGACTGCCAGATCCGTCGCCCGTCCGACGGGAATTCCGGTTAGCGACCGATCAATGACGGGTTTTGACCAATAAAATTCGTCGGCAATCAGTTCGTCACTAATACATGTCCGTCGCTACGTAGTCGTTAAGCGACGGAATAGCGACGACATGTCGACTTTATAATTCGAAGCATTAGCGACTACTTTCTGACGGACTTTCGTCTATTTCAAGTATTAAATACTAAACTGTGTGGACAATAACGACGTAATGGTCCGTCGGCACATCGTCGTAATAGCGTATCAGAGTGTATCGTTCCGTCGCTAGTCCGTCGAAGGCCGTCGATAACAAAGGATGGATTAGCGACGGCAGACTGACGGATTATCCGTCGACAAGGTTCTGAAAATGTGGGACATTTTCAGAACCATGGCGACGGATTAGCCGTCGGTACTCCGTCGCTACGCCGTCGATAGAGCGACTGATTAGCGGCTGATTATCCGTCGCCATGGTTCTGGAAATGTCCTACATTTCCAGAACCTTGTCGACGGAGTGTCCGTCGCTACGCCGTCGAGCAAGCGACTGATTAGTGGCTGATTATCCGTCGCCTTGGGCGCCGGATTTGCCGTCGACATGCCGTCGAACTGTATACCACCAGAACCATGCCGACGGATATTTCGTCGACCATCCGTCGCTACCTGGAAACAGTTTCAAATCTTCAGGTAGCGACGGAAGTTCCGTCGAAAATTAGTCAGAAACTGGAAATATCTGTCGCTAACCGGTCACTAGTCCGTCGCTAACTGAGATTTTTTAGAAAAAAATTTGCAGCACTTTCCCTGTTCACAAAAATATGCATAAACCAAACTAATATATAATGCACACCAATTATCCAACAATCACATAGACCAAATATATAATGCACACCAATTATCCAAGAATCACATAGACCAAATATGCACATACAAATTTAATGCACACCAATTATCCAAGAATCACATAGACCAAACCAAATTAATAGAAAATAAACATCAATTATCCTGAAGAGTAACCTAATATCCGTCATTATAATCCGATAATAGCACAAATAATCCAAAATTGCCACAAATATTCTAAAATTTCTTAATTATAATATTTTAAGGAGGAGGAGGAGTTCAATTACCCGGTGGTGGTAATCCCTGCTGCGACTGACGAATATACTCCTCCACTAGGTACGGCAGCAAGTCGTCGTAGACACTGTTGGAAAGTTGGCGTAGCTGCTCAGGCAACATGAGATACAGGAGTGCCGTCACAGTCGACGACGGTACAATAGGGGCATCAGGGTTGAAAGAAAGATGACCCACGGAAGAAGGACCGACACCAGCAGTTGACGTACCAGTAGAAGACGGACCGACACCATCAGCAGACGGACCGACAGCAGCAGACAGAGGCGAAAAGTACGTGGCAAATTGCTCCCGCAAGGACGACACCGCCTCGTGCAGCTGCGTAAGCTGCGACCTAACATCATCGTCTGCCGGGGCCACAGGAGGAGGCTGTATCGGTAGAAATCTCTGCGTCGCTATGTACAACGGCCCTAGGGAGCCGACTTCGTACATGAGCCCTTTCTTAAAGCCGCCGACGGTATCTACGAACAAGTCGTTGCGAGCGGCCAAAGAAGAGGGCATCCGGGCGGGCGTCGTTTCACCGACATCCTCGGTGTCAGTTAACTGAGCCCGACTAAGGGCCTCACGATACGCAGCCTATCAAATGAATGTGTTTATATTATAAGATTTACCTAAATTGTAATCTAAATCCTATGTTTCACTAAGTTAAGTGTGAATCCTAAGTTTACCTAAGTTATAGTCCGAATACTTTTAATTCTAATGTAAATCTCATAAACATAAGTACTTACATCAGTCTCCTTGGCCCTTTCGTCGACGAAGCTCCCATCCTTCCGTCTTTTGTGCATATGCTGGAACACGTCGTGCATGGTGACCGATTCTGGCGCCCTTTCCTCCTTTACCGCCCGTTGGGCCTGCATACGAAATTTCCGTAGAACTTAATTAACTCCGTATATTAATAATACCTAATTCAATAGTAAAATGAACTTACGGTACCTCACCAGATCTGCAAGCGTCGCTGCGTGGGGCCTTGATCCCCCCGTATGAAGTCCCACGGCCTGTCGGTTAGCCTTCGCCTTCTCCGATTTCTCCTTGTACGCAGGAGTATCCATCATACCTAAGTGGTCCTCATAATACTCCTGTCGGATCCAATTCGGCCTCGTATGCCCCATTTTCAGGTCATAAATCATATCCCGTATCTTCTTCGAGGCAGCGCTTCTGTAGGTCCTGCGGATCACGTCCTCGCGATGGGGGGGCCACCAGTACGTCGTCTAACATAGAAATTCAATTATCACGTTATTTAAAAATGGTTGATTAAAGAGTAACTAATAATTAACCAGAAGATATAGATATATACCCTTAACTCGTCGAGCCAGACGTACTTCACGTTTGGGGGCACCGACAAAAAGTTGAGGTAGGGAACATGGAAGTTAGCCCTGATAATTTCTCCAAGAGCCCTGGCAACATTAAACGAAAAAAACCTACAAAGAAGAAACGACTGGATTATTAACTTGAATAAATGAAAGAAATTTAATAAATTATCTTAAATTTACTTACGAGGTCCCCGCGGGCTATAGCTCTCGTCGGAACTCGCCTCTCAGTCTCTCTGGTGCCGTCGGAGGATCCGCGGGTCTGCGCATGTACTCCCCAGTAACCGGATGGAACCGAGTATGGGGGTACTCCGGGGCCCACTGTACAGTAACTGGGGGATCCACTGGTGGATCTGCTGCCGGTGGTTCCGATAGCGGAAAGGATCCGCTAGCAGATCCGGACTCATGCCTCGATGAAGTGGTCGATCGACGGCGGGATGCGTCTGTGCCCGGGGTACTCTCAGGGTCGGGGTCGCTCGATGGGGTCACATCCCGAGAATTTTGAATGCGACCACGACCACCAGTACCACTACGACCACGACCACCACCACCACCACCACCAGCACCACGACCACTACCAGCACCACGACCACGGCCAGCCATCATGACCTGTAAATAGAACACATAAACATAATTAACAATATAAAAGTGTAAATAAATATAAAATTCTAAACTAAAATATACATACCACCAGTAGGGAGACGAGTGCTGCCGCGACGAAAAAGACTAGGAGTGCTATCTGCAATATAAATAATCGAATAAAAAAAATATGAATTTACGTAATTGCTTTTATGAGGTCAAACTTAATTCACGTAATTGGAAGTGTTTTTAATATACAATAATATTTAACCTAATCATCGTCTTCGTTCTCATCCTCGGCCTCGTCTTCATCATCATCCTCCTCATCCTCATCCTCATCCTTATCTTCATCGTCGATTTTATCTGTATCCTCATCCCCATCAAATTCTTCTTCTTCTTCTTCTTCTTCTTCTGCCTCAATATTTGGGACAAGATGCCTCTTTCTCCCCTGGTTGACAGCTAAGTCTTGTGTATCAACCTCTTCCGCCCCTCTATTTTCCTCAGTAATATCTTCAACATCTATTGTATCTGAGTGTTGTCCCAAGTATTAGGACTTTTCGATCTGGTCCTCTTGGTATGCTGGGTCTCCAACGTTGAATGTATTTCTAGATTTAATCTTGCATACTGTCCACCAGTCAAATCGATCTCTACGACGTCTTGGGTAGCTTGTATATTAGACTTGAACAGCCTGATTTGCTATCGCAAATGTATCGGACCCTCTATACCTCCTGCGATGATTTATATCGACAAATCCAAATTGTTTATCGATTCTCCAACCGATATTTGGTGTCGTATCGAATCACTCACATTTGAACATCACAATATGCATATCATATGGGCCAGTATATTGTAAATCTATAATATCCCGAAGCACTCCATAATAGTCAAAGTCCGGCTCGTCGTCATAGATGGTGTCCCTTATACAAACACCGGAATCCTTGGTACTGATGCCGTCATTGGTAAATTCGATATTTATAGCATTTTGAGTTGACTTAAACCTGAATCCATTAATGACATAGCCTAGCCAAGTCTTTATTTGCTTCTTCGGTCCCAATGCCAGATAACGAACACTCTCACGAGTGAGTGTTGTTTCAGGCAATAAAACCTGTAAACAAATATTTATAATTTAAATATTTTAGATTATATATTTATAATCTCAATTATAATCACAGTTACTTACGTATTTGCGAAACCATGACAGAAATGTACAATCAACCTCTCTTTGAAGTCCCTCATCAGTAATATCGGGTGTCATCATTTTGACTTTATCTCTAAATACACTATTAGAGAAAATAAGAATATATAAGTGTAGTCACTTACTTCATCAAATTCGAGATTATAACGAGTGCAAGTGTACTGACTTACTTCTCCAAATCTCTCACTTCTTGTATGTCACAGTTTAACAATACATATCGGTGAGCGGCATCATACTCATCGTCTGTCAACCACCGTCTTTTACTAGCCCCAACAGGCCTGCCCCTTACATTGAATATTCCTCCATCCTTAACGTCCTCGTCATTCCTTTGAGGTCTATTTCGATTTGTCTTAACGTGAGTATCGAAATAAATGGAGCAGAAGTTTGACACCTCTTCGATAAGATATACTTCGTATATCGAAGCCTCTATATGAGCCTTGTTGCCAACTTTCTTCTTTAGATGGTGTAGGTATCTAGAGAGACAAATTATCTTGAGAATTAAGATAGAATTTTAAAACCCACTGAAATTCAACTTAAATTATATCGATTTTTATGTACCTTTCAAATGGGTACATCCATCGATAATGAACAGATGTACCGACACAGGCTTCGTATGCTAGATGAATCAGTAGATGCTCCATGCTGTCAAGAAGCCAGGAGAAAATATTTTCTCCAACTTATAAATTGTTAAGATAATCTTCTCCTCAAGTTCAACCATGTGTTGCACAGTCAACTTAGTTGAACAAATATCCCTAAGAAATATTGATAGTTCGGCCAACGGAACCCATACAGCAGAAGGCAACAACTCTTTCAAAGCAATGGGCAGTAATCTTTCCATAAACACGTGGCAGTCATGACTCTTCATTCCCGTTAGCTTGCGTTCATTGAGATCAACGCATCTAGACAAATTCGACACATAGTCGTCGGGAAATCTTAAAGTAGATACCCACTTGCAGATTATTAATCTATCTTCCTTGCTCAATGTGTATTGTGCTATCAGCTTACTTAATTGTCCAGCAGCTCTCCTTTGTATCAAGTTCAGATAAGGACGCTTGCATATCTCGGCAATATCTTGTCTTGCTTTTGGATTGTCCTTCGTCTTTCCTTTAATGTCCATGACGGTATTGAAGACATTATCGAACACATTATTTTCGATATGCATAACATCAAGATTATGCCTTATAAGATTATCTTTCCAATAAGACAAGTCCCAGAAGATACTCTGTTTGGTCCAGTTATGGGTTTGTCCGAACCCATCGACACGATTGTTCGATGGATCTTCCATTACAGTGGGCAAGTCCTTTACATCTTCCCAAATATCGTATCCCGATAATCTGGCAGGTGGATGAGAAATTTTTTGTTTTCCAGCTCTGAATGCGTCCTTATTCTTTCTCCAAGGATGACTCGCGGGCAGAAATTGACGATGACAATCAAAGAAAGAAGTTTTTCCTCCATGTTTAAGGCGGAACGCCTTACTATTTTGCATGCATATCGGACAAGACAGGGTGCCGTGAGTACTCCATCCCGACAGCATACCGTATGCGGGAAAATTATTGATTGTCCACATCAGTGAAGCTTTCATCTGAAAGTTCTATTTTCTGGAAATATCATAGGTCATGACGCCGATCTTCCACAGCTGTTTCAGCTCATCCACCAATGGCTGTAAATATATATCGATATTCTTCGTCAGATTTTTGGGACCCGGTATGATAGCTGTCAAGAACATATAAGGAGTCTTCATACACATCCATGGTGGCAGATTGTAAGGGGTCAGAATGACCGGCCAGCAGGAGTATTGAGATCCCGACTGTCCGAAAGGGGCAAAGCCATCAGAACATAGCCCCATGCATACATATCTAGGCTCTGCAGGAAAATTTGGATGGCGAAAATCAAAATATTTCCATGCCTCTCCATCCGAAGGATGTGACAATTCTCCATCGTCCTTTGTGCATTCTTCGTTGTGCCATGTCATGTGTTCTGCTGTATTCTGAGACATATACATCCTCTGCAAGCGCTTCGTGATCGACAAGTAATACATATACTTGTAAGGACGTCGTTTTCTAGTTGACTTTTCTTTTTCCCTGACTGGCTTGTAACGATCCGCATTACAGAAGCTGCAACTTTCTACATCCTCGTTCTCCTTGTAGTACAACATGCATCCGTTACGACAACAATCTATCTTGTCGTACCCCAGTCCCAGTTGTCGGACCATCATCTTCGACTTGTAGAAGTTTTTTGGAAGCTCTTTTGATTCCTTCGGTAACACCTCCTTCATTAGTTGTGTAATCCGATCATAGCAAGTTTGTGGCAAGTTAAAATCGGACTTCATGTTCAACAACCGCATCGTCACTGACAGTACGGAATATGGCTCACAACCAGGATATAAAAAAGTTTCATCATCCTGAAACATATTGTTTGCCATTGATTGTAAAAGAACAGAATAATTATCGGAGGACTGAACTTAGACTCACAATACAAACTCGCTTGTACAAAGAAAGCCTAGGGACGAAAACCTAGGTACAGCAATCTAAGTACAATTGTTTATTTTAGATTCTGGAGGGTGACGGTAGAGGCTCGGAAAAGCGACGACAGCTCTGCCTTACTCCTTGGACGATCGGGTGCAGCCTTGGCTCTGTAGAAGAACTGCTTGGTGTTGATGAAGAAATGCTCTCCTTTTGATCTCTGTATATTCTCTCTCTAGCTCTCTGGCTCTCTATGTCTCTTTTTTTATCTGAGATTCTCCTCTCTCTCTATATGTGTATATCTGTCCCCCTCTTCGCAAGGGAATGGCACATTGCTATTTATAAGAGTGGGGGGCATCATTAGGGTTTGCAATGATTGTCCATTCTTAAAAGTCGGCGGCTAAGGATCACTGGATCTGGGCCGTTCATCTTGAATATACGAGATTTGAGCAATAAATGTGATTGCATCAAATCTTTTATGGGTAATTAATGATGATTGACATAAATTCTCCTGATTTGTCATGCCAACCTCGGATTTCTCGACATGTGTCATTAATTTGCTTGTTTGCAAATGATCTAATTTGATCCCAATATTTTATTGGGATTTGTTGAGGGATTTCGATCAATTTGATACCACGTGTCCCGCTATCATGCCACGTGTCTTAACCGCGAGCCATTTGTAGAAATCTGAGCCGCAGGAAGGTTGCTTCTCATTGAGCCGTATAAGGCTGCCCACGTGTCAAGGCTGCTTGAGAGTGGCGCCCTGAACATTTGGACCGCATGGTAATGATCTGAGCTGCATGAGTGTTGGTGACCGCATGATGAGTGCCTTCTTCGTGAACCGCATGAAGATAGTCTTCATGAGCCGCATGGGGACAGTCTTCGTGAGCCGCATGGGGATAGTCTTCGTGAGCCACATGGGGCAGCTTCGGCCTGAGCTTCATGGGGTGGTCTCTACTTGAGACGCATGCGACTGTCCACGCGTCAAGGCCGTATGACAGTTTCTGGATCTCGGGGGATCGTGTCAGAGATTTCCTTTATTTCCCTAGGAGTCTGCCATTATGACGGAGTCATAATTGTATTTTTGTGTCAGGGCTGTCATGTGTTAGAGCTGTCAGCCGTCAAAGCATTTAATGCAGTAAAGGACAAACGGAAGAGCTGTTTGTAGGCCACGTGGCTCCTCTCTGAGCCGCATGGAACATGTTTGAGCCGCATAGACGCTTGAGCCGCATGGATCCTTGAGCCGCATGAACTCTCTGAGCCGCATGGGGCTCCCTGGCCGCATGGATCTTTCTTTATTCTTTTCCATGCTTCTACAAGACCCCCTTCAAAGTTTTCAATTTGCAAAATTGAAATACTTTGAATAAGAAGCATGGCCATGTATAAATTCTTCTGGCCGCATATGATGTCCTGGCCGCATGGATGTCTCGGCCGCATGGATGTCTCGGCCGCATGGATGTCTCAGCCGTATTGAGTCAATCAACCGCAGGGACTTTCGGGCCGCATAGTTCCTTGCTACATATGCGCGTCATTAATTGCCTCAAATTCGTTTTAGTGCCGCCTTTAGGGGAAATCCCAAGGGTCGGCTCATTAAATCTTTGGATTTTATGTCCTGGGTGAATCTCTTTAATGAGAGAAGGGACGAAATCCGAGGAGTCGGTTTTGTCTTTTTCGAGGCGGTTATTAGTCTACGTGTTCCCCCCCTCTCTTGTCCTCCTATAAATAAGAGGAGTTTAAGAGAGAAAACTTCTTTACTTTCTCCTTTACTTCAAACTTTTCCTACCCTATTGTCATCCTCTTCTTCAATCACTAATGGCTCCCAAGAAGACCGTTGCGGCGAAGGGCAAGAAGGCGGCGTCTTCGTAGTCTGCGACGGCGAAGGTCAAGAAGACTGCCTCTACTTCGATCGCGGCCGCTCCTCCGCCGGCCGTCGTGCCCGCAGCTCACCCTGACGTCCATTCCCCTATTGCTGGTAAGGACTTTATGTGGGTTTAAATAACCCTAACTGCTATGGCTACGTCGCATGCTTTATGCACGAGCCTTTATTTTCATGTGAGCCGCATGTTCGTCCGATGGCCGAGCCGCGAGCCGCATAAGAATAGCCACTGTGGCCGCATACGCGCTTCGCCAACGAAGCCGCATAAGCTACACTGAGCCGCATAGATTCACACACATTTGTCTGTCACGTGGTCCGCATGAACTTATCCGATCCCTGCGTGCCCTATGAAAGCACTGCAGCATGACCCTTCACTGAATGGAGCCGTATGAATGTTCTGTCACGACCCGCACCCTCTGTGAGGGTACGAGAACATAACAGCGCCCAGCCTATGCCACAGTGTCGGCGGTAGAACGCTGTTCTAGGTCATGAACTATAACTAACATAATATGAATACTCTCCATAAGGAGGCCAACACAGAGGTACAACTCAATCACAATCTAAGGTAGAATATAGCACGATGAAATAGATAAGAAACCCTCAATTGAGGTACAACAGAAATGAATAACAATCTTAACATCTCTAAAAATATACAAACTCTGGAATCAAGGACAACAACTAAACATGAAAAGGAAACAGTCTAAGCTATATATACTAAGCAAGGTATCGACCTCAGCAGCTGCCTGAACCTCCCCAGGGGTCCAGGTCGCGAGTGTCAACTAGGCAAGCTCCAAGGTAAGGGGTGCAGGGTTCCTCATCATCCTCTGTAAAAATTTTAACAGGTCCAGTCAGGATGGGAGCGAGCACAATACATCTCAGCAGTTCATAGCAGGTTAGAAAATATAATCATGCAGTAAAGTAATATATAGATACTGAAGGAAATGCATTATGTAAACAGAGAGAGAACTATAATAGAAATATCTACTCTAAGTAGAGAGCTACCAGTGACTAGTGATTTAGAGTACAAAGTCGACATGTGAACGACTTGATTTGTACATGGCTATACTAAAGAGGTGTACATGGCTATTCTACTTTGGAATTGTTCACATGGCTATTTATACTCCCCCGTACCCCCAATTAATACACAAGGATCCAACCAGGTTATGTTATGATTCTATGTAACAGCCACCGAAGGGTGGTAAGCCCCCAAAGGGTGATAAGCCCCCAAAGGGTGATACATAGTAGTCCCATAAATGGGGATTCTGGGAAACCCAATAAATGGGATAAGGATTCAAAAAAGACTCTGTGATCATATGAGTATATGTCACAAGTGATCAAAGAACCAAAGAAGCATAGTGATACGCTATGTAAGTGAAACGCACAGAACATAGAGTACCCCGATGCTCCCTGAAGGGATAACATCTCAAGAAGGGATCCATATAGTACTAATCCGTGTGACCAACGTGACAGTATCAAGTAAAGTAATTTAATGCAAAAAATAATTCTAAGCAGGATATGAAATGATCAGAGAATATACTCGCCTCGTATCTGAATGTCTGAAGTAAATATACTGTCCGAGATGAGGTACCTGACTCCTATTTAGAGCAACACAAGTCAAGATGTATACATGGGATGATAAATGTAATCTACGATGTGTCTGCATGCTGTCTAGGTCAAACTAGACTAAAGTCAACACTTGGTCAACTCCAGTCGACTATACTAGTCAAGGCTAGGTCAACTAGGCAAACTTAACCCAAACAAGTCTGATAAGTCTCACTAGGCCTAACCAAGCCTAGTCTAGCAATCACACACCAATCACAAGGCTATACAAGCCAAACACAAGCCATCACATTCAATATTATACATAAGAGAAAGGAAGCTAGCATGTAAAGCTATGTGTGTGTGTGAACATGGAGGTGTACATGAAAAGAGAAATCAATACTAGTTAGGAGTTTACACTACACATGGCACAAAGCTAACACATCTTCATTACACATGTATTTATACTTAACATACAAGGCTACAATATACATCCATATACATATAGAGAGTTAGAGAGAGCTATGTAAATAGGCAATTGCCATATTTATTTCACAATACTTAAACACATGCACATATCACATTGGGCTATACATATATCACATTCACATTACATAGGAAATTGTATTATTCATTACCTATCACATTACACCTATTCTCATTTACACATTCACATAGGTTAGATATAATATATATATATATATATACATATATATATACACATGCATATAGAGGGGATAGGGAACCAAGGCAATGTGTGTGTGTGTCCTGTGTTTCAGGTTTGGTAGATAGGTATCATGTGTTCATGTGTGTGTAGATATCAATAGGGTGATGTGTTATCAGGTCTTCAAAACAAGGCAGGGGGTTCCTGGGTGTTCCAGATTAGCTAACAGGGTCTAATAAGGGGGAATGTGGTAGGGTGTAGTGAATGGGAATTTAAGAAATCAATTGACAGTTCAATGAACCAATTTAAACCTGTTCTCAGGTATTGAATTCCTGTGACAGTGTCAACAGGACTACAATGCCACTGCCTTAGTGTTCTCAGGAAACAGACTTCAGTGTGTGAAAAGGTTGTGTGTACAGGACTCAAGTGACAGGAAGAAGTGTCCAGTGCTCAAGAACTATTTCAGTGTGTGTCTACATACATAAACCTGTGTAACAAGAAAGGTAAAATGGAGTGTGTGACTTTGTTCTCAGGTTTGTACAATGCAATGTGTCTCAGACTTCTACATAATAACAGGAATATAAACCTGTGCACAGGAATGTGAAATCAGTTCAACCCAAATCAAATTCCCAATGTGAATCCCATATCTCAGTTGTGTGTGTAACAGTTACATGTGAGGGTGTGTCAAAATAGGAAAATTCAGGAATTAGGAGTTAGGAATTAGGAAGAGTGTGGATACATGTGAACTAATCTCAGGAATTACAAAACAGTATAAGAAAATGGCAATGGCATTTAGCTAACACTATAAAATGGAATGACATGGCTAGTTTAACATTCAACATCAGTTTAGAAAATTCAATTCCAGATTAGAAAAATCAGTGAATGCACATAGCAGTGCTGAAATTCTCAGGATTTAGCAGTTCAATGCAATTTTGAAAACTCAAATCTCTTGCTAACATACACCCTAACATGGTAGGTTAATCACAGGTTATAGTGCAACACAAATTAATCCCAACACAGGTTAATCCAAATCGAATTTTCAGGAAAACAAGAAAACAGCCATGTATCAGTCTTAACAGTTCAACTCAAAACAAATTTCAATTTCGAAACTAAAACCCATGCTATCCATCAACCTAACATGTAGGTTAACTTCAAGTATGAATTTGTGAACCAAACAGCAAATTTAATCAAACAAGACAGTCCAATAAATCATCAAAATCTCAGGAATCACATGACAGTGAACCCTTCAATGTACCAGAGAATAGGGAAATAAAAACCAATTTAGTATCTAGATTTCGAAATCAATTGAGGAAATAAACTTATATCAAGTAGGAATACATAGCAGACATGTAGGCATACATCCCATATATATATACAGGCACAAACATTAAAATTAGCATCTTAAACTCATGAACAGTGAGCTTTAATATGTATCAGTATTTCCAGTTAAACCCGACCTTCAAAACCAATTTCAAACAAAAACCCAATAATTTGTCAAATTGATTGTGCCAATACATAGTACACATATGCACGTGTCATAGGGATGCATTCGTGTCCAGAAAACTGGACACGAACGTGTCCAAAAACTAAATTCGAATAGCCTCAGAAACAGCAAATCAATTCCTCGTGCAGGCATGTCGAGCCTTCATGGGCTCGACACAGAGCTCGAGGTGGGTCGAGCTCGTGCATATGGGTTCGCCCATAGTAGGGCTAGGGTGTCATCACCCTGAATCGGGTCGGGGATATGTCGTGTCCATGTAATAAGGACGTATCAGACGCGATTTCTCGACTGATACTGTACAGTGAAATCCCAATGCACGTGTTCGTGCTCCCTCGATACGACACAATCTCGTGTCAAACTCGGGGGGTGCACTGGCAGTCACTGCCCCCATTCTCACACCAAATTGCAGCTGTCCATGTGGCGTGTGCAGCGAATACGAGGGGTACGTGAGCAGGGGACTGTGCACGTGCGTCGTACAGCGAGTTCGTGTCCGATTCGGACACGGACATGACTCGAATCCGTGCTCAGTCTTCATGAAATATAAAATACATATGTAGATCTGCAATTCTATGTAATTAGATTTTCAAAAATCGAAAACAAAATCCTTTGTGACATTTCATCAAACACATGCACACATAACATGATACGTGTCCGATACGGACACCAAACGGACACGAATCGACACAAAACTAATACCTACGGCTAGGGGACACCTAGGGCTTCCTATCCATGCAAAGAAAACAAAAATCTATGGAAGGAATAGAAAGTTACCTATATGTGCAATTTGTATGAAAAAGCTTCAAAAAGGGGGTTTTCTTCTTGATGGCCAAGTGCTCCAAATTGGTCCAAACTTGAGATTCCTCTCCATGAACAGCAAGTAGAGGTGGATTAGGAACTAATGCAAAAGACTAGAGGGAAAAAGGAATTAAAATAAAGAAACTAGGGCTTGAGGAAGATTCCTATACCTTTCCTTCTTCAAAATGTTGGAACTCAATAAAGAGGCAAGAACCCTAAATGAAGAGATTATTTATAGGGGGAATAGCCCTAGGTGGCTGTTCATAAAGTGATAGTTAGGGTTAGGGTTGAGTCTAATAGGCTATGGACCTATTTGCACTAGTCATGGAACCAAATTTTAAGTATCAAGCCTATGGTCCAAATCACTAAGCCTTCTATCCAAGTCTTGATTCCTACATGAATAATTTAGATTAACTTAAGTTAGACTAGGGTTCTACCATGCTAACCAAGTCACCATAGCTAGGGTCAACTTCTAGGTTAGTCTACAAAGTCTCAACTAGTCAAGACTAACATAACACATAGCAATATTTAATTTATATTAAATTCACAAAAATTCTCATAAATCATAATAAATTCAAATAAATCCTAAAATGACCAAAATACCTCTAGGCTAAAATGTACTAGTTAAACATCCTAATCACATGGCTAGGCTCTAGGGCAGACAGTCTCTACGGTCTTACTAGCAATACACCAAAATTACAAGTCATAATTTAAATAATTTTAAAATAATTAAAAATTACCAAAAATCATATTATTATTTAAATATCATAATTAAATAAATAAAAAATACAAAATTTCAAAATTACCCTCATTTGGAAAACTGGGTGTTACATGTTCTTCTGAGCTTGAGCCGCATGAGGCTTCAGTAAGTTGGAGCCGCATAAGTGTTCTCCTGAGCCGCATGAGGCTTCGTTAAGTTGGAGCCGCATAAGCTCGAAAACACCCATCAGTTCCTTTTTGTCCATCTTTTTAACTTATCTTTTTCTGTCTTCTTCTTAGTGAATTTGCTGGTTAATGCTGCTGGAGAACTCCTGGTAGGCAGTGTCCAAGCTGCTCTGGGCTATAGGTACGACTATATAGTTCAGCATATGGCGGACCAGTTTTCGAGTGACGAGCCTCTGGCGAGATTGAATGCCCTCAAGAACCAGCCTTTCTATTTTCTTAACGCTATGATGAACTCAGGAAAATTAGAAAGAGAATACTTGAAGCCCGCGTTCTTCTTTGGGGATGCCTTGACTGTGAAGAACAGTCAGATTCTGGAGGTGTCAGAGAACTGGAGTTTTGTTTCTAATGGGATGGCGATTCGCATCCCCCAGATGGAGCGTCACTTTCCTTTATCTTGGTTCAATATGCTCCCACTGGACCGGATGATGGAAGAGTCTTTAACTCCTACCCGAAGTGGGATGTTTGTGGGAGACATCCATTATAACAACAGCCTGAAGTCAGTATGTGCGGGCAAGGTGCACACCAGCCGTTCTGTAATGGGGTTGGCCCCGGGTACCTTCTTGAATGTGCCGGGTCCCAATTTTACGTTTTCTATAGCCGACACTTTTATGAACCACCTTGCTCGGAAGGGCTCCTATCCCATTGGTCGGTTGATGCTTCCTAGCTGGATACATTCCATTCCCTCGTGGACCAATCTGTCTATGTGGATTTTGTGAAAGTGTGAGGCCTTTCTATGTGAGATTGGTCTTTACCATGCTATTCGGGACACCAGCCATGGCTTGCCTATAAACAAGAGATTATTTATATCTCTGCTGGAAATGTATAATCGCCGTACGGGAACCTTCTATACACCCGTAGGGGAAATGGGGCTTGCGCTCCACGAAATACATGCGGTCTCCAAGCTTCCTTGGGGGGACGAAGCTTTTGAGGCGTATACTCCCACGAATGAGGAGTTCAAAGAGTTGGAAAGACGGTACCCAGGCTTCGTGGCTCTTTATCAAGAGATACTGTGCCATTATAGCACACGTCATCAAATAGCCAAAAAGGATAGTAGTTCGGAAGGGAATGCCCCTCATACCAAGGACTGGGTGCGCTATCTCTTCACGACGGATGCCTCAGGTCAAGTTACTCCCCGACGTCCTCAATCCCGGGAGGCGGTTAAAGCCTTATTGTCGTTAGCTAAGAGGGTGGCCACCACCAGCGACAGATTCGGGAGTCAGACCGACTCTTTCGGTTATTTCTATCAGGACACCCAAGAGTTGTCAGAGAAGGCGCTCCTGGTGGGATTCTTGATGATATGGCTGTGAAATTGTGTAGTCTCGGGAGGAGCAGGTTCTATCGAGAGGATCAGTCGCAATTTCATCCTTCCGGCTGTGAAGTTAGTTTTACGAGTCCGGCTAGCTCTCCTCCCGGCTATGGTGTGCAGCATACACCGTAGCCTTCGTACTTTCACATCCAAGGTCATTGCCTGCGATGTGACAAAAGATTTTGAATGGACCGAGCTGCCCTATCATTATTTGATGGGGTGGCTGTTGATGCATTATCCGTCTTTGATGAGACCGGGCTCTGAAGATGGCGTAACTGATGACGACGCTTTTATCTTCCGCTATCGTAATGAGTCTTGGGAATTCGAGACCATGCATGATTGCCGGATGGCACTGGCGAGGGCAGACATGTACAACATTTTCGTATCTGTTCTTCGTTTTACTGATGAGGAGATATCGGCTGTCCATCTCGACGGTATTGGGCCCCCTCAACTTCTGTTCGGCCAGATGCTTCTGTGGCTGCGTAACATCCGTCCCGCTCATCTGGCGTATCGCAACCGTAACACTGTCTTTCTGGAGCCTTATCTGCCTAGCAGGTTCGCCCGACAATTTGGATATAGCTAGCTTTTTCTAGACAGTCCCAGCTCTTGTCTGGATTTTGAAGACAGCCTTCTTGACGACATCAGAGCCTGGCATTACTATGATGCATTCCATACCCGTACCATTTTCTCAGTTTCTGCTATCAAGGCGTCGGTAGAGATCTTGTATATGGCGACTCTGTACCACGTCATGGCGAACAAGCCCCCTGTCTGTTTTAACCCAGGTACCAGTTTCATCGTTGGTACCGGCCTGGATGAGGGTTCCCAGGAGGCCAAGACAAGGAAGAGAAAGAACAGAGCCGAAGTGCCGGATTCGGACTCCGCTGTTGCAGATGACGAAGGCGACAAGCATGATGGAGATGACTCTTTCCTTCCGGTGGCAGATGTAGGGGCGGATCAGCCGCCTGTTTTGCTAGATGAGATGGTGGTAGTCAGCCATCCGTTGCACCCGGCCTTGCACGAAAGCGTAGCAGGCAACTTTCTCCTGTCGGTGGCATTCCTCGCTCTCGAAAACTGGCTGTGACCGGACACCGCGGGCTAACTATAAAGGAAAGAGACAAAGAAGTTGACCCCGCATCAGAGGTAAATAAGTTATTACCGGTCCCTCTTTTCTTCTAGCTTTGATTTTAATCATCTTTCTTCCCTCTTGTAGGCGTCAGAAGAAGAGGACTCTCGAGTTGCCGAGGTCGTGACTCGGGATGACGGGGGCTCCGGTGAGCCTGCCCCTGAAATTGCTGAATTCCGTCAAGATGATGTTGATCGAGTTGCCTCTCCCTCCGAGGTGGCTGGGTCAGAGGAGCCGGCCAAATTTAATTTGGAGATCGCGGGTGAGGAGACCCTGCCAGCTGCGAACGAGCTGCAGCCTCCATGCTGCTCTCCTGGTAAGATAAGCCGAATCTTAACTTGCGAGGAGGCCTATCTGCTCTATCATCACATCCTTCGGGTCACGTCGATTGATTATTGTCATAGACATGCAGGTCCTGCCTCTCCAGTGCCGAAGATGGACATTGTTGAGACAGACTCTGCCGAAGGGGCACTGGCGGAGAGGAGCGTACCTCCTCCCCTTCCGGCTCGTCTTGATGGGCCTCCTGCGGGCTCGAGTTCGGCAAGTCCGGTGATGGGGCAACCGGGGCAGGGGACGATGGTCCTTGTGTCTTCCTCTGCTCGGGCGTCCCCGAGAGTTGACCTCTTCACCCTGCCAAGTGTTCAGGCCCTTCGGGTGACAGAGGGAGAGTTAGCCGCTATCCGTGCATCATTCTGCTTGGAAGTTGCCGCCATGGTGGAAAGTTCTAGCACAACTCCTTCGATGCTGCCGGCCACGCTTCCTCTGACGCCGTCCTCTACAGAGGTCCTGGACGAAGCGTTACAGGACGTGGTCGACAGCTTTTATCGTCACTTGAAAAGGAGGATAGAAGCTGTCGTGGAGAGAGGGACCTCTTTCGTCTTGGCCCGGCAATACGCCCAGGGTCAAATTGATATCCTTAAGGCTCTTCCTGGTGGGGCAGGGGTGGCTGCACTTCTGGAGGCAAAATTACTGAAGACTGATCAGCTGGTGGCCCAGCTTCAGGTACTGCGGCAGGTTGATCTGTTTGCTGCTATAGATCAGGAGCGTGGCTCCCTCACAACTGCTATAGAGAAGGCGAGGGCTGCTCAGGATAAAACCAGGTCGGTCATACTGAAGGATCTTCGCACTCTGTCTGATCGATATGATCAATTAAGCCATGAGAGTGAAGATGTTACGGCTCGGAAAACGATTGCCTCCCGCGGGATTACTGACACGCGGGAGCATATCCTTGAGCTTCAGAGGAAGTTAACTTTCTTTGAGTCTGAGCTTGAGGCTGCCTGGATCGACAGGGGGCTAATTATCCAGGAGGCTGACAAAGTCAATCAGGCTTCGGCTGACCTGGAAATGGCTCTGAAGAAGTTGGACGACGACTGGCAGGCACTCATGGACCTGGATAATAGGGAGCGGTTGTCCTAGGAGGCTGAGCGCCGAGCTAGACAGAGGCTTGAGCGGGGTACTGCCTTGGTGAGAAACCGCCTCTTGGAGTTGTGTAATGCCGAACTATAGTCGGCCTTTTCTTTTTTTATTTCTGTTTTCCTCTTCTCTTTTTTTTTGAGAGGGACGTGGTCCCCAAAACATGTAATGCTTTTTCGACTTTCAAATAAAGAGTACTTTCCATTCTACCCTTTATTTGTATTGCTTGTTGTGCCTGTGGTATTGTGGTGATGTTTGCCCCGCATGGGGGACTCATTTATGGACATGTTACCCCTGGCATACCTTGGTTTTAGGTACGGATAACAAGTTTGATTGGGGATACCTAGAACAGTTCCACGGTAAGGTGGTCGTAGGTGTTTGGGGTATCGGGAGATAGAATGCCATGGAGCAGCTGGGCTCCCGGGGCATGATAAAGAATGGCGGGCCGGTACTAAGAGACTTAGCAAAGGACATTTGTGGGCCTATTATCCTTGGCGTACCCCCGACTTAGGATACAGATAATAGGATGAAGGGGAACCAATATACTTACTCAGAGGTAATGAGGACATGTCAAGTATGAGGGTTTTACTGTGGAGTCTTCGTACTCAGGGGTAATGAGGACATGACAGGAGTGGACTCAACGGAGGATATTTGTGGTCAACAGAGAACATTTGTGGACCTATTACCCTTGGCGTACCCTGGTTCAGAGTACGGATAATAAGACGAGAGAGAACCAGCATACTTACTCAGAGGTAATGAGGACATGGCAAGTATGAAGGTTTTACCGTGGAGTCTTCCTACTCAGAGGTAATAAGGACATGGAAGGAGTGGACTCAGCGGGAAATATTTGTGGACCTATTATCCTTGGCGTCTCCGGTTGTGGGTACGGATAATAAGTCGAAAGGAAATCATCATACTTACTCAGAGGTAATGAGGACATGGCAAGCATGAAGGTTTCTTCGACGGAGCCTTCCCACTCAGAGGTAATGAGGACATGGCAGGAGTGGGCTCAATAAAGGAGGGTACATAGAATGACTCAGAGGTAATGGCGACATGAAAGTTCTATGTAAAGGGGTGATTTGTTTTTGGCGGAAGTGAAACGACTCAGAGGTAATGAGGACATGGCCGTTTTGGAAATTTATGGATCTGTTACCCTTTTTGTGCACTGTGAGTACGGGCAGTGGATCATGAGGGAGGATTTCTTTCAAGAAGAAAGTTCAGAGGTATGGTCATACATAACTTTCTCCCGAAAGAGTGACCGGGATGTAAGTTCAAGGGTACCATCGGGTACATAACTCGACAATCCATGAATTTTGGAATCAAAGTGTAAGTTCAGAGGTACCAGCAGGTACATGACTCGATAATCCAGGATTTTTGTGAATGTGAGTTCAGCGGCACCAGCGGGTACATGACTCGATGATCTGAAATATTGTGAAAGTGAGTTCAGCGGCACCTGCGGGTACATGACTCGATAATCTGGAATTTTGTGAAAGTGAGTTCAGCGGCACTGGCGGGTACATAACTCAATGATCTGGAAAATGTCGTTTAGACATAACATTTCTTCAGGAACTTGCCGTTGACTGGCAGCATGAGCAAGTCTCTATTTTATTTTACGAGGCGGTAAGTACCGTTGGAGAATACAACCTCAATGATAAATGAACCTTCCCATTTTGGCTGAAACTTGCCAGCGGTCTTGTGAGTCATGACCATCGGCCTCCGGACTGCCAGAACGAGATCGTCCACCTAGAATGTTCTGATTTTAACCTTCTTGTTGAAGGCTCCAGAGATGCGTGCCTGGTATAGCTCGATCCGTTGCTGAGCCAGGAGGCGCTTTTCATCTAAGGCCTCTAACTCTTGTAGTCGACGACGGTAGTTATCATCCGTCATTAATTGATAAGTGAGCGCGACACGGAGCGAGGGTATTTAGGTCTCCAATGGGAGAACTGCCTCACTCCCGTACACCAGGGAGAATAGTGTGTTCCCTGTGGCTGTTCGGACTGTGGTACGGTACGCCCATAAGTATTCACCAAGCTTCTCGTTCCAGTCGCGTTTGTTGGACGATACGAACTTCTTAAGAAGTTTGATGATTGTTTTGTTGAATGCTTCTTCCAACCCATTCGCTGCCGGATTGTATGGTGTTGAAGCAATATTCTGGATGCGGTACTTGTCGCAGAACCGATAGAAGGCGTAGCTTGCAAACTGCAGACCATTATCGTAGATGATCCTTCGGGGCAGTCCAAAGCGATAGATGACATGATTCTTGAGAAAGCTGATCACGTTTGAAGTCTTTACTTCTGCAAGTGGGACAGCTTCCGCCCATTTGGAGAAGTAATCTGTGATTGCGAGTATACAGCGATGTCCTCGGAAAGAAGGTGGAGCGATCGGACCGATGACATCCATTCCCCATGCTTCGAATGGCCAGGACGCCACTATCGGATGTAGAAATTCGGATGGTTGGTGGATAAAGTCCGCGTGGACTTGGCAGGCTTTGCACTTTCTTGCATAGTCTATCGCATTTGCTACCATTGTGGGCCAGTAGTAGCCCATTCGGCGAAGACGGTCTTACAATTTAGGGCCAGGCTGATGGGCCCCGCAGACACCGTCGTGAGCTTCGTGTACGGCTTCTTTGTCTTCTGCGTTTGACAGACATCGAAGCAATAATCCATCATAGGATCGGCGATACAGCATTTTTGTCTCTGTATCGTAGAAGAAGCTGAGAGAACGCCTTCGGATAGAGGTGGCCTCTTTTGGGTTCTCGGGTAGGATGTCGTAGACTACGAAGTCAATGAATGGTTGTATCCAGTTTGGGACTTCGTCGATCGTCTGAGCGGAATAACTCGCCGCAAATTGAACATTGTTCTTGGGACAGACCAGTTCATGGCTTATCACATCCACGGACTGGCGAGCATAGTTCGGAACTGCTAGGGAAGCGGCAAGGCCAGCTAGGACATCGACTTCGATATTTTGGAGTCTGGGAACGTGTTCGATGAAGAACCCCTCGAACGATGAGATGATGTTGATCGCTATTTGGTGATAGGGGATTATGTCTTCGTGGCGGACTTCGTACGAGCCCCGGATCTGATTGACGATTAACTGAGAATCGCCGTATGCTTCAAGATATTCTACCCCCAGCTCTCTTGCAAGTTGGAGGCCAATGACCAAAGCGTTGTACTTGGCCACATTGTTAGAGCAGGGCTCTGTGAGAGAGTGAGCGCGGTTAATCACCAATCCGGAAAGGGAGACCAGCACTACCCCGACTCCGACGACGATGTTGCTTTTAGGTCCGGTCCTTGAGGCGCCGTCGAAGAACATTCGCCATATATCATCGTGAGAGGTTGCATGCGAGTCGGCGACCTCATCTGGGATTTCTTCATATATTCTGGATGACTCCGAGCCCGGGTGGGCTGCCAAAAAGTCTGCCAGGGCTTGACCTTTAACAGTCTTTTGTGGGACGAAGATCATATGATGAGGGGACAACAATATTGCCCATGTAGCGAGGCGAAAGATGAGTGCCCCTGGTTTAGTCATGAGGACCCTGAGAGGGTTGACTCGTGAGATCACATGTATGGTTTGTCCCGTGACATAGTGCCGCGTCTTCTGAATGACGAACACCAGGGCGAGGCATTCCTTTTCCACGGCGGTATATCGGTGCTCTGGCCCAATCATCATTCGACTGAGGTAATATATAGCTTGTTCATGACCTGCGTCGTTGTTTTGTGCTAGCAGGGCGCCAAGGGAATGCTCCATTGCTCGTACTTAGAGCAGGAATAGTTTTTCAGCAACCGGGGCCACCAGGACTGGAGGGTTCGACAAATATTCTTTGATGCTGTCGAAGGCACGTTGGCATTCTTCATCCCATACGAATGAGACGCCTTTCTTCATGAGATGGGTGAATGGTCGACATCGCCCGGAGAGGTTAGAAATAAACCTCCTGATGTAAGCTAGCCTCCCTTGAAGGCCTCTGAGTTCGCGAAGATTTCTCGGGGGACCCATCTCTATAATTGCCTTTGTCTTCTCAGGGTCTACATGGATACCCTGGGCGGTGATGATGAAACCCAAGAACTTCCTGCTGGATACGCCCAGGAAAGACTTTATGGGATTTATCTTCAGATTGTGCGCTCGTATCAGGTCGAATACCGTCCTCAGATCCTACAGATGGTCTCCCTTAGAGCGGCTTTTGACGGCGATGTCGTCAACGTAGCATTCTACTGTTTTGTGCAAGTGGTCTCTAAAGATGATGCTCATAGCTCTTTGATAGGTGGTGCCAGCATTCTTTAAACCGAAAGACATGACTGTATAGCAGAATGTGCCAATTGGTGTTCGGAATGATGTATGCTTTTCATCGTCAGGGAATATCTTGATCTGGTTGTACCCCGAGAAGCCATCCATGAATGACATGCGTTCGAAGCTACATGTGTTTTCAATCATGATGTCTGTGATAGGGAGGGGGAATTCATCTTTGGGGCATGTCTCGTTCAGATTGCGGAAGTCGATGCAGATTCGAATCTTTCCATTCTTCTAGAGGACGGGTACTATGTTGGCGACCCAGTTTGGATGTTGCTCTTCACGTATGAAGCCGCTGGCTATTAGTTTATTGACTTCGGCTTCGATCGCATCCATGATACCCGGGCGGAAGCGTCGTTGTTGTTGCTTGACTGGCTTTGTATCTGGCCGAATGTTGAGCTTGTGAAGGACAACCTCGGGGTTTAGTCCTGGTATGTCTTCATAGCTCTAGGCGAACATATCAATATATTCTTTGACAAGTTCCAGTAGCGATTCTCGCTCTTCGTCTGTTAGGCTTTTACTGACGAAGATTGGTTTTGGAGAAGATTCGCTGCCGAGGTCGACCTGTATAACTTCATCTTCAGTAGGAGGTTCTCTCTGTTCGAACCGCTTTTTCTATTGTGCATCCAACTGTTGGGCCCATGGCTCCAACTTGAGGATTTCCGAAATATCTTCATCTTCTTCATAAGCGTCGGCGAATGCCATGTTGACTGACAGGACCTGTCTGAATACGTCTCCGATGCTGGTATCCGAGTCAGAAGTTGGTGACCCGGTTGAATGTGAATACCAGTCACATTCTTTGTCTGAACTTTTAGGGGTCGTTGTGGGTGTAACATACCCTAATCCACATCGAGTCTTGCTATAGTAGTCCCGTGGTTTGCCAGCCGGGACCGGTGGCTTCAAAGGTAACAGTCGTCCAGTACCGTAGTTCAAGCCTGGCGTAGTCTCCAGATCATACCCCTATTTTTGCATGAGATATTTGGATTGGAGGCTATAAAGATACAGAGGCAGTCTTCCGACATCTGATTCAAGGTCGACTTCTTCTATGGTGAAGGGCTGCGGATCGTCCTTCCGGTCGAAGATGATTGGATGGTCCCCTCCCTCGATTATGCGGTAAGCGTCTTCCACTGGAGTAAGCTGGATTGTGGTGTACACATTTGTCACCTGTGTGTGTTGGTGAGTGCCTATACCGTGTTCCATAGCATACATTGTACAAAGCTTATTGAGTTTGAGGTAGTTCAAAGATAGCCCTTTATTGATGAAGTAAGGTATCTTTTCTAGGGGATTACATCATCTGCGGAGGGAACATCAGTGTGGGCAGCCACATACTTGGCTAGCTCCGGTTCCTCTTCGGCTATCCCCTGTATAAACGAAGACTGAGAGGACGACCTGGGCAGCTTGACCGTCAGAGGTTCAGCTGGTGGAGCCGAGCGTGGGGTCGTTGGCAGTACTTTGGGTTCTATATTTCTGCCGGCCGAGGTTCCCGTCTTGGTGGAGGAAGCTGAATTCTGTCTCCTTGTATGAGCATGTCCAAGATAGGCTTGACTTGGCCGTCTTCGAAGGAGTAGGTCATTTGTGGCCATTGTTTGTCTGCCGGTTTTGGCTCAGGTTTCTGTGCTGTGTCGGCCACCATAGCCTGCTTGCCCTTGTTGTTCCGATTGTTTGTGGAGCTACCCCCATTGTTGGTGTTGGCGTTGGGACGCCTGCCCTTATCCTCTCCCTTTGAGATGTACAATCCCAGTTGGCGAGCCTTCTTCAATCGTTCTTCGGCGCTTGTGGCACTGATGATAAACGTCTTCCAGTCCTTGAATTGGCTTTCGCCCATCCAGAGGCTGATTGTTGGGAGCAATCTCTTTTGGCAAATTTCAATCAAGGAGGAATCTGGATTTCCAGAGGGCAACTTCATTGCGGTTTGGCAAAACCGCTCGATATAGTTCCTTGGCAGCTCTTTCTCCCCTTGGACGACGTCCATGAGGGTGGACATTGTGATGTCCTTCCCTACTTCGTAGAATCTCTCCAAGAACATGCGCTTGAAGCCGACGAAGGAGTAGATGCAGTTGTCTGGCAGGTTGCGATACCAGTCGAAGGCGACTCCTTCCAATGCCCCAATGAATAATCGTGTGAGGATGGCATCGTCATGGGGCAGATGGTCGGTGGTGACCTCGAAGTAAGTGATGTATCGACTTGCGGAGGTCTTGCCATCATACGGGTTGATGTTGAATGGCTTATATCTTGGCGGGAAGGGGACATCCCTCCATGCAGCAGGGTACGGTTGCCGTATTCTGAGGTCTTGAGAGTTTTCTCGAGTGTGAAACATGGCTCGGAGCTCCTGGACCTCTCTTCTCACTTCTCGGGCCTCATCCACAGCGGTGGGGGCCATTACTTCAGGAGGATTGTTCCCCGGATTCGGTGCCGCTGAATTCGAGTCCGCATTGACCGCGGAACCCGTGCTTGTTTGGCCAGGCGTCCCTCCTTGCTGAGTTGGAAGGGCCGCTTTGATCTCGTCCACAGACTTGACCAAGGCATGCAGTATGGCCTCCAGAGTGTCGATGTGTTGGCGATCATTGGAACCACCTTGGCTGCTGTCCGTCACGAACACCATCTTTACATGAGGAGAGATGGACGGAACGATGGAGGAAGTGCCCTCCGAATCATACCCCTGTAGTGAGAAGTCATCGGGGTATGTAGGAATGTCTTCCTCTGGTTCGGACTTAGAAGGAACAGTACCCCCAGTCTCCAAGTTTGCCTCGTCTTGGGAGTTGTGGACGTCCTCGGGGATGTCGGGGTTTGCTGCATCTGATGGGAGAGTTGTTTCCCCCGACTCGTCTTTTTGGAACATTGGATTGTCGTGGAGGTTCGGAGGAGTCTACCCCCAGTCCCAGTAACCCCCAGTGGTGTGGATGACGAATCTCCCACTGTAGCAGATTTTGTCTTAGAACGGGTACCTTGGAAAACTTCGGTGGTGGGCACCGGCTTAGACGACAGTCTCTTAGTCATAGTGGTTGAAATCTTTGGGCTGGGAACATTTGTCTTCTTTCCTCTCCCATCGACGGGGATTTTCTGAGCAGAGTTGCAGGAGACGACGGGAAGTGCCTCCTCCTCTGAATATGGTTGTTGCAGTCTTTGGAAGACGGACTGCCAGTCTTCTCGTATCGTCGCGTTATTACAACAGCTGTTGACAATAATTTGGGTGCAGTGACGCCCGTGGGAGGACTCTTCGCACCCCGATGCACCTTCTCTTTCCTTGCGTTTGTGGAGGATGGCCTCACACAAGTCAGATGGGTCTGGATCGACCATGTTCGCTCCCTGGATTTTGGAAGACTTTTGCGAACCTCTCTGTCCGTTTACCGTCGGGGGCTGGACTCGAGTGGTTCTGTACAACTTTCCCTCTGAGGCCCGTATAACAGTATGCGGGATGCTCGGATGGTCAGAGGTCGGATCAGCGGATCGAGCTTGCCAAGCTCGTGCTGCCCTAGACTTCTTCACTCTAGTACGTAAGGGCCCATAGTAGGAAGAGTCTAAGTGATGCTGGAGAGAGTCAGACATGTCTTCTTGGGAGTACAAGAGATCAAGACCATAGGAGAGATGGTCGAAGACGGAGCCGCGTAGATTAGGCGTCATGCGGCTGGCATCAATAATCTTTATGCGGCTGGCAGTTGTGGCCGCATAGGCTTTCTTTATGCGGCTGGAAGTCTCGGCCGCATGAGTTTTCTTCATGCGGCTGGATGATCTGGCCGTATAGACTTCCTTCATGCGGCTGGCAGTTTCAGCCGTATGAGAATCCTGCATGCGGTTGGCAGACTTGGCCATATGAGTGTTCGGCTTCTTCTTGGGGCGCATAGAATCACTCTTTGTCCCTGCGAGTCCAGCATCGTAGTACTTTTCTTTGCCGGACTTGGGGACAGCAGAGTCCTCTATGGCTTGAAGTGGAGCCGTATAAGAGTCGCCTTCGCCGTCTTGGGCAGCAGGGAGTACTCCGTCCAGAGCTTGGGGAGGAGCAAATGATTTTGGCCTCCACTCGCTGCGAGCTTTCTTTATGCGGGTTCGCTTCTGGACCGGGCCAGCGCTTCCCTCAGAGAGCATTTTTTCAAACGCCTATTGGTCGAAGTGGACGATCATCTTCTGTTGCGTGGAGCCAAGTTTGGCTGCATCCGATTGCGTCACCAACTCCTCAGCCGTGAAGAAGTTTGTCTCCAGCAGAGTCGCCATCGTGTTTGCCATTGATTGTAAAAGAACAGAACAATTATCGAAGGACTGAACTTAGAATCACAATACAAACTCGCTTGTACAAAGAAAGCCTAGGGACGAAAACCTAGGTACAACAATCTAAGTACAATTTTTTATTTTAGATTCTGGGGGTGACGGTAGAGGCTCGGGAAAGCGACGACAGCTCTGCCTTACTCCTTGGACGATCGGGTGCAGCCTTTGCTCTGTAGAATAACTGCTTGGCGTTGATGAAGAAATGCTCTCCTTTTGATCTCTGTATATTCTCTCTCTAGCTCTCTGGCTCTCTATGTCTTTTTTTTTATCTGAGATTCTCCTCTCTCTCTCTATATGTGTATATCTGTCCCCCTCTTCGCAAGGGAATGGCACCTTGCTATTTATAAGAGTGGAGGGCATCATTAGGGTTTGTAATGATTGCCCATTCTTAAAAGTCGGCAGCTAAGGATCAATGGATCTGGGCCGTTCATCTTGAATATACGAGATTTGAGCAATAAATATGATTGCATCAAATCTTTTATGGGTAATTAATGATGATTGACATAAATCCTCCTGATTTGTCATGCCAACCTCGGATTTCTCGACACGTGTCATTAATTTGCTTGTTTGCAAATGATCTGATTTGATCCTAATATTTTATTGGGATTTGTTGAGGGATTTCGATCAATTTGATGCCACGTGCCCCGCTATCATGCCATGTGTCTTAACCGCGAGCTATTTGCAGAAATCTGAGCCGCAAGAAGGTTGCTCCTTATTGAGCCGCATAAGGCTGGCCACGTGTCAAGGCTGCTTGAGAGGATATTTCAATGATCTTTCTAACCATCCTGCTCGTTTTGCATGTTAACATGTTTTGAGGCAACCATATGAAACTGTATAACATTAAGCAACTATCATGTTCATCCCGTGTCCCATGCACTTGTTAAGCAGTGAAAAGGGGTGTAAAGGCCACTGGCAATGTCAAGCCATCGTGGACTATAGCAGGGTTAGACGACGCCCCTTTCGCGTCGGGTAGCGAGCCCTGTGCGAAAGTGCCCGCATAACTCGTACCGATGAAGGGTTGGCACTGCTACACTCGTTCCTTCCGGGCCGAATCGGTCCCTTGGCCTAGGCAACCGTTCGAAGAAACTTTACCTTGTCGACAAGTTATCCAATGACCGTTTTTTTTAAACTTAGGTGATTTGCTTCCTTAGCCGTATCATTGCGATAAACATTAATCGATTCATTCATTGTTTTGCATAGGCTAAGTGGATCTGTATAAGAAAACACGTTTTCCATTTTCAAAACTGGCAGTTTGATAGCAAGTGTTTCGTGAAGAATCGTGCCACGATTTCTTTGACTTGACACTGTTATGACAAGCATTCATTTGACTTCATATTGTTTTTTCTGAAATAGAGAGACGAGACGAAGGAGGTCAGCCACTCGCCTTAGCCTTGCTTTAAGCGAGCAACCAGTTGGCTGCACTGACGTCGCCTACGCGATCACCTGCAATCGTATAAGCAACTGATTAGAACACTATATAGTTCAAGGAAATTCGATATGAATGCGAAGCTCAAAAACGCAAGTCACAAAAACTCATTCGAAAAACATTCACGAAAAATGCATTCACGAAAACCAAAGCCAAAGCCAAATCAAGTGCGGCATGAAAATCAGAGCAACGGAAGGTCTCTCCCGACTCAGCCGCAGAGCCAATCCTCGAGGCGCAACCCACTGAATATGGGACTTGGTTCCGAAGAATCCATTCCATAACGTGGAATAGATCTTAATTCAACCGTTCCCGTTCGATCGACTCGGCCGATTCCGACCTATCGGTCCCGACAGATTCGATAGCGACATTTTTTCTTTCTTGCGCACCCCGTGGACGGAAATGGGGCACGATGTAGGGACAGGGCACTACATGTGCGATCACAACTTAGGTTCACATGACATCGCGCCCGGAGGACGATTATCGATTCTACGCAATCAGGGCATGACATAATGGTATCAGAGTACGACTTTACATCCTTTGGCCTCCCGTTTGAGTCTCAAACTTTTAACCTCGTGTCGATTAGATGAGTTGTTCCATACAGTGAGTCCGTAATATTTTCTGAGACTAATATGAGTTGTCTTATAATTTCAGAAGTCCGAGAAGCTACGGGCGGGAACGAAGATAGTGCTTCGAGCAGCTCAGGGGCGAAATCCTCAAATGCCCCTATAGAACCCATGGAACGGATGATACGCATGCTGAAAGCATAACAATGTCAGGCCGAGGCCAATCAGCGCCTGAACGAAAATCATCGATAGCACGTTAAAGACCAGCGGAGACAAGCTCAGGCACGAGAGACTCAGTTTGAGGCCCGATTCGATGTACCATTCAAGTTACAGCATAAGCAGCTTGATACTCTTCAGTAAATCATCCAGACAGTTATGGCCAACGATAATTTTGTAATGGCTCATGTCGTAACCGAACCTGCGATCCGATCGATCGAAATCGAGCCGGAGGTACCCGAACGACTACCTGCCACACCAAGGAGTTCCAAATTTGAGGTGTCAAAATTCACAAAGAATTGTCGTACGTCCTTCTACGGTACAGAAGACCCTTCTTTGGCGATCGATTGGTTGGAGGATTTGGAAGACCGTTTCGAGCTTCTAGACGTGGATGAGTCCAAAAAAGTTGCCGGTGCTCAGCTTCTACTCCGATTGAACGCGCATGACTGGTGAGCCGTACAAAAGCGAGCAATCCGATGGGACGACAAGACAGTGGCAATATCTTGTGCCACCTTCCGACAGGCGTTCGAAATCGAGTACCTACCTGCAGTCGTTCGACAAGAAAAAGAGAATGAATTTATACAGTTGAAGTAAGGGAATATGATGGTACAAAAATACGTAGCAGAACTCAATAAACTGGCCAAATTTGCTAGATTATTCTTGCCTACAGTAGAGAGTCGCGCTTTGTGGTTCGAAGTGGGTCTGCGGCCCTCTATCTCTGCAAATGTGTTAGTTTCGGAATACAAGACAATAGGCGAGTCCCTGAACCACGCTCTTCGTCTTGAACGCCAATATTCTACAGCTGCTGTTAGTGGTGTGCATAAATATAATCACAAACGCCCTAGCCATGCAAGAGGAAACAATATGACCAAGCGTCCGAATGATGGGCAACAAGGAGGATATCAAGGGCGTAACCCATGGGCTCGATGCATCCGATGTCACCGGCTCGGTCACACTATCAACGACTGCCAGATACCGGAAGACAGATGCTGGAACTGTGGTAAAAAGGGCCACATTCGTGCTGATTATTCGACTAGAAGGCCGAACCCAACGATGCCCCAACATCAACAACATCGTACAGGGAACTAGGGTCCAGTACCTCGAACCCAACAACCCGCGTCATAGAATGGTCAAGACCGTCGCCCCAATGCCCAGGGCCGCGTCTATGCCATGACTCGAGGTGAGGCATTTGCCTCTGAGACAGTCGTGACAGGTACACGACTCTTAATAATAAACATGCTCGTGTACTGTTTGATTTGGATGTAACCCATTGTTTTATAGCGACATATTTCATTGATGAACACGAATTCCCCATGGCACCATTAGGCCTTAACCTTAGCGTTAGCACCCCGTCGAGTACAAAAATACCTGTAAACACTATCTGTAAAGATGGCTGCATATGTATAGGTGGGAGAAAATTGACTCTAGATGCGATAGTTCTGGACCTTAAGGACTACGACATCATTCTGGAGATGGATTGGCTCGGTGCTTGCTCGACCACTATTGACTGTACAGGAAAGAAGGTCACCTTACGTCTACCGGGGGATCCTGAATTCTGCTATTCGTGTTGTCACGCCCGAATCAATAAACCGTTCATCCCTGGTGTTATTTTGCCGAATCGATCGTCCTCGTTAAGGCGTGATGCCGTACGAGTCTGGAATTGCCCTCGTACATGGCAAAAATGTTACGTTAATTTTTATATTGAAACGTCAAGTTGAAACTTCACAAATTACATCAAATTGAGATGCAGTATAGGAAGATAAAAATATACTTTTCAATCATAGCTTGAAACGAAGTGCAAGTCGTAATTACCTTGGATGCCATTGCGGCTACATTGATTGAAAACAAAAGAAAACATACTCGACAAGCTGCCTGAACTAACACTTGCCGTTCCATACATTTGCCCCTTTATATATAAGCCGTCGATTGAATTGGCTTCAAAATACTTCAGCATAGGAAGAGATTTAAAACGCCTCTCCGCACTTCAGGTTCAGTTTAGAGCGCCTGCCGCACCTAGGGAAATTGGGGGAGGGGATTAGCACACTTGCTAAATGGACGAGACGAACCCACTCGTCTAAACCGACTCTGATTGTTAAGGTAGGCATGCTTTAGAGTTGTCTTTCTATTTAGAACTAAATGAATTCAGTTTTATCGATAGCCATCTTTGAAGTAATAAAGCCTACAATAAGACATACCAATTTATCTCCTTTCTTACCACGGCCGTGCTCGTCCCTGCATAAAATATAGATAATACTTACTATCTGCATAAGACTATAGGTGAGCATGCTACTATCTTATTTGCGCGGTCATTGATGTTACACACCACGTGTGACTATCTCAACGATATTTCGGCCCGTTCAGTCTAGGTTGCAAGCCTGACTGACGGTCCCACAATGTAACACCCAGTTTTCCAGAAGAGGGTAATTTTAAAATTTTGTAATTATAATTATTATTTAATGATATTTATTTCATATTATGATTTTTAGTGATTTTTAATTATTTTTTTAAACTATTTAAATTCATGACTAGAGATTTTAGGTGTTTTGCTAGTGAACCGTAGAGACTGTCTACCCTAGAGCTAGCCATGTGATTAGGGTATTTAGACATTTTGGGGTTATTTGATTTATTAGAATTTATTTGAAATTATGGGAATTTTTAGGAATTATTTTGGAATTGTTTAGATTAGGTTGACTTTGACTAGTCTTGACCCTTGTAGACAAACCTAGGAACTAACCCTAGTTAGTTGGACTTGGTTAGGCTAAGTGACTCTAGTCTAACCTGGCATGACTTAAGTTAGTGGGTTTAGATTCATTAGAAATTGACTTAAGAAATTAGAAATTAGGTGGGTTGAGAAATGACTTGTGGTTTCACAAGTCATTTTGTGACTTAACCTAATAGGACTAGCCAACCTAGTAAAAAAAAAACCCTAACCTAGTTTGGTCATAGTTAATTTTAGTTAGCCATTTGGAGAATTAGATGGGTTGGACTATGGTTTAAGTCAAGCTAGTTAAGTTTAAGTGAGTTTGTTTAAGACTAGGAAACAACCCTTTGTTCTAGGCCATCTATTTCCCTTGATACAATCCTAGCCATAGGATGAAACCTAAAAACCCTAACCCTAACTATTATGACCAGCCAAGAGACTTTTCCCTTGCCTATATAATGTCTCTATGGGGATTTGTGCCTCCTTCTTCAATAATTCTTTATTTCTTAAGGAGATAGGTAAGCCTACACTTCATTCTCCATAGATCATTCAATATAGGTCCATTTTCATTAGAATTTCCTCCATAGCACTCTAAATACTGTTCCTCTATTGATTGTGGAGTCACATCACAGGTTTGGGACAATTTGAAGGAGTTTGGTGGCTTTTTGGAATCCTCATTGGAAGGGGTTTTTGTGTTGGAGAACACCATAGGTAAAATCCTAATCCACCCATTAAAATTCTAGTTTCTTTGCATATAGACCTAGCCCTAAGTGTCCTGGTCCTTTAGGTATGCCTAGACCTAGGTTTTGTATCCATTTTGTGTCCTAAATGGACACGTATCAGTCCCTTCCCATAGGTGTTTGGTGAAATGCCTCAAAGGGCATTTCGACCAAATTTCTGGATTGTGTTTGAATAAGAAAATAGTTTTAGACCTCGCTTATGCATTTCTTTTGTTCTGAGCATGTATTAGTGTCGGGTTGAGTCTCCACAGACACGCGGACACGCGGTCGTGCACACGCGTGCGCGGGCAGGAAACATGCCCTGCTACTCGGGACTGTTTTCTCCTTGTACACGCCACTTTGGCCACTGAAACTTGGCGTACACATTGTGTCCATGAATGACACGAGGTTCCTCGAGTTGCGCGAGTCCTCGTGTCATGTCGGACACGATATTCCGTGTGCACGGGGAAGCCCCTGGTGCGTGGGTGTTCTAGATTTGTATTCTGATGATAAATCGTTTTTAAAAAGTTTTCAAATGATGTTTTAATGTTAGTTAGGTTCTAAATATCATGTTTAATCTCTGATTTTATAGGTTTACATGATTGTTTGGGTTAATGTGGATTTTTTTGGCTCAAATTGGTTGAACTGTAAAATCTCTGATACAGGGAGTTGTATCAGAGGTTGCTCTGTACAACCCATGTTTAAATTCATTGTTGTTGAGCTAAATTAGATGCTAACATGTTGGTTAGTTGTTGGTTGCATGCTAGATGTAGTCTAGGATTTGATTTCTTGATTTATGTTGAATTCGAGCATTGAGTTGGACTAGATGTTAACTGATACTTTCAGTCTCGAATTGATCTCCTTTCCCTTTCTTCAACTGAATTTTGATTCTTGAAATCTCATGTTTTATTCCTGGGCATGGTATTAGTTCACTTGGATTGTGTTAATGATAGGAAATCACTGATTTGGGTTTCTTTGCATTAGTTTCGATTTTGATCTGATACACACAGACACTACTTCACTGAAATGGATTTTCTGATTTGTAAACTACATTTTCCTGTTTTAGATGATTTTAAATGGATAAATACTTTACCTACATGTGTATGAAGAATGTCCATATCAAATTATGACCTAGGATTGAGCCATGAGTTCGAATTCCTGATATAGGTTGCTAATTGCTATGGACTGTTGATTAGTTGTACTGTCAATTGCTATTTTTCTGATAACTTCAAACCATCACTGCTCTCTAATGTACCCACACACAGGGTATTAGCCTTGGCACTGTTAATTGAATTCTCTAACTAGTCACTGTTAGCTAAATTCTGGATTTGATTTCCAGTTTAGACTTAACTAGATGTTTGACACACAATGTTCATCACTGACATTCCCTTCATGCCAACTAAATTCCTTTTCATTGCATTGTTTCCATTTTTCCTGAGATTATTGTAATGTACTATCATGGTTTAACAAAAACCTGAGAATTGGTTCTTAAGAGTGGAGTTTGGATCATTGCAATCGAACTGAGCCTGCAAACTGAAACCAGGGGTTTGATCCTCTAGTTAATCCACACACTTCAATTCCTATTAAACCTGAAATGTATAAAAAACTGAGATTAGAGTGAATGCCACATTGCTCACAGACACAAAAACCTGAGAACAACTTAACCATGATAATTAGATTGTTAACTGAAATTATGTGTATTGATTGGGTGTTTCCATGTTGAATTAACTAGGGATAGTGGACTGTTTTGTTTAGATAAACCTGAGTTCACCCTTCCCTTGATCTGAAATCAATTAGGAGCTTGTATTGATAACCTGGAAGGCAAGTATAGACTGAACTGAGCTTGTGATCAGGAAATTCCTGAATTTGTTTGAAACTGAATATTTCCTGCACACAAAAATTCACATTGATTCTTTCTTCTTCACTGTTTTATCCCAATATAGATTACACTGTCTTGGACTGTTAATTTGTTTCCCTTACACTGTTAGTTAGTTGTTCCTGATCACACATACATTTCCCTCCTCACTGTCTTGTATTCCTGGACACATTGACACACACATCATCTTGTTAGCTGCTCACAGTTTACACCACACACACCCTTGCACTGTCTTTTCCTCAACACTTTGACACATCCTTTCACTGCCTTGTAAATTCCTGCACACACATTACACTTGACACTATTTTCCTGTGTGCCACACTACACACATTCTCTCTTTATGCACATGTTAAGCACCCTTAGATAGGAATGCCTATTTGTGGTGTAAAATACTTTATGTGCAACATGTAGACATGTATAATTGTGTGAGTGTATATATATATACTTCCTTGTTAGCTAATGAGGTAGGTTTTATATCTAGCCTAGACATGTGTAATGTTTTATGTGGTGTTAATCTTTGGGTGTAATAGTGAGGTTGTGGACTTGATAAGGTTTTCTAGATTTAGCTAAGCTATATTGTGTTATGGCTAGTATAGGCCTGCCTAACCTTGTTAGGCATGGTGCTAGCTAGTATAGATTGGTATAGCCTAGTTTAGACTCAACTAGACTAGATTGACCTAGTTTGACTTCTAAGGTTGACCAGAGTTGACCAAGAGTTGACTTTGGCCTAGATTGACTTAGAATCATGTAGAATGCATAGTAGGACTCCATTTTACTATTCTGGACTTGTTGTGACTTGTGTTGTTCTGATTAGGAGCCAGACACCACTCCTTGGACAGTACGTTTCATTCTGGACACTCAGTTACAGGCGAGTACATTCTCTGATCATTTCATATCCTGCTTAGAATTATTTTCCTGCATTAAATTACTTTAATTGATACTGGCACGTTGGTCACACGGATTGGTACTATATGAATCCCTCCTTGAGATGTTATCCTTAGGGAGCATCGGGTACTCTATGTTCTGTGCGTTTCACTTACATAGCGTATCACTATGCTTCATTGGTTCTTTGATCACTTACGACATATACTCTTATGATCGTAGAGTCTTCTTAGAATCCTTATCCCATTTATGGGACTACTATGTATTACCTTCGGGGTCTATTACCTTCGGGGTCTTATTACCTTCGGGGTCTATCACCTTCGGGGTCTTATCACCCTCGGGGTCTACCACCTTCGGGGTCTGTTACATAGCATCATATGACATAACTTGGTTGGATCCTTGTGTATTAGTTGGGGGTATGGGGGAGTATAAATAGACATATGAACAATTTCCAAAGTAGAATAGCCATGTACGCCTCTTTAGTATAGCCATGTACAAATCAAGCCGTGCACATGTCGACTTTGTGCTCTAAATCACTAGTCACTGGTAGCTCTTTATTTATAGTAGATATTTCTATTACAGTTCTCTCTCTGTTTACTTACTGCATTTCTTCAGTATCTATATCTTACTTTACTGCATGATTATATTTTCTAACTTGCTATGAACTGTTGAGATGTACTGTACTCGCTCCTGTCCTGACTGGACCTGTTGAAAATATTACAGAGGACGAGAGGAGGCCTGGGAGGATACCTTCTTCGGGATAGCTCTAGCTGAGGACATCACCCCCACTGCCTAGACTAGTTTAGTTAGGCCTTATCTTATTTTCATGTTGTCTTGAGACTGTTTAGCTAGACTTTACTTCTGTTCTGAGATGTTGAGTTGTATATATTCTTTTATTTCTGTAGCTGAGATATGTACTCTGGATATTTGCTGGGATATTATATTAGACTTTTCTATCTTCAGTATTTCCTTGAGTTCTATATCTTATCGTGCTTTCTTCTTCCTTGAGTTGTGATTGAGTCCATTTACTGCTTAGTATTATATTGCTAGATGTATGTTAACTTAGGACAGCGTTCTACCGCCGACACTGCGGCGTAGGCTGGGCGTTGTGACGTTCTCGTACCCTCACAGTAGGTGCGGGTCGTGACACACAATGCATCAGTGCCGAAGCACGATTATTCATTCCCCCAGGTCGATTCGATTTCGATGCCCCGGATACCGATTCGAAGAAAATTAACTTGTGCACAAGTTGTTCATGACCATGCCAATGCGTGAACTGTTTAATATTTGCAAACAGTTTTGTATAATACGGACAGTATTGAACGACATTATCATTTCTCCCAACTCATGCAACGATTCATTTTCCCCAAGCCGTACTCCCGATTTAGCGTCCCGAAGGCACCAAATTGTTCGATGCATCATAACCCAT
Organism: Iris pallida; assembly: GCA_029216955.1. Taxonomy (NCBI): domain Eukaryota; kingdom Viridiplantae; phylum Streptophyta; class Magnoliopsida; order Asparagales; family Iridaceae; genus Iris; species Iris pallida. The sequence continues at coordinate 2,563,541 of JANAVB010045020.1, forward strand.
AATCGACGTTTCATATTATTTTGCAGCACGTAAAATAGTCTATCTTTTTATTAGAACCTTAAACTTTCTCGTTTATGTGAGAAACTTGTATTTTTTAGAGTAGATTACTCTAAATCGATACGTTTTTCCCGAGTTCTTGACCTTAGTAGATTGGCATGCATTAACTTGGCATCGTTGATTTGAATGAATTCGAGGCAAAGAAATTTTGTTTGTGGGACAAAGTAGAAAAGAAGGGGCCGAATCACCCACCAAGTTCTATGATCGTGCCGACCGTCGAAGCGCTTCACAACGTTCAAGCTTTAGTTACGCGAGCTCCTGCAATGACACCAACACCTTGTTAGGATTCCTTCTTTTTCCTTCGCTTCAAAATTTGTATATTGCATCCAGAAAAATAACGCGAAAGCACTTCATCAAAACCTAGCGGCAAAAGCTCCAAAAAAATCATACAGCGGTCCGATCCATTGAAGGGACTCTTATATGGAGCTCACTCGCCGAGACGTAGCCCGCTGCATCTAGGACTTATTCCAACAAAAGTCGTTCCATTAGTTGGATCGATTCTCGTAACGTTCATCCAAATCGATTTGATCGATGCTGCAAGGTGTTATCGTTTACCAAGCTCAGCGATCGAGTCAGATGGCCATCTAAGTTCTCGACTGATCTGACTCGGCGCAAGCATATTATGAAGTCCATTGCCTATCGAAAGCGGAGCGCTACATAATATACCACTAAGAAAAAGTTTCATCCCGAAACTTAAGAACAAGGGTCTGACCTTAATTTAGGCAAACAACGAAGGATACTTCTCCTTCATCTCCGCTTCCATTTACCACGTCGACTCTTCAACTGAGTGGTTCCACCAAAGCCCGCGGACTAAGGACATCGACCGATTTCGTAATACCTTCTCCTTATGGTCCAAGATTTGAATAGGCTCCTCCGAGTAAGATAAGTCAGTACGTAGCTCCAACTGATTGAAGCTAACCACGTGACTTGGATCGTGGACGTATTTTTGAAGTTGTGAAACATAGAAAATATCGTGCACATCCGCCAAGGTAGGAGGTAGTGCGAGCCGATAAGCTACCGTTGCAACTCGTTCGATTATCTCGAAGGGGCCTACAAATCTTAGGCTAAACTTGCCTTTAACGTCGAACCGCATCACACCACGCTTGGGCGTCACTTTCAGAAACATATGGTCCTCGACCAGAAACTCTAGCAGTCGTCGACGAAGATCTGCGTAGCTCTGTTGTCGACTTTGCGCGATACGGAGTCTATCTTGAATCAAGCAGACCTTTTTGACGGCCTGCTCCACCAGTTCCGGTCCAAGCACTTGTCGCTCTCTAACTTCGTCCCAGCATATTGGTGAATGACACTTCCTCCCGTAGAGCGCTTCGTATGGAGCCATCTGAATGCTCGACTGATAACTGTTGTTATACGCAAACTCCGTAAGCGGCAAATGAGTATCCCAACTAGTCTTTAGATCGATCGCACACAGACGCAACATATCCTCTAAGATTTGGTTGACCCTCTCCATCTGACCGTATGTCTGGGGATGGTACGCAGAACTAAAGTTTAGTTTGGTCCCCATCGCCGCTTGTAGGCTCGTCCAAAAATGCGATAGGAATCGTCCGTCTCTGTCCAAAATTATTGAGGCCGGTATCCCCTGCAGTCGAACAATCTCGTCAATATAGATTTACGCTAACCGATCGACGCTCTATCATACTTTAATTGCGATAAAGTAAGCCGACTTGGTCAATCTATCAACAATGACCCAAATCGTATCATTCCCCCGTGGCGTCTTCGAAAATCCCGCAATAAAATCTATTGAGATGTCCCACTTCCACTCGGGAATGGCGAGGTTCTGCAGCTCTCCGCCTGGCCTTTGGTATTCTGCCTTCACTTGCTGACACGTCATATACTGCGACACGAATGTAGCCACGTCTTTCTTCATGTCGTGCCATCAAAAGTTTGTGCGCAAGTCCTTGTACATCTTGGTGCTTCCAGGATGTAACGAGCACTTCGTATAATGTGCCTCCGTCAGAATTTCTTTTCTGAGTTCGACAGTTTCAGGAATGCAGAGCCTTCCCTTTAGTCGTATCGTCTCGTCTTTGTCTTCCGTAAAGTCAGTCGCCCTTCTTGTTGAAATCAGCTCGCACATCTTCTTCAGGAATGAATCGTCCTTCCGTGCAGTTTTTATTTTGCTAAGCAGGCTCGATCCTAACTTCAACTAATCTAGGTGCAGGTGTCAATACTCAATTCCGAGTTCGATACCCATCGCTTCAAGGTCTCGCCGTATCTCTTTATTTATGGCTAGTGATCCCATAAACATTCTGCTAAGCACATCGGCTACAACGTTTCCCGTGTCCGACGTGTATTCGATCGTTAGCTCGTAATCTTTTATGAGTTCGAGCCAACGTCGCTGTCGTAGGTTGAGTTCTCGTTACGTAAACAAGTATTTCAGGCTTTTATAATCTGTGTAGATTCTGCACGCCATACCATAGAGGTAGTGCCGTCAGAGCTTCAACGCAAACACGATCGTCGCCAATTCTAGGTCGTACGTCGGGTAGTTTTTCTCGTGCTGCTTCAACTGCCGTAAAGCGTAGGAGATGACTTTATCTCTCTGCATGAGTACGCACCCGAGGCCAGTTCCCGATGCGTCGCTGAATATCTGAAAGCCTTCTGGACCATCTAGAAGTGCAAGGATTGGAGCTGAGACGAGCTGTTGCTTTAACTTTTGAAATCTGGATTCACATTCGTCACTCTATTCAAATACTACTCCCTTCTGGGTGAGGCGAGTCAGAGGAGACGCTAGTTTTGAAAAGCTCTGCATAAATCTTCGGTAGTAGCCCGCTAAGCCCAGGAAACTCCGAATATCGCTAGCCGAGGTAGGTCGTTTCCAATCTACCACCGCTTCAATCTTCTTTGGGTCCATCGCGACACCTTCGGCAGAGATTACATGTCCGAGGAATGTAACACTACTCATCCAGAACTCGTATTTACTCTGTTTGGCATATAATTTGTTTTCACGCATAATTTGCAATACCGCCTTCAAGTGTTCTGCATGCTCTTCTCGATTTCTTGACTAGATAAGGATATCGTCGATGAACATGGCTACAAATTTATCAATTTGGGGTCGGAAGACTCGGTTCATCAGATCCGTGAAAGCGGCTGGGGCATTCGTCAAACTGAACGGTATGACTAGGAATTCGTAATGACCATATCGAGTACGGAAGGCAGACTTCGATATGTCGTCGGACTTGATCTCCAACTGATGATAGCCTGAACGAAGATCGATTTTTAAAAATATTGTCGCACCTTGAAGTTGGTCAAACAAGTCGTCGATTCGTGGCAAGGGATACTTATTCCGCACGATCGCCTTGTTGAGTTCACGATAGTCAATGCATAGCCGCATCGATCCATCCTTCTTCTTCACAAATAGTACGGGAGTTCCCTACGGAGAGACGCTAGGGCGAATAAATCTACGGTCTAGCAACTCTTATAATTGCACCTTCAGCTCCTTCAGTTCTGTTGGAGCCATTCGGTAAGGCATCTTTGATATCGACCGCGTATTCAGAAAGGTGTCGATGCTGAATTCTATTTCTCGATTCGGCGGCATCCCGGGCATCTCGTTAGAAAAAACGTCGGGAAAATCTGTCACAACATCAGTCTGTATTGTGTTTGTATTATCCTTTTGCGTGTCTCGAACTGATGCCAAGTATCCCGCATAACCGGAACGCAGCATACGCCTCGCTAAAATTGCCGATACCATCATTGCCGTCTTTGAGACCATACCGCACGAATATGAGAACTCTGTCTTGCCAGGAAGACGAAACACTACTCTCTTCTTCGCGCACTCGATCGTTGCATGACAAGCGCCCAACCAATCCATGCCCAGGATTATGTCGTACTCTTTGATGTCTAGTACGACGACATCCAAGGATATAGATTTTTTTCTCCGATGCAAATGTGGCCATCCCTACAAATAAAGTTTGCAGGCATATCGACTCCCGACGGAGTGTTAATGCTAATGTATATATCTAGTGATTGCATGGTTATTTTATTTTCTTTCGCATAATCAGCATATATAAAACTATGCATCGCACCTGAATCGAATAGTACTCGAGCAGGTACATTTTTGTAGGGTAATATACCTGTTACAACAGTATCGGACGCGAATGCCTCGTCCCGAGTTATTGCATAAACTCGGCCTTGAGATTCGTGGCGTTGATTCTGCGGGTTGACGGACACTGCATTTGTGCATTGCAGTATAGGCACTTTATGGTTATTCGGAACGTTCCTTGGTGGGTTGTGTTGATTCGGAACATTTTTCGGGCAATATGTAACTATATGGCCTACCTCGCCAAACTTGTAGCAAGATCTCGTGATGCAATCGGTGGTTCGGTGCCCACGCCTACCGCATCTATTGAAGTGTTGTCCGCCATAGCCTCTGTTATCAAATGTGTTCGGACGTTTTGATACTTTCGATCCCCCGACATTGTTAGAATGCTTGTTAAAGTGGTTACGGACGACGACAGACACGGCTCTATGCGACATACGACCAAAGACACGCTCACTATCGAGAGCGGCATCGTAGGATTCACGGTATGTTTGGCACCTTTGATTCATGAAGTCCCTTTGCAGTTCGTCATTTAGGCCTTGTTAGAAGCGTTCACACCATGCTTCTTTGTTGGACAGGAAGGCGCCGACAAACTTTGCCAGTTTCGAGAAGCTCGAGTCATAATCGTCGACCGACATATTTTCTGTTGCAACATCATGAACTCGTCTTCTTTTTGACGACGGACGGCGCGATGAACGTACTGTACGAGAAAAGCTTCCTTGAACATTTTCTAGGATATCGTGGTGTCCGTATCGGCTTCGTAGACTTCCTCCTTCTTAGCTGCCCACCAGTCGTAAGCCCTCAGTTGCAGCTGTAATACCGCACAAGTTACCCTCTGGGACCCTACAATGCTAAGCAGATTAAACAAGTCCTCAATCTCTGCAAGCCATCCCACTATCACATCAGGCTCTTCTCGACCGTTGAATTTTGGTGGATTCATCTTGCGGAACTCCTTTGCTTTGAACAAAGAAGAAGAATTTATCATTTGCGGTTGAGCTTCTTCCTCGTCTTCATCTTGAATATCTTGCTTCTCCTCTGGTACCACGACTGTTGCCTTGGTATTGCCTACCACCTTGTTCACTATCTCATTCAGGGCGTCCATTTGCTTCTGCTGCGCATCAAATTGGGTCTTGATTTACATTTGAAGCTGTTGCTGCTGCAGTTCCATCAACTGTAGCATTTTATCCATAGTCGTCTCGCTAGGGCCAGTAATCTTTGTGCTCGACGTACTATCCACGGTTTGGGTTGTTGTACCGGGATGGTTCTTATTTTTCTTAGTCATTCCTACAAAACATAGTAAACCCGTTAGTATTTTTCAAAAATATTTACAGGCCTACCTGTATGAAACTTTTATTTCACGCAGCATGTCGACAAGCATTTCAATCGAGACGTCGCAACGAACATTCCAACAATAAAACAACTTTCAAAAATCTGAGGAAACATAAATGTGTTCTGATACCAATTTGTCACGCTCCGAGTCGACAAACCGTTCGTCCCCGGTGTTATTTTTCCGAATCGATCGTCCTCGCTAAGGCGTGATGCCGTACGAGTCTAGAATTGCACTCGTACAAGGCAAGAACGTTACGTTAATTTTTATATTGAAACGCCAAGTTGAAACTTCACAAATCACATCAAATTGAGACGCAATATAGGAAGGTAGAAATATACTTTTCATTCATAGCTTGCAACAAAGTGCAAGTCGTAATTATCTTGGATGCCGTTGCGGCTACATTGATTGAAAACAAAAGAAAACATACTCGACAAGCTGCCTGAACTAACACTTTCCGTTCCACACATTCGCCCCTTTATACATAAGCCGTCGATTGAATTGGCTTCAAAATACTTTAGCATAGTAAGAGCTTCAAAACACCTCTTCGTACTTCAGGTTCAGTTTAGAGTGACCGCCGCACCTGGAGAAATTGGGGGAGGGGATTAACACACTTGCTAAGTGGACGAGACGAACCCACTCATCTAAACCGACTCTGATTGTTAAGGTAGGCATGCTTTAGAGTTGTCTTTCTATTTAGAACTAAATGAATTTAGTTCATATCGATAGCCATCTTTGAAGTAATAAAGCCTACAGTAAGACATAGCAATTTATCCCCTTTCTTACCACGGCCGTGCTCGTCCCTGCATAAAAACAGAGATAATACTTACTACATGTATAAGACAATAGGTGAGCATGCTACTATCTTATATGCACGATCATTGATGTTACACACCACTTGGGACTATCTCAACGGCATTTCGGCCCGTTCAGTCTAGGTTGCAAGCCTGACTGACGGTCCCGCAATGCATCAGTGCCGAAGCACGATTATTTATTCCCCCTAGGTCGATTTGATTTCGATGCCCCGGATACCAATTCGAGGAAAATCAACTTGTGCATAAGCTATCCATGACCATGCCAATGCGTGAACGGTTTAATATATGTAAATAGTTTTGTATTGCGCGGACAGTATTGAACGACATTATCATTTCTCCCAACTCATGCAACGATTCATTTTCTCCAAGCCGTACTCCCGATTTAGTGCCCCGTGGGTACCAAATTGTCCGAGGCATCATAACCCATAATCGACGTTTCATATTATTTTGCAGCACGTAAAATAGTCTATCTTTTTACAAGAACCTTAAACTTTCTCGTTTATGTGATAAACTTGTATTTTTCAGAGTAGATTACTCTAAATCGATACGTTTTTCTCGAGTTCTTGATCTTAGTGGATTGGCATGCATTTAACTTGGCATCGTCGATTTGAATGAATTCGAGGCAAAGGAATTTCGTTTGCGGGACAGAATAGAAAAGAAGGGGCCGAATCACCCACCAAGTTCTATGATCGTGCCGACCTTCGAAGCGCTTTGCAACGTTGAAGCTTTAGTTATGCGAGCTCCTGCAATGGCACCAACACCTTGTTAGGATTTCTTTTTTTCCTTGCTTCGAAATTTGTAGATTGCATCCAGAAAAACGACGCAAAAGTACTTCATCAAAACCCAGCGGCAAAAGCTCCAAGAAAACCATACAGCGGTCCAGTCCCTTCGAAGGGACTCTTATATAGAGCTCACTCGTCGAGACGCAGCCCACTGCATCTAGGACTTATTCTAATAGAAGTTGTTCCATTAGTTGGATTGATTCTCGTAACGTTCGTTGTTTCACTTAACAAAATGCCTAAACATTGTCTTTTGAAAATAAAATGAGAAAAAGTACAAGAAGTACAAATTATTCTTGGAAGTATTGCAATGGAAGTCTGATCTGAAGGCGATCACTTTGTTCCTTGGACCATACGATGATGATGAAGAATACTGCTAGAAAATGAACAGCCGGAAGATCTAAGTCACCAGAAAGGTATCGACGCACTTGGGCACTGATGGCGAGATCGAATGCTTTCCTGCTTTGCTTCACTCTGTTCTGGAAGAAAAGTTGAAGAAGAATGCTCTGGAAAATCAAAGTCTCTGGGCTCTGATCTCTGTATACTTTCTTGATGCTGTCTATGTGAAAAATAAGTCTATTTATAGACTTTTACATTTGTGCGTAAAAAACAACATAATCCAGTCTTTACGCTAGCAACCGTTACCCACGATGGAAGTCACCCTCTGTGTATGTTGACACGTGTCCCATTATTTCATCAAAAAATAGGGAGCACGTACACACGTTTTTTAATAAGTGTGGCATGATAGCCACGTAGACAAACCACGTTTTAAAGTAGTCAGGAAGGATCGGGGTAAAAATAACCCAAAATATGTCCTGAGCGTAAAGTGGCAAATTGGCGTAAAAATAACTCAAAATAAACTTCCCAGCGTAAAGTGGCTAAAATAGCCTTGAGCGTAAAACTTAGCCCAAATAGACTTTACGCTCACAATAGCTTTGAGTGTAAAAGTTCGAATAACTATAGTGCGTAAAAGCTCGAATATCTATAGTGCGTAAAAAGAAGTAACTTTATTGAGCATAAAATAGCCTTCTCTGCACACCACACGACAAGTATCGGGTTTGGTGAAAATCTGATCTTCTTGACTTCTGTGTTTGCATGTTGTCAGCAAAATCATTCTGTCAAATCAAATCTTCTGCATTAAATGCGGCCTGACAGTTTGTCCAGGCGTAAAATTCAATGAACTACCTTGGCGTAAAGTAGCTCGCGTAATGTCCAATACAAATAGCCCTGGCGTAAAAATAGCTCACATAGAGAGTTGCTTGCATAAAGTCCTCAATTCCTTTGACTTAGTCCACAAAGCACTTTTTACGCTCCTACAAAACCCCCATCAAAGTTTTCAAATATTTTTCAAAATTTGAAATACTTTGAACAGAAGCGTAAAATTCGGGATTTGACTAGTCAGCGTAAAGTTTGGGATATTCAACGGTCATCCGTGTAAAAGTTAGGATATCCAACAGTCGGCGTAAAAATAGAGAATTTGAACCGATTCAAAAATTCCCTATAAATAGGGTTCTTCGGGGAGAGAGAAAGCTTTACTTTGTTCTTTCGAAATCTCAATCTTTCTCCACTCTCCTTCTCTCCTCTACTCTTATTTTGATTCGATGGCCCCCAAGAAGTCATCCGCCGTCGGCAGCAGCAAAGGTAAGAAACCCGCCGTTGATTCCTCATTGGTCGATCGCGCGCAAACTCCTATCCGATCCTCGGCAGCATCTCAACAAAGCAACCCCGCCGTGGCTCCGGCAATGAGGGGTAAAATATTGAACTTCAGTCATAAATTCGTCAGAGAAGAAGAACGAACCGAAAGTCTACGCCCACGTTGTTCGTGTTAGCGTAAAAAGACTAAAATACGCCCACGTTTATCATGTCAGCGTAAAACTTGAAATACGCCCACATTTACATGTGTCAGCGTAAAACTTAAAAATATGCTTACGTCTGTACGTGCCAGCGTAAAACTTGAAATACGCCCACATCTACATGTGTCAGCGTAAAACTTAAAATACGCCCACATCTACATGTGTCAGCGTAAAATTGAAAATACACTCACGTCTGTTCGTGCCAGCGTAAAATTCAAAATACGCTCACATTTAATGTGTACTGGCGTAAAATTGGAAATCCGCTCACTTCTAGTTGTACTAGCATAAAATTCTACTAGTAACAATCTTTTGCGTAAAAAGAACATTTTTACACTTAAAAAAGTTTTTTATCAACTTTAATAAGCATAAAATTTGCATGCTCAGAGTCTTTATGCGTAAAAGTCAAACCAAATCATATGCGTAAAAAGACTTCAAATTAGATTTTCACTAACTTGATTCTTCTTCTTTTTTGTTGTTTGGCAGTGGACTTGCAAATTCACCCTCTTGCAGAAATTTTTGGCTCGCCAACTGGTATGGTGGGCTCAAACTATCTAGAGAACTTATCACATGTACAGTTTCCTCAATCTAACCCTGAATACCCTGAAGGAAGAGCTCAACTGATAGCTGCTCAAGGGGACTGGATGCTGCTGTCCATGATGAATGGAGAAGTGTTGGTATCACTAGAAGACCAACAATTCTTGAAGCCGACTTTTCTATTTGGGGATGCGATAGACTTCAAATCGCAAACTCACCCCAAGAAAGAGGCCTGGGTGTTTAGGTCTGGAGAAAGGTAGCTATTGAAAATGTAATGGGCTCTCGTGAACAACATTTAGCAGGGCTGTAAAAATTGCTAAAAGATATATCTGCTCCTCCTTAGGCAAATAAGGAGCTTTTGCAATCTTTTATCTTATTCAAGAAAATGAATAAAATACTTGTTTTGTGATCCTATTATTTATTTTGAAATTAAATAATAGGTATGAGATAGAAAAACACTTATTAGAGGTAATATGGACATGACAAGTCTTCTAAACTCAATAAATTGTATCTATCCAGAGGTAATATGGACATGATAGATAATGAAATCTCGTTTTCTGTTTAAAGTACACAATACTATCAGAGGTAATATGGACGTGACAGATCGTAACAACTCGGAGAAAAATATATTAATATAGAAGCCAAATGGACATGATAGATAGGAAAAACAAGCAGACTTAATATTTATTCAGAGGTCCTGAGAACATGATAAATAATAAATCCAACTTTTTAATCAACTGGTAAGATAAAAGATTAAAATTTCTCTCCAAGCTTAACCAAATATTGGTAGCTGGGGAATAAGGAAGAAATTCAAACATAATATTTCTTCAGAAATTTGCCGTTGATAGGCATCATGATCAAATCTCCATTAGGTTTAGACAACCTATAGGCACCATTGGAGAAAACTGTCTCGATGACATAATGGCCTTTCCATTTTGCTTGAAATTTTCCTTTACTCTTATGAGTCATCACCATCGGTCTTCGAACAGCTAGTACTAGTTCACCGACTTTGAATACCCTCTCTTTAACTTTATGATTGAAAGTTCGAGATATACGGGCTTGATATAGCTCAATATGTTGTGCTTGAAGACGCTTCTCATCCAATCCTTCAAGATCTTGGAGTCGTAAGCGATCATTGTTTTCTGTGGTTAGCTCATTAGCAATAGCTATTCGAAGAGATGGAATCTGGATTTCCAGTGGAAGGACAGCCTCACATCCGTAAACTAATGAAAATGGTGTAAATCCAGTAGGAGTTCGGACTGTTGTTCGATAAGCCCATAAACATTCTCCAAGTTTCTTATTCCAATCACGTTTATTGGAAGAAACAAATTTTTTGAGAAGTTTGATGATCGTCTTGTTGAAAGCTTCGGCTAAACCATTAGCAGCTGGATTATAAGCTGTAGAAGCCAGATTTTGAATCCGATTCTTATCACAGAACCGATAAAATATCTGACTAGCAAACTGTGGTCCACTATCATGAATTATCCGTCGGAGAATCCCAAAACGATAAATGACATGATGTTTAATGAAGCTAACCACATTGGATGTCCTTACTTCAGCAAGAGGAACTGCTTCCGCCCATTTAGAAAAGTAATCGGTTATAGCCAGTATGAACCGATGTCCCTTAATAGAAGGAGGATTAATTGGACCAATAATATCTATGCCCCAAGCTTCGAAGGGCCAAGAAGCTGCTGTAGGATGTAAAAACTCCGATGGTTGATGAATAAAATCCGTATGAATTTGACATGCTTTATACCTTCTGGCATAATCCACAGCATCTGCTATCATAGAAGGCCAATAATACCCCATTCTTCGAATGCGGTCCTGTAATTTTGGACCAGGTTGATGGGCACCACAAACACCATCATGAGCTTCACGAAGCATTTGCTTAGCTTCATTCTCAGAGAGACAACGTAGCAAAATTCCATCATATGAACGACGATATAACATATATAGGGACGAATCATAATAAAATCGAAATGATCGTCTCTTGATTGATGCAGCTTCTTTTGGATCTTCAGGTAAAATCCCATAAACCGCATAATCAATAAATGGACTTCTCCAATCCTTCTGTTGGGAACTTGATTCTGTCATATAACTCTGTTCAATATACAAATTATTTTTTACACAGAATAAGTCTCGGTCCAACAAAGTAATGGTGTTTTATCTTCGAATTGGAATAGCCAAATCTGCAGCTAAGCTAGCAAGAGCATCAGCTTCCAAATTCTGAGAACGTAGTACGAATTCAATAAAGAATCCTTCGAATGAAAGGACCAATTCTATTACCACTTGATGATAAGGGATGAGGTCAGGATTTTTGACTTCATATGTCCCTCTGACTTGATTAACAATCAGTTGAGAATCTCCATAAGCTTCCAGGAACTCGATGTCCAATTGTTTTGCTACTTGGAGACCAATAAGCAGAGCATTATATTCTGCCACATTATTGGAGCATGGCTCATTGAGAGAATAAGCACGGTATATGACCATTTTGTCAGAAGAAACCAAGACGATTCCTACCCCAGAGACGATATTACCTTTAGGTCCAACTCGTGACTCTCCATCAAAGTGTAATTGCCAAATGTCATCCTTTAAAGTCATGTTGCAATCCACAACTTTATCTGGAATGTCCTCATATAGCTTCGATGTTTCAGGTATAGGGTGAGCTGCTAAGAAATCAGCTAATGCTTGACCCTTCACTAATTTTTGAGGTACATAGACCATGTCATAAGGAGTGAGCAACATCGCCCAGCTAGCTAATCTGGAGTTAAGAATGCTCGGTTTTCTCATCAATACCCGAATAGAATTTATTCTGGAGATGACATGAATAGTCTGTCCTGTCACATAATGTCGTGTCTTTTGAACGACAAATACCAAAGCCAGACATTCCTTTTATACAGGAGTATACCTGTGTTCAGCTCCAACCATCATTCGGCTAAGATAATAAATTGCTTGTTCGTGACCCATATCACTTTTCTGTACAAGAAGAGCACCAAGTGAATGATCCAATGCTCGAATATATAGCAAAAATGGTTTTCCTACCACTGGTGGTACCAGAATAGGTAGATTTGTAAGGTATTGCTTGATGTCATTGAACGCTTTCTGACATGCTTCATTCCAAACAAATGATACATCTTTCTTTAATAGACGGGAGAAAGGTTGACATCTCCCAGAGAGATTGGATATAAATCTCCTGATATAAGCGATACGACCTTGAAAGCCTCGGAGTTCTTTTAGATTGCGTAGAGGACGTATTTCAAGAATTGCTTTGATTTTATCAGGATCAACATGGATACCCTGAGAACTGATGACAAATCCCAAAAACTTGCCACTGGAAACCCCTAAGAAAGACTTAGTAGGGTTCATTTTCAATTGATGATGACGCATCAATTCAAATGCTGTCTTCAAGTCTTGAATGTGATATCTTTTGGTCGACTTTTAACAGCAATATCATCTACATAATATTCAACTGTTTTCCGTAGATGTTCTTGAAAGATGTTGCTCATGGCCCGTTGATACGTAGTTCCGACATTTTTAAGACCAAACGACATAATCGTATAGCAGTAGACTCCAAGGGGTGTACGAAAAACAATATGCTTTTCATCTTCTGGATGCATCTTAATCTGATTGTATCCTGAAAACCCGTCCATGAAAGACATGCGTTCAAAACCGCATGTATTGTCTATCATGACATCAGTAATGGGAAGTGGAAATTCATCCTTTGGACAAGCTGCATTAAGATCTCGAAAATATATGCAAACTCGGAATTTTTCGTTCTTCTTCATAACAGAAACAATATTGGCAACCCAGTCTGGGTGTTGTTCTTCACGAACAAAACCACATGTAATCAGCTTTTTGACTTCTGCTTCGATTGCATCCATCATGTCTGGTCAAAATCGTCGTTGCTGTTGTTTCACATGCTTAGCATTAGGAAGAATATTGAGTTTATGAGTAGCAACTTTAGGATCTAGACCTGGCATATCCTCATAACTCTATGCAAAGATATCAATATATTCTTTAATCAGTTTTATCAGCTCTTCCTTTTCATCTTCGAAAAGGTTCTTACTGATGAATATTGGCTTGGACGTAGTTTCGTCTCCAACATTAATCTGGGCAATCTCATCTTCTGTAGGTGGTTGTCGCTATTCAAAACGAAGTTTCCATTGAGTGTCCATCTGTTGGGCCCGAGGGTCATTTTTAAACGGCTCAGATTCGCCTTCAGTTTGAACCATGTTAACTGAGAAGATACACTCAGATTCATCATAATAATCTACTCCAGCATATGAGAAGAAATAGATTTCTTCCGAATCTGAGGATTGTGAAGAATTAGAAGAGAATTCTTCTTGTATATCGTCATTAACCATGTGGGACGGATCATATCCCAACCCATGACGAGTTTTCTGGTAAAACAGATCACCACATAATGGTAAGCGCCTACCTTTGTCTTGATTGAGACCTTGCATAGTCTTCAAATCGTATCCCATTTTTTAGATAATCTTGAGAGATTGTTGACTATATTTGTCAATTCGAATTTTTTCTTTATCTTTATCTCTAAGATCATTTGTCTGAACAACAGGGATGTTTCTAGCCAGACCAAACATAATTTGGTACTTGTTTTTCTTATCAGACGGAATCACGAAATAAGATTCTTCATGACGTCTAAAAGTTACACAAGCTTATGATGAAGCAGCTACAGAAAGAAGATAAGGAGAAGATTTTAGGAACTTTTGAGCGTAAGGACCTATATCAACATGCGGAGGAAAAGAATTTTCCTTATGGTCAATGTATAAAGTTTTGTCTGTATCTATGTCATCTTGATATTGATGACTTTGATCTTCAGAAGATAAAGACATTCTTTCAATAAATTTGACAGCCATATACTCTAAAAGAAAATCTTCATTGATATTAGAAAGTACAGAATAATCAATATTTACATCATTTACAATTTGACTGCTACGCTTTGGATTGATCATTAACGGACTGCCGTCCATCTTCTGCGTAGACTTGTCAAGGTTGATGATCAATGGTGGTTCTGGATTATACGTTCGAGAAGTACGTCCGTTGACTTTGATCATAAGAGGTTGAACTTGGCTTTTGGCAGGAACACTTACTGATTCCTCAGATGAAGCCCGAGTTCTTCCTTTGACCTTGATCACCAGAGGTTGATCATTGACAGGTTGGAGTTGGATTCGACCTTTGACCTTGATCTTCAAAGGTTGCTCTTTCGGAGGATCTTCATTGACAGACTGATCTTCAACAGGTGATAGATCTTCAGCCATATCTGATATCTCCTTCACATGCTCTTGTTTGTAGAGTTTCGAGTCAAAAAATAGGCTTCAACACCTTTGAAGGGATTGATATCAGTGAACTCAGTCTTCACAACCCCTTGGGAATCTACGTACTTGAAGCATTGATGGAGAGTTGAAGGCACGATGTTATGCTCATGTATTCATGGTCTCCCGAGAAGGATGTTGTTGGATACGTCTGAGTTGATAACATAGAAGGTTGCCATGGTTCGAAGATCACCAATCTGAATCTTCAGACGAATTTTTTCCAGTGGTTTACTCTTTCCAGAATTAAAACCAACTATTGTAGTACTAGTGTAAGTCAAATCACTAGTAGGAATCCTCAAAGGTCTTAGCATACTCTGAAGAATAATACTAATAAAAGACCCAGGATCAATATAAATCCTGTCAATTTTAGTGGATTCAATATACCCAGTGTAGCACAAAGGTCTATCGTGCTTGTTATGCTTCAACAGCATATCTTCTTGTGTGAAGGTAATGTTAGGAATTGCCTCCATCACACTATGACATTTTGGGCACGACACTGGTATATTGTCAGGACTCTTGAGTTGAGCCAAGCATGAGTCTGCTTGTAGCAAGGCTTCACTCAAAGTCTCTCTGCTTTCTTTAGAAAGACGCAGTAGCTCGAATATAGAGAGTCTAGCCGGAGTATTGGCTAACTGGGCTAAGATATCAAATTTGTAAGGCTTCATCACCACCCCCTGATTTGAAGTAGATTTCAAGGGAACGTCAAAGCGTACTGCTTTCTGTTTCCCTTTTTCAATCACCGAGGGTTTAGCAGGAACAGGAGATGGTTGAACTGGGATCGTTTCTACAACATCCTCTACTTCTTTAGAAGATCCCTCGTAATCTTTGTAGTATTCTTTCCCAGATCTCGTACCAGCAAAGCTTTCTTCTTCAGAATCATGAGAAGGAAGTACCATATTGCAGGATTTAGTCTTCTTTTCCTTAGCCTTCTTCTTACGAGGATTTTTAAGAGGAAGCTCAGAACCCAACCCAACAGTGGATTTTTAACTTTGAATCTGTAAAGGAAGTCGTATTCCTTTATCAAAATTCAAACCCTCTACCTTTTGAAACTCATAACCCATCTTCTTCATGAGATGGACTAATTGTTGACTGTACAAGTGAATGGGTAGCGGACTTTCAATGGATGGTTGAACAAAAAAAGAAGAAGCAGAGATCTCTGTAATCACAGGAGAAAAAGAAGGCATAGAGACTTCCGAAGAAGGAGAAATAGGAATCTCTGTAACCATAGAAGAAGGAGGAATACTCGGGATACGAGGAAAGATCCCTATAAGAGCTTTCTCATAAGCAGCAAATACTTGTTGTGCCCTATATAAGGGAACAGTATTCATAGCTAACCACTGCTGATGAGTGAGTTTGAGCTTGGTAGGAGGAGTTGAACTTGGAGGACATATGTTCAAACCTTTCAGCCTATCCTCCAAAGGAATGCCATCCCAAAGATGATCCAAATCATCAGATCTGGAATAATCTAAGAAATCATGTTGCAGGTTTTAACTTTTCTACCTTTCTTGTATTTTAAAGTTTTATCTTCATCCTCCATTTCAGGTACTAAGTAAGGATGTACCCACATGATTTCACCATTCTTTAGTGTGAGAGGCAACAATCCTTCATTTTCTTCTCTGGCAGGCGGGATATTCACAATCTTCATAGTCGCCTTTGGAATAGGGACGATCCCATCTGGGACTTGCTGTGGAGGAAAATCTCCAAATTGAAGAGAAACCATATTGGTTGTGACCGTATGCTCATCGTTAGTTAAAGCGATGGCATTGGCATTTATCAGCTCCTAAATCTTCTTCTTCAGAATATAACAAGCCTTGGTAGGATGATTGATATATCTGTGATAGATACAATATTTGGGATTGTCAGTCAGATTCACCTCATTAGGCCTTTTTGGCTCCGGAATCTGGAGTTTGCCACTCTTCTCCAGACATTGGAATATCCCAGGGAAATCGCTCTCGTTAAAAGAATATTCTTCTTTTGGCTTAGAAGACTCCTGATTATTCGGTGTCATTTTATTTTTGGAAAGATTAACCATAAGAGTATCCTTTTCTTTCCCATTACGATTACCGATATTATTACCAGAAGAGCCTTTCTTTCTTTTGTCTTCTGAAGCGAAAATCATCCCGTGTTTCCGAGCCAATCTACCATTAGTCTCGGCTGAAACTGCCGTTATAATAAACGAGGCCCAATCTGTGAATTGGGAACCCGTAAAGACAGCAATAGATGGTCGCAGATTCATCTTGCACGTATCAATCAGTGCTAAATCTGGCATATCTGGAGGCATCTTCAGAGTTTTCTGTCGAAAACGTTCAATGAACGTCCGAATATCTTCCTTCTCCTTTTGTTTAATTTCTATTAAGGAAGACATGTTCATGTCCATGCCTCCTTCATAGAAGCGGGAGAGAAATATTGCTTTAAATTCGTCAAAAGACGAAATGCAATTGTCAGGTAAACTACGATACCAATCGTAAGCTGAACCTGTTAAGCACCCGATGAACACTCGAGTCAGAAGAGCATCATTTTTCTGCAGATGCACAATCATAATATCAAAGTAATTGTTATACTGACTAGGAGAAGCCTTTCCATCAAACAATACCATTGATTGTGGCTTGAATTTCGGAGAAAAAGGTACATCATTCCAATGAGGAGGATAATATTGCTTAATCCCTAACCTCTGGAGTTGATCTTTGTGCTTCAAAACTTCAAACTGTGCTTTTAGTTCGCGCACTGCTTGAATAGCTTCACTGGTTTGAGGAAGCACATTAGATTTTATAGTTATTGGATGTACCGTGACCCCCACTGGAGGTGGTACATCTTCTGGAATGATGGGATCTGGAGATGCAGAATTTTGATTAACAGCGGGCTCTTGATTATTCAAAGGTATGTCAACCCCTTGACTATCTTGAGTTTGTGCTGCTACTTGTACCGGTGTTACTACTGCCGGCTGAGGGGTCTGCTGAGTCATTATTATCTGGTGCATGCTTTGCATCATGGTCAGCATGTCCTTTAGTGATTGCTCAACGGCAGTGAGACGTTGTTCTGTATTAGTAGGTGACGTCTTCGGTTCATCTCCAATAGCAAAAGATTCAACCTCTCTTGAAGATACAGAAGGATTGGTATAGAGGTATGAATCGACACTATCAGTTTCAGACTCAAAATATTGGGTACCCCCAGCTTCTGAATCAGAAGTCTGCAACTGTCTTTTTCTTCTTGATCGAGTATTCTGATATACTCCTTCAAAGGAATCAAGAAATCTGTTAAACTGTTGTTGACCAGGAGTCTGTGAAGAGTTGCGTCTTGGACGTCGTCCTCCGTTAGTATGAGATGCCATATTAACTGAGGCATATAACAACTCCTGTTCTTGATTTTCAACTGATTGCTGATCATTGTAGCCTAACCGATCAAAAACTGACCGTTTAGACGTCGAACAGCAACACTTAATTACAATCTGGTGACACTCACAATGGTGCTCTTCTTTTGGGAGTGTCACAGGAGATTGTCTGTCTTTACGCTTTTGTACAAGCAACTCGCGTAAATCAGAAGGAGTAGAGGAAGCAGTCTTCTTTATTATGTTTGGGACAGAAAGACGTTTAGTCCCTTGTGTATAAAGAAGATTACTTGCTGCATTAGCAGAACCAAGCTGTACATTTTTATGCGCTTGGAGTTGCGTGCATAAATCCTAAGATTTTTTAGCACAAAAAACTCCATCAGCATTACGCGTAATTTGTAGGTTTGGTACCTTGCGTAAAGCAGTGTAAGAAGGCTATTGGTAAAAAACCAAAGTTTTACCAATAATGTTTTTACGCTGGTTGCGTGCAGGTACATTCACTTTAGATGTAAAGAAATCATTATGAATTTTATCTATACTGTCACAGACAGGAGATTTACCCTTACGCGTAGAGCGCAAAACATGAGTATCTGCCACGTCACAGACGGAAGATTTTCTTTTACGCGTGGAACGTAAATTTTGTGTGTCTACAGCGTCACAGACGGAAGACTTATTTTTGCGCTCGAAACGTAAAGTATTGGGGTATACCACGTCACAGACGGGAGACTTGTTTTTATGCACAGAGCGTAACTTTTGGTTTTTACGCACTGGGCGTAATACCTCATTTTTATGCGCTGGGCGTAAAACTTGGAAATCTTCTTCGTCACCGACAAGAGATTGGTTTTTACGCTCAGGGCACAATACTGAGGCTGTCTCGTTACAAACGGGAGCCTGGTTTTTACGCCCGCGGCGCATCGCTGAAGTAGAGACTGCCACATCACTGATGGGAGTCTCCACAACAGGAGTAGGAAGGATGCCTTTGCCTTCAGAGACAACAGGGAGATCCGAGGATGGTTTGGACTTAGGAATCCAAACTTTTTGCGCCTTCCGCGATTTCTGAACATTGGAGCAGTGAGCACTACCCCCAGTCCTGAGCATTTCTTCGTAGGCAGTCTGGTCGAAGTGCACAACCAGAGTCTTCTTGGTCGATCCGACCAACGAATCATCATATTGAGCAATTGCCTTCTCGTCAGAGGAGAAGGTCTTCCCCAGCAGAGTCGCCATTTTGTTTCACTTAACAAAATGCCTAAAAATTGGCTTTTGAAAATAAAACGAGAAAAAGTACAAGAAGTACAAATTGTTCTGGGAAGTATTGCTATGAAAGTCTGATATGAAGGCGATCACTTTGTTCCTTGGACCATACGATGATGATGAAGAATACTGCTAGAAAATGAACAGCCGAAAGATCTAAGTCACCAGAAAGGTATCGACGCACTTGGACACTGATGACGAGGTCGAATGCTTTCCTGCTTTGCTTCACTCTGTTCTGGAAGAAAAGTTGAAGAAGAATGCTCTGGAAAATCAAAGTCTCTGGGCTCTGATCTCTGTATACTCTCTTGATGCTGTCTATGTGAAAAATAAGTCTATTTATAGACTTTTACATTTGTGCGTAAAAAGCAACCTAATCCAGTCTTTACGCTAGTAACCGTCACCCACGATGGAAGTCACCCTCTGTGCATGTTGACACGTGTCCCATTATTTCATCAAAATAATAGGGAGCACGTACACACATTCTTCAATAAGTGTGACATGATAGCCACGTAGACAAATCACGTTTTAAAGTAGTCAGGAATGATCGGGCGTAAAAATAACCCAAAATATGCCCTGAGCGTAAAGTGGCAAATTGGCGTAAAAACAACTCAAAATAAACTTCCCAGCGTAAAGTGGCTAAAATAGCCTTGAGCGTAAAACTTAGCCCAAATAGACTTTACGCTCACAATAGCTTTGAGCGTAAAAGCTCGAATAACTATAGTGCGTAAAAAGAAGTAACTTTATTGAGCGTAAAATAGCCTTCTCTGCACACCACACAACAAGTATCGGGTTTGGTGAAAATCCGATCTTCTCGACTTCTGTGTTTGCATGTTGTCAGCAAAATTATTCTGTCAAATCAAATCTTCTGCATTAAATACGGCCTGACAGTTTGTCCAGGTGTAAAATTCAATGAACTGCCTTGGCGTAAAGTAGCTCGTATAATATCCAATACAAATAGCCCTGGCGTAAAAATAGCTCACATAGAGAGTTGCTTGCATAAAGTCCTCAATTCCTTTGACTTAGTCCACAAACCACTTTTACGCTCCTACATCCGTCCAAATTGATTTGATCAATGCCGCAAGGTGTTATCGTTTACCAAGCTCAGCGATCGAGTCAGATGGCCATCTAAGTTCCTGGCCGATCAGACTCGGCGCAAGCATATTGTGAAGTCCGTCGCCTATTGAAAGCGGGGCGCTACATAATATACCACTAAGAAAAGTTTCGTCCCGAAACTTAAGAACAGGGATTTGACCTTAATTTAGGCAAACAACGAATATACTTCTCCTTCATCTCTGCTTCCATTTCCCACGTCGACTCTTCAATTGAGTGGTTCCGCCAAAGCACGCGGACCAAGGACATCGTCCGATTTCGTAATACCTTCTCCTTATGGTCCAAGATTTGAATAGGCTCCTCCGAGAAAGACAAGTTAGTACGTAGCTCCAACTGATCGAAGCTAACCATGTGACTTGGATCGTGCACCTATTTTTGAAGTTGTGAAATATGGAAAACATCATTCACATCGGCCAAGACAGGAGGTAGTGCGAGCCGTTAAGCTACCGTTGCAAC
Organism: Iris pallida; assembly: GCA_029216955.1. NCBI lineage: Eukaryota > Viridiplantae > Streptophyta > Magnoliopsida > Asparagales > Iridaceae > Iris > Iris pallida. The sequence goes on from JANAVB010045020.1 coordinate 2,584,432, forward strand.
TCGTTCGATTATCTCGAAGGGGCCTACAAATCTCGGGCTCAACTTGCCTTTAACGCCGAAACGCATCACACCACACATGGGCGTCACTTTCAGAAATACATGGTCCCCGACCAGAAACTTTAGCAGTCGTCGGCGAAGATCTACGTAACTCTTTTGTCGACTTTGCACGATACAGAGTCTATATCGAATCAAGCGAACCTTTTCGATGGCCTGCTCTACCAGTTCTGGTCCAAGCACTTGTCGCTCTCCGACTTCGTCCCAGCATATTGGTGAACGACACTTCCTCCCGTAGAGCGCTTCATATGGAGCCATCTGAATGCTCGACTGATAACTGTTGTTATACGTAAACTCTGTAAGCGGCAAATGCGTATCCCAACTAGTCTTTAGATCGATCGCACACAAACATAACATATCCTCTAAGATTTGGTTTACCCTCTCCGTTTGACCGTCTGTCTGGGGATGGTACACAGAACTAAAGTTTAGTTTGTTCCCCATCGCCGCTTGTAGGCTCATCCAAAAATGCGATAGGAATCGTCCGTCTCTATTCGAAATTATTGAGGCCGGTACCCCGTACAGTCGAACAATCTCAACAACATAGATTTGCGCTAACCGATCGACGCTCCATCCTACTTTAATTGCGATGAAGTAAGCCGACTTGGTCAATCTATCAACAATGACCCAAATCGCATCATTCCCCCGCGACGTCTTCGAAAATCTGACAATAAAATCCAATGAGATGTTGTCCTACTTCTACTCGGGAATGGCGAGGTTCTGTAGCTCCCCGTCTGGCCTTTGGTGTTCCGCCTTCACTTGCTGACACGCCATGCACTATGACACGAATCTAGCCACGTCTTTCTTCATGTGCCGCCACCAAAAGTTTGTGTGCAAGTCTTTGTACATCTTGGTGCTTCCAGGATGTAACGAATACTTCGCATAATGTGCCTCCGTCAGAATTTCTTTTCTGAGTTCGGCAGTTTTAAGAATGCAGAGCCTTTCCTTTAGTCGCATCGTCCCGTCTTCATCTTCGTCTTCCACAAAATCAGTCGCCCTTCCTGTTAAAATCAGCTCGTACATCTTCTTCAGGAATGAATCGTCCTTCTGTGCGGTCTTTATTTTGCTAAGCAGGCTCGATCCTTACTTCAACTGAGCTAGGTGCAGGTGTCGATATTCAATTCCGAGTTCGATACCCATTGCTTCAAGGTCTCGCCGTATCTCTTTATTTGTGGCCAGTGATCCCATAAACATTTTGTTAAGCGCGTCGGCTATAACGTTTCCCTTGTCCGGCATGTACTCGATCGTTAGCTCATAATCTTTTATGAGTTCGAGCCAACGTCGCTGCCGTAGGTTAAGATTTCATTGCGTAAACAAGTATTTCAGGCTTTTATGATCTGTGTAGATTCTGCACGCCACACCATAGAGGTAGTGCCGCCAGAGCTTCAACGCAAACATGATCGCCGCCAATTCTAGGTCGTGCATCGTGTAGTTTTTCTCGTGCTGCTTCAACTGCTGTAAAGCGTAGGAGATGACTTTATCTCTCTGCATGAGTACGCACCCGAGGACAGTTCCCGATGCATCGATGAATATCTGAAAGCCTTCTGGACCATCTGGAAGTGTAAGGATTGGAGCTGAGACGAGCCGTTGCTTCAACTCTTGAAAGCTGGATTCACAGTCGTCACTCCATTCAAATACTACTCCCTTCTGGATGAGGTGAGTCAGAGGCGACGCTAGTTTTGAAAAGCTCCACACGAATCTTCGGTAGTAGCCTGCTAAGCCCAGGAAACTCTGAATATCGCTAGCCGAGGTAGGTTATTTCTAATCTACCACCGCTTCAATCTTCTTTGGGTCCACCGCAACACCTTCGGCAGAGATTATATGTCCGAGGAATGTCACACTACTCATCCAGAACTCGCATTTACTCTGTTTGGCGTATAATTTGTTTTTACGCAGAATTTACAATACCGTCTTCAAGTGTTCTGCATGCTCTTCTCGATTCTTTGAGTAGACAAGGATATCGTCGATGAAAACGACTACAAATTTATCGATTTGGGTTGAAAGACTTGGTTTATCAGATCCATGAAAGCGGCTGGGGCATTCGTCAAACCGAATGGTATGAATAGGAATTCGTAATGACCATATCGAGTACGGAAGGCAAACTTCGATATGTCGTCAGACTTGATCTTCAAATGATGATAGCTTAAACGAAGATCGATTTTTGAAAATACTGTCGTGCCTTGCAGTTGGTCAAACAAGTCATCGATTCGTGGCAGGGGATACTTGTTCCGCACGGTCGCCTTATTGAGTTCACGATAGTCGATGCATAGCCGCATCGATCCATCATTCTTCTTCAAAAATAGTACGAGACCTCTCCATGGAGAGACATTAGGGCGAATAAATTTGCGGTCTAGCAACTCTTGTAATTGCACCTTCAGCTCCTTATGTTCTGCTGGAGCCATTCGGTAAGGTGCTTTTGATATCGACCGTGTATTCAGAAAGGTGTCGATGCTGAATTCTATTTTTCGATCCGACGGCATCCCGGACATCTCGTCAGAAAAACGTCGAGAAAATCTGCCACAAAATTGGTCTGTATTGTGTTTGTATTATCCTTCCACGTGCCTTGAACTGATGCCAAGTATCCCGCACAACCAGAACGCAGCATACGCCTCGCTGAAATTGTCGATACCATCATTGCCGTCTTCAAGACCGTACCGCACGAATATGATGACTCTGTCTCGCTAGGAAGACGAAACACCACTCTCTTCTCTGCGCACTCGATCGTCACATGACAAGCGCCCAACCAATCCATGCCCAGGATTATGTCATACTCTTTGAAGTCTAGTACGATGGCATCCAAGGATAGATTTTTTCCTTCGATGCAAATGTGGCCATCCCTAAAAATAAAGTTCGCAGGCATATCAACTCCCGACGGAGTGCTAACGCTAATGTCTATATCTAGTGATTGTATGGTTATTTTTTTTTCTTTCGCATAATCAGCAGATATAAAACTATGCGTCGTACCCGAATCGAATAGTACTCGAGCAGGTATATTTTTGTAGAGTAATATACCTGTTACAACAGTATAGGATGCGAACGCCTCATCCCGAGTTAATGCATAAAGTCGGCCTTAAGCTCCGTGGTATTGATTCTGCGGGTTGACGGGCACCGTATTTGCGCCTTGCAGGATAGGCGCTTTATGCTGATTCGGAACGTTCCTTGGTGGGTTGTGTTGATTCGGAACATTTTTCGGGCAATATGTAACTATATGGCCTACCTCGCCACACTTGTAGCAAGATCTCGTGATGCAATCGGTGGTTTGGTGCCCACGCCTACCGTATCTATTGCAGTGTTGTCCGCCATCGCCTCGGTTATCAAATGTGTTCGGATGTTTTGATACTTCCGATCCCCGACGTCGTTAGGACGCTTGTTGAAGTGGTTACGGACGACAAGCACGACTCTATTCGACATACGGCCAAAGACACGCTCACTATCGAGAGCGGCATCGTAGGATTCACGGTATGTTCGGCACCTTTGATTCACAACATCCTTTCGCAGTTCGTCATTTAGGCCTTGTTGGAAGCGTTCACACCATGCTTCTTTGTTGGACAGGAAGGCGCCGATAAACTTTGCGAGTTTCGAGAAGCTCGAGTCATAATCGTCGACCGACATATTTCCTGTCGCAACATCATGAACTCGTCTTCTTTTTTACGACGGACGGTGCGAGGAACGTACTGTTCGAGAAAAGCTTCCTTGAACATTTTCCAGGAAATCGTGGTGTCCGTATCGGCTTCGTAGATTTCCTCCTTCTTAGCTACCCACCAGTCGTAAGCCCTCAGTTGCAGCTTAACACCGTACAAGTTACCCTCTGGGACCCTTCAATGCTAAGCAAATTAAACAAGTCCTCAATCTCTGCGAGCCACCCCACTATCACATCAGGCTCTGCTCGACCGTTGAATTTTGGTGGATTCATTTTGCGGAACTCCTTTGCTTTGAACAAGGAAGAAGAATTTATCATTTGCGGTTGAGCTTCTTCCTCGTCTTCATCTTGAATATCTTGCTTCTCCTTGGGTACCACGACTATTGCCTTGGTATTGCCCACCACCTTGTTCACTATCTCAGTTAGGGCGTCCATCTGCTTCTGCTGCGCATCAAATTGGGTCTTGATTTGCATTTGAAGCTGTTACTGCTGTAGTTCCATCAACTGTAGCATTTTATCCATAGTCGTCTCGCTAGGGCCAGTACTCTTTGTGCTCGACGTACTATCCACGGTTTGGGTTGTTGTGCCGGGATGGTTCTTGTTTTTCTTAGTCATTCCTACAAAACATAGTAAACCCGTTAGTATTTTTTAAAAATATTTACAGGCCTACCTGTATGGAACTTTTATTTTACGCAGCATGTCGACAAGCATTTCAATCGAGCCATCGCAACGAACATTCCAACAATGAAACATCTTTCGAAAATCCGAGAAAACATAACTGTGCTCTGATACCAATTTGTCATGCCCCGAGTCGACAAACCGTTCGTTCCCGGTGTTATTTTGCCGAATCGATCGTCCTCGCTAAGTAGTGATGCCGTACGAGTCTGGAATTGCACTCGTACAAGGCAAAAATGTTACGTTAATTTTTATATTGAAACGCCAAGTTGAAACTTCATAAATCACATCAAAATGAGATGCAGTATAGGAAGATAGAAATATGCTTTTCATTCAAAGCTTGCAACGAAGTGCAAGTCGTAATTACCTTGGATGTTGTTGCGGCTACATTGATTGAAAACAAAAAAAAACATACTCGATAAGCTGCCTGAACTAACACTTGTCGTTCCATACATTCGCCCCTTTATACATAAGCCGTCGATTGAATTGGCTTCAAAATACTTCAGCATAGGAAGAGCTTCAAAACGCCTCTCCGCACTTCAGGTTCAGTTTAGAGCACCCGCCGCACCTGGGGAAGTTAGGGGAGGGGATTAGCACACTTGCTAAGTGGACGAGATGAACCCACTCTTCTAAACCGACTCTGCTTGTTACGGTAGGCATGCTTTAGAGTTGTCTTTCTATTTAGAACTAAATGAATTCAGTTCATACCGATAGCCATCTTTGAAGTAATAAAGCCTACAATAAGACATAGCAATTTATCCCCTTTCTTACCACGGCCGTGCTCGTCCTTGCATAAAAACAAAGATAATACTTACTACCTACATAAGACAATATGTGAGCATGCTACTATCTTATATGCGCGGTCATTGATGTTACACACCACGTAGGACTATCTCAACGGTATTTCGGCCCGTTCAGTCTAGGTTGCAAGCCTGAATGACGGTCCCGCAATGCATCAGTACCGAAGCACGATTATTCATTCCTTCTAGGTCGATTCAATATCGATGCCCCGGATACCGATTCGAGGAAAATCAACTTGTGCACAAGCTGTCCATGACCATGCCAATGCGTGAACAGTTTAATATATGCAAACAGTTTTATATAGCGCGGACAGTATTGAACGACATTATCATTTCTTCCAACTCATGCAACGATTCATTTTCCCCAAGCCGTACTCTCGATTTAGCGTCCCGTGGGCACCAAATTGTCCGAGGCATCATAACCCATAATCGAAGTTTCATATTATTTTGCAGCACGTAAAATAGTCTATCTTTTTACTAGAACCTTAAACATCTTGTTTACGTGAGAAACTTGTATTTTTCAGAGTAGATTACTCTAAATCGATACGTTTTTCTCGAGTTCTTGACCTTAGTGGATTGGCATGCATTTAACTTGGCATCGTCGATTTAAATGAATTTGAGGCAAAGGAATTTTGTTTGCGGGACAAAGTAGAAAAGAAGGGGCTGAATCACCCACCAAGTTCTATGATCGTGCCGACCGTCAAAGCGCTTCGCAATGTTCAAGCTTTAGTTACGCGAGCTCCTGTAATGGCACCAACACCTTGTTAGGATTCCTTCCTTTTCCTTTGCTTCAAAATTTATAGATTGTATCCATAAAAACGATGCGAAAGTACTTCATCATAATCCAGCGGCAAAAGCTCCAAGAAAACCAAACAGCGGTCCGGTCCCGTCGAAGGGACTCTTATATAGAGCTCACTCGTCGAGACGTAGCCCACTGCATCTAGGACTTATTCTAATAGAAGTCGTTCTATTAGTTGGATCGATTCTCGTAACGTCTGTCCAAATCGATTTGATCGATGCCGCAAGGTGTTATCGTTTACCCAGCTCAGCGATCGAGTCAGATGGCCATCTAAGTTCCCAACCGATCCGACTCGGCACAAGCATATTATGAAGTCCGTCGCCTATCGAAAGCTGGGCGCTACACGTGTGATGAAGCGTCGATAACCTGCATGGTGATATCGACATTCTCTGCTCGATGAATGCTACATTTCCGATACGAAGGCTACTTGGCGTCCGTTTGAGACATGCAATAGGATGGTGTAGATGCAGATCAAACCGATGTTGTGGCAGAATTTCCAGACTTGTCCCGGACGAGCTACCCGGCATGCCACCCGATCGAGTAATTTAGTTCACTATCGCCACCTTCTCCAACACTCTACCAATTTTTAAGGTCCCGTACAGAATGGCCCCTGCAAAATTAAAAGAACTTAAAGTACAATTACCAGAATTACTCGACAAAGGGTTCATTCGTCCTAGCGTCTCGCCATGGGGTGCACCTGTACTGTTTGTCAAGAAGAAAGATGGGTCGATGCGGCTCTGTATCTACTATCGAGAAATGAATAAAACTAACATTCAGAACTAGTACCCCTGTCCCGCATCGACGATTTGTTTAATCAGCTCCAAGGTGCTACGGTGTTTTCGAAGATTGATCTTAGATCGGGTTTTCACCAGCTTAAGGTCAAGCCAGGGGACATGTCGAAGTCTGCCTTTCGCACTCGTTACAGCCATTACGAGTTTTTGGTAATACCATTCGGCCTGACAAATGCTCTTGCCGTCTTCATGGATCTAATGAGTCGGGTGTTCCGTCCGTTCCTCGATAAATTCGTAGTAGTCTTCATAGACGATATCCTCGTCTACTCGAAAGATCGAGAACAACGTGCAGAACATCTGCGGACCGTACTCCAAATCCTCCGAGATAATCAGTTGTTTGTAAAGAGGAGCAAATGTGAGTTCTGGTTGAACAACGTATCTTTTTTTGGGCACATCATCTCCGCTGAAGGCATTTCAGTTGATCCGAAGAAAGTTGAGGCAGTTGTTGATTGGAAACAGCCCGCGTCTGTCAGTAAAATTTGAAGCTTCCTCGATTTGGCAGGATATTATAGATGCTTCGTGAAGGACTTCGCGAAGATCACATCGCCCTTGACTCGCCTCATCCAAAAGGGAGTCACATTCGTATGGTCAGATAACTGTGAAGCTTCATTTCAGGAGTTAAAATAGCAGCTCGTTTTGGCCCAGATACTCGCCCTTCCTGAAGGGACCGAGGGATTTCAAATCTTCAGCGATGCTTTTGGCCAGGGTTTAGGATGTATGCTCATGCAGCAGGACAAGGTGATATCTTTTGCTTCCAGACAGCTCAAGCCGCATGAGAATAACTATCCCACTCATGACCTAGAATTAGCGGCAATTGTGTTCGCATTGAAGTTGTGGCACCACTATCTTTTTGGCATGGCATGAAGGATTTATACAGACCACAAGAGCCTCAAATAACTCTTTATCCAGAAAGAACTGAATTTGCGGCAGAGGTGATGGCGGAAACTGATTAAAGACTACGACTTGTCGATCGACTATACGTTGGGCAAAGGAAATGTTGCGGTAGATGCACTGAGTCGGAAGTACATAGCTTCACTATCCATCAATAGTCGACTGCTGTATGACTTGGATGGAGTGGGCATAGAACTCCGAGTTCGATTTGTGGGTGCGAAGCGGGCGCAACTGCGGTTAGAACCAAGCTTATTGGAGAAGATCAAGTCTGCTCAGAAGGATGATCCATACCTGGAGAAGATGCGAAAGCTGATATTAATAGGAAAGGCGTCTGACTTTGCAGAGGACGAGTCGGGAACATTGCAAGTGAGGGAAAGGCTATGTGTATCGGATAACCCAGAACTTAGAAAGGAGATAATGTCGGAAGCGCATTATGCTAAATATTTCTTGCATCCTGGCAGCACCATGATGTATAAGGACCTCCGTATTATCTTTTGGTGGCACGACATAAAGAGAGATATTGTACTCTTCGTGCCACAATATATGGCCTGTCAGCAGGTAAAAGCTGAGCACCAACGACCAGGTGGGGAGATGCAGAACCTTGCCATTTCAGAATGGAAATGGGATCACGTCACTATGGACTTTGTTGTTGGATTGCCGAAGACGCCGCGGGGGAACGATGCCGTCTGGGTCATCGTCGATCGATTAACCAACTCAGCACACTTTATTGCCATTAAATTCACTTGGAGCGTCGATCACCTTGCTCAGATCTATCTTGATAAAATAGTTCGGCTGTACGGGAATTTAGTATCAATTGTCTCAGATCGGTATGGACGATTCGTGTCACACTTCTGGTGCAGTCTTTAGTCAGCAATGGGGACCAAGTTGAAGTTTAGCTCAACATATCATCCTCAGACCGATTATAGTATCCCGCTCCACGAAGGCACTAGATAAATAGAGAGATCAAATTTTTGGCTCTACAACAGAAGACGATTGTTCTGGGTGAGTGGACAAAGGCTTATTTTATGATTCGCTTATGCCTATTAAGAATCTGATTTTTTTTATTTAAGGCTTTTGTTAATAACAAGATGGTAAATCATTGAGTATGCTTATAAGAGAATTCACATATTGCCATGCTAAAACAAGAAACAGAGATAATATGATGACTTGCTAAGAAATGAACGTTGCCTTAATCAAGAGAACCTTTCCATGCTGATAATAAGAGAAATGAGATGCTTTCATATGTCTATCGTATGCTATCAAGTATGTTTCAATGCTTAATGATATTGAACGCAAAAGTTTATAATGCTGGATAGATTGCTATTGTACAAGAGTTGTCTGAAAAGAGATAATATGGCTTGTCCGTATAGAGAAAAGAAGATGATACCGCTTGTCCATATAAAAAAAAAGTAGAGCTACTGGCTCGATTATATGAAAAAGAAGAGATAAAGATAGAATGTCTGCTGATCGAATGATGAATTGTTAATAAGAGTTTAATTGATAGACGTTGCATTCATAGAGTCGGTTCGGACAACTTGAGCTTAAGGATGTAATCTCTCGATCGGTTCTAGGGCGCTGGAATCGATCGGCCTAGGAGGGAACATGATATCCTGGGACTAGAAGTCCCCGCGATCAGGGGCAGTCAGTCTATTGGTGAGATAGGCTAGAACATCCCAACTGCTAATAATGGGAACACCCATGGGCCATCATGTAGATAGGTATCGATTGGTGAAGAGCTGAACCCTGAGCCGCAGCTGCTAGTATGTGCGTTATCAATACAAAGTTGAATCCTTGGGATACAGCTGCTAGTCTACGCATGTATTAGAGCAGAGCTTAGCCTTTAGTCACAGCTGCCAATCAGATTGTATGAGTCGGTAACTGTGTTGGTAAGAGGTATAAATGCAGAGGCGAACAAGAGGAATGCTGGTTATATTATGTTTATGCTAATCTTTGTCTTGTGTAGGGATAATTATCCGCTATGGGTAAGAATCACTGAGAAGTGATATATATGTGTTGCTTAAGTTTTCTATATGAATTGCTTGCAGACATTAATCTATTACAAAGAAATGCAACGTCCCATTAAAGAAAAGATGTGATATCGTGCTTATAATTGTCCCTACGAGCGGCTCGAATAAGAGAAATGATATAGCTCATGAAACATGTTGCATACTACACAAGAATTGAACAGTCCCTTGTATGCTTGAAACAAATAAACTGTGGTTTTTCAAAGTTGTTTTCAAAAGAGATGTAAACTGACCCTGTAATGCATGAAATGAACATAGGTAAAAGTAGCAAGATCACATCACAAGAAATATTTTCTCACCAAATAAATAGTGATCGTTTCAGACAAATGTTTCCTTTTGTTCACAATCACCAGTACGCTGATATACTGATCCATCATCAGTCTGCACGCAGGTGCATGACACATTGGGAAGGATAATCCGAAGCGATAGCCCCTGTCTCATCCTCAGGAGCCAGAAATTAGAAGAGATGCCAAAAGATGGACATCTGTATGCAAAGAGTTGGTTTTGTATATGTCAAGATCCGCACCCAGTGTAAGGACACGAGATGTGGGTACGTCCAGCCTACGTCGCAGTGTCGACGGTAGAACGCTATCCTGGGTCCAACATCTAATACAATCTAGGAAATACTCCAAATGGAGAATGATATATAAATGGTACAACTCAATCACAATAACTAAGATAGGATGGAAGAAAGATAATCACAACAGAGAGTCACAGTATGAATATAAATTCCGGTGTAAAACCACACCATAACAAGTCTCAATACAATCACAAAGTCTCATAACTAAATGATAATATAAGTCTAATCTAACTCAAGGCAAGTCCTCAGCGACTACTGGATCCTGCTGAGGGTCCAGGTCACCTGTGTCAACTAGGCCTGCTCCATAGTAAGTGTCACAGCAATCCTCATCATCTGTAATATTTCAACAGGTACTGTAAAAGAGAGCATGATATAAGAAAATAGATATACATGATATAATAAGAGAACTGAACTATCTACGTGGTATAAAGCACAATCTGGTTATGTAAACTGGCTTAGGTTATATATAACTTAAATCTAGTTTGGAGTTGCACATGAAAAGGGTGTAGATTACATAACCAAATAAATATTCCCCCTGCCCCAATCAGTATACAAGGATATGTCCAGGTTATGTTATTACACATGAAAGTAGTGCGTCAAATGGATAGCTAGTCCACATGCACACTGGATTATATATGAAGGCTCACATGATCATGAGTGTACATGAATGTCACATGAGTATACATGAATAAGTACGAATACAATAAGTAGACGATGCACATGATAAAGTACATGAGCACAATATACCCGATGTATCCGAAGGGATAACATCGCATGAAGAGATCCATATAGTACTAATCCATGATATATCGTGACAGCAACAAGTAAACTAGTCTATAACAAGTAAATATGTCCAAACAAGAATGAAACGGTCAGAGAATGTACTCGCCTGACAATATGAGCTGTTGATGAGGATGTGTAACTGTACTGGAGGGATGTAAACCTGTTTAAAACAACCACAAGTCACAACAAGGTCTAACATATCATAAGGAAAGCCTACGATACAATTCTACATGATTCTAGGTCCTTCTAGGTCAAAGTCAACCCTTGGTCAACTCTGGTCAAACCTGGTCAACTCTGGTCAAACCTAGTCAACTCAAGTTCAACTAGTCCGTTTACTAATTTCTAGGTCATACACAAGTTTTCAGGTCATTCGGAGTTCGTTTGAGTTGATTTGGATCAAGTTTGACCCAAAGTTGGCTTTTGTCAACTTGATCAACTTGTCGACCAATTCGACCAAACTAGGCTCCTAACGACGATCCTAATCTGTCCCAACACTTCCTATAGTCATATCACAAGCAATTATTACATTACCTATATTTATATATTCATCACAAGTATATATATAGAGGATGAGGGAGGTGAGGTGCCACCCTATGGAGGGTGTCTACTTGTCACCCCCTACATGCTATCATCATGCACCCATGTGCTTGATGATAGCATGGGGGGGTGACAAGTAGACACCCTCCCATGAGGTGCCACCCTACCTCCCTTATTCTCTCTCTCTCTGTCTCTCTCTCTCTCTCTCTCTCTATATATATATATATATATATATATATATATATATATATATATATAAGTTATGTAAAGAAACATGGTTGTGAGTGTGAACGATGATGAAGGGCTGCTGGTTATGAGTCTCAAATCTGAGAAGACAGATTAGAATGTGACTACAAGAGTATTCCATGTACAAAATACTACAATCAATAGCAAACTATATATAAAAATATATATATATATATATATATATATATATATATATATATATATATATATACATATAGGCATATTTATAGATGTGTGCATATACGATGTGTATAAACCAACGAGGGTCGATCTCAAACCTGGAGTGAGTTCCCAGAACTGAGATCAAGGCCTCGACACCTTACTTTAGCATATTTTAGAAATTAGACATAATAGGAATTAATATATATATATATATATATATATATATATATATATATATATATATATATATATATATATATATATATATATATATATACAATCAATAGGTAAAACACCATAAATGCATAAAAATGGTTAGAAAATATGAATTACACCCAAGAGTCAATTCCTACAAGTCTCAAACAGCGTTCAAGGACCAAAAACTCAGAAATTATCGCAATAAAACTCAGTAATCAAATTATCACAAAAATATCAAATTTCAATTTCAAGAAAAATCTCATTTTCACAAAACGACCCAAAACTCAAAATAATCCAAATTAACCCACGAAACATGGCAAATACGTCGGCCCCGACATGTGGGACGTGCTCGGGTATTCTCGGGGTCGAAATCGGGTCCGTATCGTGTCCAGCGAACGAGTATCGGGAAACCCGATACGCGCGTGAACCGAATCGATGCGAACCCGATTTCTCGCTCGTTTCTGATCCAACTCTCGTGAAACCTCGCGTACACCTGGGAGTACACATCTCCGACCTACTGGCCGAGTTAGTGTGCCGCCATGTTTCGTGTCTGACACGCATGCAGAGCGCGTCCGCGTGCGGGTGTGTGCGCGTGCACAGCCCCGTGCACAGCATCGTGCACGCGTGTCATCGAGTCTAGGGACTCGTGTATCCCACCTCGTGTCTCGTGTTCGTGTCGTAGGCTAGGGTAGGTATAGGGATACACGTTGGACACCCTGAATCGTGTCCATACGTCGTGTCGTGTCCGCACGAACGTAGTTTCAGCGGCGGCTGTCCCGCACGTGCGCGCGTATGGCCGATCAGTGCCGACGTGATTTCTCCCTCATTTTACGATGAAACTTCACAAAACTTTGGGAGCATGATCTCAGTCATGGCCCCCACCTACACGTCAATTTTCATGCGACCACGTGGCCTGTGCGTCGAGGAATCACCCCCGAGCAGCAGGGCACGCGTGCGGCCTAGCGTACAGCACGTTCGTATCCTATTTGGACACATACACTAGTCTAATTCGTGTCGAAACTTATGGGGTCATGATCCTCGTGTATAGGGCTACCAGAATATATAAATAGATCCAGCAAAAATTAGAATTAAAATTATTGCGACATTTTATAAACACCTTCAAATATTAACCGACACATGTCCGATACGGACACCAAATGAATACAAAACTGGACGAAATTGGTCCTACAGGTCAGGCGTACCTAGATGCACACTACCATGAAGAAAAATCAGGAAAAACAATACAAGAATAGGATTTACCTATTGTGAGTCAAAGATTTCAATACAAAGGACTCCCCGAGCGCTCCAACGATCGAGTACCCTCGAGCAAACGCCTCCACCACCTTGATAGCAATGCTCCAGCAAGATTCTCTCCTTCCTACGAGAACAATGGACTTCATTTGGGGAGAAACGGACTCCGAATACAAAAGTTAGGATTTTGGAGAGTGGGAAACTAGGGTTTTTTTTTAGGCTACAAACTTCAACACAAGAGGAAGGGGGCTGCCTATGGCCAGCCAGGTATAGAGGGGGTTAGGTTTAGGTAACACATGGGCCTAGGCTCCCTAAGTTGCTAGTAAAGCCCAAGTCAAAAGGCTAACTAGAAAAATAGCTAAAAAATTAATTAAATCATTCTAAAAATAACTAATAAATTCTAAATTAAATCTAATGATAAAGAATCTAAATCTAATATGGCATCAGGGTTCTAGTCATGGTTGGCTAAGTTAAACCCATCAAGACTACTCAAACAACAAACCAAACCACATACCATCATGAATTCAATAAATTAATGAAATAATCTAAAATTACAAAATGACTAAAATACCCTTGAAATGAAAAAGTGGGTGTGACAAGTCTACCCCCCATAAAATAATTTTGTCCTCAAAATTAAAGACAAAACTGAATAGACAAGAATGATAGAAAGTCATACCTCAAGATTGGAAAAGATAAGGGTATTGCTCGCGCATCTCATCCTCCCTCTCCCAGGTAGACTCACCTGGAGAGTGATGCCTCCATGCTACGCGAACTAAGGATATCGTCTGGTTCCTCAGCACATTCTCTCGTCGATCCAGAATCTCCACAGACTGATCTGGATAACTGAGAGTAGGGCCCACCTCAATCTCGGAATGATCCAGTACATGGCTGGGATCTGCCACGTACCGTCTCATCTACGACACGTGAAATACGTTGTGGACTCCCTCTAATGCAGGGGGCAAGTCCAGTCTGTATGATACGTCATCGACTCTTCCGCTGACAACGAAAGGTCCGATGAAACACGGACTAAGCTTTCCACCTCCACCAAAGCGAATAGTACCATGCGTCGAAGATATCCTCAAGAACACCAGATCTCCAACCTAGCAGAAACATGGTCTCATCTTAACTATAACAATCACATGATTAAACAAAAATCACAAGCAAACAAGATTCTAATCCTAAGTCTAAGCTGTACCTCAAACTGTAAGGGTCTCCGGTGGCTATCGGCCCAATGCCGCTGTCTGTCCTGCGCCACGCGAAGTCGATGTCTGATGAGCTTCATCTTCTCGGATGTTTCAACAACCATTTCAGGTCCCAATAAAGCTCGCTCTCCAACATCATTCCAAGATAAGGGTGTACGACATCTACGCCCGTACAGTACCTCGAATGGTGACATCCCAATGCTGGCCTAAAAACTGTTATTATATGCAAACTCCACCAAGTGTAGGGGATCCTCCCAGGATCCTCTAAAATCTAGTACACAAGTCCGCAACATGTCCTCGAGAGTCTGAATAGTCCTCTCTGACTGTCCGTCAGTCTGAGGGTGGTATGCAGTACTGAATTTGAGCTGAGTGCCCAAACTAGTCTGCAGACTCCGCCAGAAATAGGAAGTAAAGCGACTATCCCGATCCGCGATGATGCTCATCGAAATTCTGTGTATCCTGACAATCTACCGTATATACATCTCCGCTAGTTTCTCAGTAGACATACCCACTTTAAATGGAAAAAAGTGGGCCGATTTGGTCAACCTGTCCATGATGACCCAAATCGCGTCTTTTTTTCCTGGTATACGCGGCAATCCAGAAACAAAATCCATCGTGATGTGCTCCCACTCCCACTCTGGAATAGGTAATAGCTGCAACAGTTCTCCTGGCCTCTGTCTCTCTGCCTTAACCTGTTGACAGACTAAATACCTGGCTACAAAGCGTGCTACTTTCCGCTTCATCCCATACCACCATACATGCTCCTTCAAATCTCTATACATTTTGTTGGCACCTGGATGCATAGAGTACTGAGAGTGATGGGCCTTCTGCATGACCTGCTCCCGAAGCTCTCTGCTAGGCATACACAGTCTGGAACCGTACCTCAATGTGTCATCCTCTGTATTGACAAACTCTTCATCCACCAATCCTGCTCGAACCTGCTCTCGGATATACCGCAGAGTAACATCATCGAACTGAGCTGACTTGATCCTCTCCATCAAATCTGACTGAATCTGAAGGCCCCACATCTGTATCTGAACTCCTGGCAAGATCACCTCGATCCCCAAGCTCTCCAAATCTGCTAATAAGTGACGATCCGTCTTCAAACACATAGCTACCAGATACCTACTCAAGGCATCGGCAACCACGTTGGCCTTCCCTGGATGGTACTGCAATGAAATGTCGAATTCCTTCATCAACTCCAACCATTTGTGCTGCCTCATGTTGAGCTCTTTCTGTATAAACACATACTTCAAGCTCTTGTGGTCTGTGAAGATCTTCACACGCTCTCCGTATAGATAGTACTTCCACAACTTAAGAGCAAAGATAACTGCCGCCAACTCCAAATCATGGGTAGGGTAGTTCTTCTCATGCGGACGTAACTGCCTGGATGCATAGACAATCACCTTCCCATGCTGCTGTAAGACACAATCCAAACCCTTTCCTGAGGCGTCACTGTAGATAGTGAACCCGCCTGATCCTGATGGCAATGTCAAAATCGGGACTGTCGTCAGTAGCTTCTTCAACTCATCAAAAGCAACCTGACACTCCTCTGACCAGATAAACTCTGCGTCCTTCCGGGTCAGCCTAGTCAATGGCTCTGCAATTCGGAAGAAATCCCGAACAAACCTCCTGTAGTATCCTGACAATCCCAGAAAGCTCCTGATCTCTGTAACTGAACTCGGTACTGTCCATGCCTCGACTGCTCTGATCTTCTTCGAGAGCTTGCCGTAAAGCTGCTCCTTCCTGAGAGTCTCCAGAACCACTCTCAAATGCTCCTCATGCTCCTCTGGGGTCTTTGAATATACTAAGATGTCATCGATGAACACCACCACGAACTTGTCCAAGTACTGGTGGAACACCTTATTCATCAAGTTCATGAATACTGCCGGGGCGTTCGTTAACCCAAACGACATTACCATGAACTCAAACTGGCCATACCGTGTCCTAAAAGCTGTCTTCGGAATATCCTCATTCTTCACCTTCACCTGATGATAACCTGACCTCAGATCAATTTTGGAGAATACCTTCGCTCCGTTCAACTGATCGAACAGGTCATCGATCCTCGGCAACGGGTACTTGTTCTTGATCGTGAGGTTGTTGAGTGCCCTGTAGTCGATACACATCCGTACCGACCCATCCTTCTTCCGTATAAAGAGTACTGGCACACCCTACGGTGAAGAACTCGATTGGATGAAGCCTTTGTCCTGCAACTCATCTACATGCTTCTTCAACTCCACAAGCTCACTGTTGTTCACTCTATAGACGTGCTGAGATATCGGCACTGCGTTGGGTACCAAGTCTATAGAGAACTCCACATCCCTATCCGGAGGCAACCCTGGCAACTCCTCCATAAACACGTCCATAAACTCAGCTATTAATGGATGTGGCACGCTCTGCTCCTCTGCTGAAACTCTGCAGAAAACTTCGTTGCTCTGCTCTGCCTCCCGCCTGGTGAACTCGAACTCTGGCTCTCCTGGCACACTGAAAAGAACTCTACCATCACGACAATCTATACTGGCATGGTGCCTGCTCAACCAATCCATACCGAGTATAATATCGTAGTTCGGTAATGGCATTACGAGCAGACTCACATCCAATTCTCGTCCTCCCAGAGCAACTCTTCGATTCTTGCAAACATCACGAACGAGGATAATACCACCCTCCAGTCGTAATCTTGCAAGTCCTAGGCAATGGTTCAGAAGAAAGCTGGTATCTAATAGTAAATGATACAGACACAAAGCTATGGGAAGCACCCGAATCAAATAATACGAATACGGAAAAAGAGTCGATAAGAACAGAACCTGCTATAAGATCTCCTACTGGCTCGGACTCCTCAGCTGCTATCGTAAAAGCTCGCCCCTGCTGACCTCCCCTGGCCTGCTGCTGGTGCTGAATGTGATGGAACTGGGGATTCCCAGGACCCTTCCTTTGGTGTGCGTATTGATCGATAGAAAATTAAATAGATCTAATACGTGTTCTAACCCTTCATAGGGAAAACTAGGGTTCACGAATTATACCTGCGGTGGAAAGGAGACAAGTAATTCCTGGCAATCTCGAGCGGACGACCCCAAGATCTTCTGCACGTATTCCTTCCTCGAGTTGGACGTCGTGTGGGCGACGATCTTCCAACCTTTTCTTCTCCTTGGCAGCCCTCTCTTTCTCTTCTTACGTGAATCACGAATTTAGAGAAAATTTTAAATTTCTGATCGGTAATATGAAGCCAGAGAATAGAGGATATATGTAGGCTACGGCAAGGACCATGAGAAAAAATTAGGGTTATGCCTCCTAACAGATCTGGATATCACGTGTTCAGCCCGAACACACAATCTAGACCCATTAACAATAGCTCGGTCCACTAATGAGCTATTGTTGCACTACCTCCCTAATCCCAAATTATGTTTGTGGGCTCCTTTTATGATATGCTCGTTTGGCTCCCCATGTTAAGATATCGTATGTCCGTCGATCAAATTAAGTTACTGACAACTATATTGATTCGACATCTTTTATCCTTAAGTAGTACCGCTCAACTTTATTTGTCATGTCGGATATAATCCACCTGCAAAGTTTACATGACATCCTTATGAGCTCCTTAAGGGGACATCATCAACCCGATGTATCGGGACATGGATTCCATTTATAATCAACAGCCCATCATACATACAATGTTATTACCCAATTCATAGAGGTTGTCGATCCATAATGGATCTCACTCTTTTATGGGTCATAATAATGCATACTGCAAATACATGTCCGTTATTATATCCGGGTTAAGAGCACAAGCATCCATAATAACAGAGGTATTTATTCTCTTATGTAGTCAGTACAAAGAGAACAACCTCAAGTGGTCATGTTCAATACACACAAAGTGTACTAGTGTAAACCTATAGTCAAGATAGACTAATACCAGATTACACTACAACCTTTCCAAAAGATTTCCAAGTCCATCTAGGTTGTGAACTATTTATATACTCCATAGAGAACTGATAATATAATCTTCTGTGTGACACCACATACCATATTATCTACAATATAGAATATCAGACATTTGCATTAACACTTGCAACAAATACAATATGCAAATATTTGCCCATGTCACGCCCCAGAACCAGAATACTGGAGAGCGGGGGCAGACATAGCCAGCTACGTATATGAAATGGATTCCATCTCGCTATACGGTCACGGCTGTCTAGATACGTGAGGGTTTAACTACAAGCCAACAGTCTCTTAAGGTTATGAACAAGCCTATTGTCTCAATCTCAAGCAAGTAAGTAAAAGTTACAAGATGTATGATCATTAAATATACAATAGTAAGGCGTCCCAAACATTACATATTCAGCTGATCATAAAGCTAGTCGTTACAAAATGTTCGGACTAGCAAGAGTTTAGTCATACATGATCAATCCTAGGATCTGTCAATCATGTTACAGTCCGTAGGCAGACAATAAGTAAAAGGTACAACCGAGCTAAACAGGTGCTCATTGGCTAAACGCCTTAAAAGAATATTTTTACAATAGAGTGGGAGAGCCAAAAATAACCCACTCGTTGCCCTGGTTACGCCTGGTGGTCACCATCGGGCTGAAAGGTTGGTAGATCCTCTGGAGCAGCTCTAAAATCTGGCCATACAAAACCAGCTGGGTCAGATCCCAGAAAGAGCAAGTGCCACAAAGGAAGCTTCACTTAGGAACTAAAACCAGCAATCAGCACAAGGATATAAATAAAGTAAGAACTGGAAATAAAAAAAATACATTAGGATGAAATATGACGAGATGACCATGGAACTATTTAGATAACCAGGTTACAACCCGTAAACCAAACAAGGACCGGGGTTGTAACCCTTCGTCTGAACAAAACTTGGAATTCTCACCATTTATCGGTAAAATGAATATAAGCATTCTGGTCACGCAGTAATCTGGAACAGTGTCAGGACAAGACCAGACTGGTTAGACTCCATCCAATCATTCACGGCCAAGCAAGAATTACGGCTTGATACTTTAACTAACTAGGGTTATCACAATCCTAGTTACTAACAAGATGCAGCGAGATTATTCGACAGCCACAAGCCCTGCAGACCATCCAGGTTACCCGGGTTGAAAGATTAGAGTTGAATTCAGGTGGATACATCGCCCAGGAAACGAATGTACCCTTAGGTAGCTTGAAGGGTGCAACACATGACAGTGTGCTGGAAATGTGCCCTACTCGACGGCAGGCTACAGATCCCAAGGCGCGTCCAGGTAACGGGATTGCCTGTAGCTGGGAGATCTCTTTATGACTAATGTATTAATCTAGTTATTAGCCTTAGTCCATTTCAGTAGGTACTCCTGACCGTGGTACTCAGGAGTCCCCTTCTAGACATGATGCAAGACAGGACTGGATTATTTGTTCAAGCACAATCGCCCACGGTGTCCAGGTTACTTATACAGGTCATGTCATGTCAGGTAGCCGTCGTAACAGCTTATCAAGATATATTATGTCAGGTTATCATGTCAAGTGCTCTTGTCAGGAGAGCGCCACGATGGGCCACTATCAGGTCAGGTCATGTTCCCTTATCAGGAGTGCACCACGACGGGTCACTATCGTGTTCAGGTACATGTGCAAGGTATCATAGTACAAGCATTCAATCAGGAGATCCACGCTAATGCTGAGATTACAAGACATGAATTAACAGTAATAATCAAGTAATAAAACATAGAATACAGTTAATAGAAAGCCATGCGGCTCGGGCTTATACGGCCAAGGAGAGAATCCATGCGGGAGCAGCTCATGCGGCTGAGGGTGGAACAGCCCATGCGGCTCCGGGTCCAAAGCTCATGCGGCTGAGGAGAAGGAGGCATATGCGACTAGCGGGAAGAGTGGGGTATTATGCGGCTGCAGGGGGAGAAGAGTTCCTGTGGCTGAGAACAAGTGGGTTGCATGCGGCTCAGGAAGTGCAGAGTATATGCGATTGGAGATTGAGCGAGTTATGCGGCTAGATGAGTTTGGCCCTCATGCGGCAAACGGAAAGCAGGTCCATGCGGCTCGGGAAGAAGTTCTCATGCGGCTGGGTCAAGTAAAGTCCCATGCAGCCAGCTGGGGAAGAGGGCACATGAGACTAAGTCGGAGCATTCATACAGCTGGAAAAAGCGGGGTCCTCATGCGGTCAGGGAGGGCATATGTGGCTAAACGGGTAACGTCTCATGCGGCTCGAGAAGTGCAGAGTAATATGCGGCTGGGGATTGAGCGAGTTATGCGGCTAGATGAGTTCGGCCCTCATGCGGCTCGAAGTACTTCCAGTCATGCGGCTGAAGAGAACACTTGCCGCATGAAATATTCATGCGGTCAAGTCAAGCACAGTTCATCTTCTCCAAAAATTCCGAGAAGAAGAACACCATGAGAGCCAAGTTCTCAAGCTCCATAACTCCTTCATCCGGAGCCCAAATTCGAACTTCCATAGGTCAAAACGGGGTAGAATGAAATGCTCTACAACATAGAACCATCAAAACTCAGAAATGACAAGATTAAGTAGATCAAAACCCAAGAATTTCAAAAATAAAGTAAACTTAGGTCTACAAGAATCTAGCCATGGAAAGTGGAAATGTCAAGTATTAAAGTAAGTTAAAATACTGTAAGGAAGAGAATGAAGCAATAAAATTGGAGTTCCTCCATGAAGCAAGTTGCACTTGCCTAGACCTCTCTCTCTCTCTCTCTCTCACTCTCCTGGTAGGTGAAGAAGTAAATGGAAGAAGAAGAAGAGTAATGAAGAGAGAGAAAGAAGAATGGGTAATAAATACCAAGGGTGGTAGGTAGGGGGTTCACCCTTGGTTCATCATGAACCAAAGCAAACCGAGCCAAGCCGAACCAACCCAAGAATAAACCAAGCCATGAAGAAAACTAAGCAAGGAAACATGCAATACAAAAAAATACGTACACGTATTCCCAAAATACGTAATATGAACCACAGGCATTACAGTCCATATGATTCTTATTCAAAATTTAAGGAAATAAGGTTACTAAAAAAGTGATGCTTTTAGTATATAACCCTAACAGAATGAACTTCTGCTGCTGGGTCGGCAGTGGTCCTTTCTGCTGCACTACTGGGGCCTTGGCTCCTGCCCCCTGAGCTGTACGTCCCACAGCCATGGGACAATCCCTCAACTTGTGCTCTACTTTACCATAAATTAGGCACTTGCAGAACCTCTTACTGCACTCATTCCATATATGTTCCAACTTCTTGCTGAAGGTACAACTGATGGTCTGCTGCTGTCTCGATGCCTGCTGAAACTGCCTATGCTGAAATGGCTTCTGCTGATGCTACTGTTGCTGATAGTGAGGCCTCTTGGCTGGGCCCCCACTGCCACTGGCTCCGTGTGAATCTCGAACTCTTATCGTCTTCAGTTCCAGATCATCCTCTGCTGCCATAGCTCCCATCAAAATCTCTTCGAATGTAGCATTTCTGTTGCTCTTGGTTAAGGACTTGACTTCCTTAAACAAGCCCTTCCTGAACCTTCTAGCCTTCGATGTCTCGCTAAGGCCCTCCACAAAACTGCCTAGGCGACAGAACTCTCCGGCGTACTCCTCTACTGTCTGGTTTCCCTGAACCAGGTTCTCGAACTGCATCTCCAACGTGCCAAGTGCATTGTCGGGGAAGAACTTCTCCTTGAAAAGATTCTTAAAAGCCTCCCAAGTTTGCCCCGTAGTACCAACCCTGGGGTCGATCTGGTACCAAGTACGGGCAAGGTCCTGCATATGACTGCCCGCGGCTTCCACTGGAGTCTAGCCGGTATCTCCGTGAAACGGAAGATCTCCTCTATATGTTCGATCCAGTCGTCGGCATATAGGATACCCTCGGTACCCTTGAAGCCTCGCGGCCGCATCTTCTGGAAGTCCTGAATACCCGAAGTGCTCGACTGTTATGGCTGGATCTGCCCTTCTTGTGGTTGGGAAGCCACCCTCTCTACTGCCACCATCGCTAACTGATGGGCATTATTAATGCCCTGCCTCATGTCCTCTGTATGGCGTCGCTGCGTCTCCATCATCTGCTGTATGAAAGCGAAGAACTATGCCACATCAACTGTCCACTAGGGCAGTGGTGGTAGCATCCCCTGAACTCCTGGAGTAGTCCTCGAAATCGGTGGAAGAGCACCCCCAAAAGTTATAGACGGGCCCACTTGAGCTGGAACAAGAGGTACAGTGGTCCCTGGGTCCTGCTGAGTCAGACGAGAAGTGGCAGACCTCTCAGCGGTATCCTTAAGACCGGAGCGCTGCGATCGTGTCTCCACCATCCTGAAGACAGATCAAACAAAGAATCAATTACTGAGAAAGAAGCAAAATCATCAAAGGAGGATAGTTTGTTTTCAACGAAGGCAATTAACATCAAGAATTAGATAAGAGTTTTCCTAATGTGATTGAGTACCTTAACTTATATCCTATATCCTACTGCAGGTTGTAATGATACTCTAGTTCGAGTACCACTACGAAATCATACTAGTTGTGATTGCAACCTGTATGGGCCACCACTAAAAATGTGTCACGACCCGCACCCAGTGTAAGGACACGAGACATGGGTACGTCCAGCCTACGCTGCAATGTCGATGGTAGAACGTTGTCCTGGGTCCAACATCTAACACAATCTAGGAAATACTCTGAATGGAGAATGATATATAAATGGTACAACTCAATCACAATAACTAAGATAGAATGGAAGAAAGATAATCACAACAGAGAGTTACAGTATGAATATAAATCCCGGTGTAAAACTACACCATAACAAGTCTCAATACAATCACAAAGTCTCATAACTAAATGATAATATAAGTCTAATCTAACTCAAGGCAAGTCCTCAGCGACTACTGGATCCTGCTGAGGGTCTAGGTCACCTGTGTCAACTAGGCCTGCTCCATAGTAAGTGTCGCAGCAATCCTTATCATCTATAATATTTCAACAGGTCCAGTCAAGAGAGGAACAAATACATATCTCTCACACAGTTCATAACATGAAAGAAAATATGAAACAAGCTATAGAATAATGTACATGAATTGCTGAGAAAGAAATGAGACTGTAAAAGAGAGCATGATATAAGGAAATAGATATACAGGATATAATAAGAGAACTGAACTATCTACGTGGTGTAGAGCACAATCTGGTTATATAAACTGGGTACGGTTATACATGACTTAAATCAAGTTTGGAGTTGCATATGAAAAGGGTGTAGATCACATAACCAAATAAATACTCCCCCTGTCCCAATTAGTACACAAGGATCTGTCCAGGTTATGTTATTGCACATAAAAGTAGTGCGTCACATGGATAGCTAGTCCACATGCACACTGGGTTATACATGAAGTCTCACATGATCATGAGTGTACATGAATGTCATATGAGTATACATGAATAAGAACGAATACAACGAGTAGATGATGCACATGATAAAGTACATGAGCACAATATACCCGATGTATCCGAGGGGATAAAATCGCATGAAGAGATCCATATAGTACTAATCCGTGATATATCGTGACAGCAACAAGTAAACTACTATATAACAAGTAAATATGTCCAAGCAAGAATGAAACGGTCAGAAAATGTACTCGCCTGACAATCTGAGCTGCTGATGAGGATATGTAACTGTACTGGAGTAATGTAAACCTATTTAAAACAACCACAAGTTACAAGAAGGTCTAACATATCATAAGGAAAGCCTACGATACAATTCTACATGATTCTAGGTCCTTCTAAGTCAAAGTCAATCCTTGGTCAACTCTGGTCAAACCTGGTCAACTCTGGTCAAACCTGGTCAACTCAAGGTCAACTAGTCCGTTTACTAATTTTTAGGTCATACACAAGTTTTCAGGTCATTCGGAGTTCGTTTGAGTCGATTTGGATCAAGTTTGACCCAAAGTTGACTTTCGTCAACTTGGTCAACTTGTCGACCAATTCGACCAAACTAGGCTCCTAACAACGATCCTAATCTATCCCAACACTTTCTATAGTCATATCACAAGCAATTATTACATTACCTATATTTATATATTCATCACAAGTAATATATATATATATATATATATATATATATATATATATATATATATATATACAAGAGTAGAATGTGACTACAAGAGTATTCCATGTACAAAATATTACAATCAATAGCAAACTATATATATATATATATATATATATATATATATATATATATATATATATATATATATATATAATATAAAATATATATATTTTAATATAAAAAATATATATATTTTATATTATATATATCTATATAAATATATATATATATATATATATATATATATATATATATATATATATATATATATATATATATATATATATATATATATATATATATATATATATATATATATATAGTTTGCTATTGATTGTAATATTTTGTACATGGAATACTCTTGTAGTCACATTCTACTCTTGTATATATATATATATATATATATATATATATATATATATATATATATATATATATATATATATATATATATATATATATATATATATATATATATATATATATAAATATATATATATATATATATATATATATATATATATATATATATATATATTATATTTTATATATATATATATATATATTTTATATATATATATATATGACTACAAGAGTATATATATATATATATATATATATATATATATATATATATATATATATATATATATATATATACTCTTGTAGTCATATATATATATATATATATATATATATATATATATATATATATATATATATATATATATATATATATATATATATATATATAGGCAAAAAAAAAAATATATATATATATATATATAGGCATATTTATAGATATATGCATATACCATGTGTATAAACCAACGAGGGTCGATCTCGAACCTGGAGTGAGTTCCCAGAACTAAGATCAAGGCCTCGACTGTAGGAACGAATATATATATATATATAGATAGATATATATATATATATATATATATATATATATATATATATATATATATATATATATATATATATATATATAGGCATATTTATAGATATATGCATATACCATGTGTATAAACCAACGAGGGTCGATCTCGAACCTGGAGTGAGTTCCCAGAACTAAGATCAAGGCCTCGACTGTAGGAACGAAATAGTAAAGCGTAATACTCTAGAGGGGGTGAATAGAGTTGGCAGCGGAATAATGCTAATTAAAACAATGTTAGCAGCACAATCACAGAATATTAATCACAACTGAAATAAAGTAAAGACAGAGTTAAGAGAGCAAACGCAAAGACAGCGATGTATACTGGTTTCCCTCTGTTGAGGACTAATCCAGTCGGTAGAACTCTTGCTACCAGTTGAATCCACTATTGGAAAAACCGCAAGTTTTCTTACGAAGTCCTTGCAACTTCTACAACGCGAGCTTTGATACGAAGAACTCGTCCAACTTCAAATGTGAAGAGGTATTCTTCAATCAAGCCTTCTGATTACAATCTCTCAGAAACTTCTAGACCGTACCGCACTGGCAAATCGACTAGAGGATTGTAATTGGCTTGGAATCTGAAATTGAAAGCTCTAAAAAACTCTTTGAAAGACTGAAAGCTTTAGATAGAGAGAAGATTGAAAGTGAATGAGTGAGTTGAAATGATCGACATCCTTCTCTATTTATAGGAATTTCAAAGGCAGACTTCTGACAGAATTCGGGCAGAACTCTATGAGCAAATCTCGGTCAAATCTGCAACTGCAGGAGGACCAAGTTCCAAGGATTCAAAATCACAACGGCCACCAACCGAACTCTGGCCGAACTCTGGCCGAACTCGGTCCGAGTTCTGTCAGGGTTTAGTCAGGGTTTAGTTAGGGTTTTAGAAAGCTTTTTGGTGATTTTTGAAAACCTTTTAAAAACCTTTTTGTAAACCTTTTTGAGAGGACATTTTAAAAATATTTTGAACTCATTTAAGGGTAGCCTATTTGCCAGTACGACTCGGTGTACAACATATTCCTAGACTCAAATAAAATAAAAATACATTGCATAAGGAATTACAGACTCGAGTAGGCAAACAGATCTTCGGTCTTGAATTCAGTGGATAGCCATTCTTGATAATGTTCAAGAGTCCGTGATGTCCCGACTAGCTTTGTATATCCAGACAGAGTTTAATCAATTATTAAAATCAGGTTTGACCATATGACCAATGGGCCAACAATCTCTCCCATTTTGATAATTGACAAACTATGAATGATATAACATTAAGCTTGATCAAAATATCAAAAAGTAGAATTGTTCATATCCTGTATTATCTTAAAAAAAATGTTAGATCTTTAATTTTCTCCCCCTTTGTCACTTGGCAAAATAATTGCAAAAGATGAAGCTCCCCCGCAATCAAATGCATAAGTAACAAATAGTGAGAAAACATATATAAAAGAAATAAGGCAGAAATAAAAGAGAAGTATCACAGGCATGTATTGTAAAAAAAATTGTCACAGGCATGTAATTTCACAGGCAGTTATAAAGAATGAAGCAATATAAGAAATAGTGCTATCATAAACTGAAACTGAAACATAGTGCTAAAATAAACTAAATGCCATAAACTGAGGCATAATAAACATGTCCATGAAAAGAAAAGAGTGTCACGACCCGCACCCTTGAGTAAGGGCACGAGACGTGAATACGTCCAGCCTACGCCGCAGTGTCGGCGGTAGAACGCTGTCCTAGGTCACAATATCTAACAGTGTATCGCTAAACAGTTTATATTCCTCGAACGGGGTAACATAGTAATAGAAAAAACTCAATCACAACTAAGGAAGAGATAGCACGATATGAAATAGAACTCAAGGAAATGAAATAGATAACAGCAGTCTAAGATAATCCCAACAATACAAGGTCTCAGATAAAAGAATATATATAACTGATCTCCAAATAAAGAGTCTAACTAGAACATGCCTCCAGACTACAAATGAAAATCAACCTAACTAATCTAGTCTAGGCAGTCGGGGGAAGGTCCTCAGTTACTGCTGGATCCTCCTGGGAGTCCAGCTCACAGGTATCATCTAAGGCTGCCCCGTAGTAGGTGTCTAGGCAGGCCTCCTCCTCGTCCTCTGTAATATTTTCAACAGGTCCAGTCAGGACAGGAGCGAGTACAGTACATCTCAACAGATCATAGCAGGTTAGAAAATATAATCATGCAGTAGAGTAAAATACAGGATCTGAAGAAATACAATATGTAAACAAGAGAGGGAACTGTAACAGAAATATCTACTATAAATAAGGAACTAACTGTGGCTAGTGAGTCAGAGTACGAGATAGCACATGTGAACAGGACAGATTTGCACAGGATATCGAGGTTGCACAGGAATCTACACTACAATGGAATTGTTCACACGACTACTAGCACTCCCCCGTATCCCCAATCAATACACAAGGATCTAAACAGGTTATGTTATTGCACAGGATATCACATGGGGGCCTATATAGGGTGCGCATGATAGTATACATGGGGCTCCGTGAACATGAGAGTACAAGATTCACAGGAGTGCATATGTAATGAAAGCACAGGAGTACACGATGAAAGTGAAACGCACATTACACAATGTACCCGATGCTCCCGAGGGAGATAACATCGCATGAGAAGATCCATATAGTACTAATTCGTGATAATGTCGTGACAGCATCAAGTATAGTAATCTAAAGCAGGAATATAATTCTAAGCAAGATATGAAATGATCAGAGAATGTACTCGCCTGTAACTGAGTGTCCAGAATGAAACGTACTGTCCAAGGAGTGGTGTCTGGCTCCTAATCAGAACAGCACAAGTTACAACAAGACCAGAATAGTGTAATGCAGTCCTACTATGCATTCTATATGATTCTAGGTCAATCTAGACCAAAGTCAACTCTTGGTCAACTTTGGTCAACCCTAGAAGTCAAACTAGGTCAACCAAGTCTAGTTGAGTCTAAACTAGGCTATTCCAATCTATACTAGCTAGCACCATTCCTATCAAGGCTAAGCAAGCCTATATTAGTTATATCACAAGTAACTTAGCTAATTTCTAGAACCCTTAGCAAGTCACAATCTCACTATTACACCCATACATTTAACATCACATAATATATTACACATATCTAGGCTAATGCAAAACCTACATTATTAGCTAATCATAGAAGTATATATATATATATATATATATATATATATATATATATATATATATATATATATATATATATATATATATATATATATACATGTACACTCCTACAAATCACACATCTACACATGTAAGGAATAGAATATAGAGAAGAGAGAGAGCTAGTGTGTGACAAGGTGTACAAACAATACAATGTAGGAATTAACAGCAATAAGAAGAAGTGTAACAGTGAACAAAATCGGGGAAACTAGTGCAGGAAATTATCAACAGTGAGGAAGGAAAGTGTTTGGGCTAATGTGTAAATAGGAAAGAGAAATCAACAAAACTGGAAAATCAGTCTCAAATGGAAGGAAGGAAAGGAAACCAATTCATATCCTTCCATTCCCAGGTTAAGCCAAAACTGGAATTGAAAACTCAGTTTATACAGATTAACCAACCATGAATACAACTTCCAGATTTTAATAGGAATATTAAATTGAAATGTTGACAGTGAACAAAGAGTGTCACATGAAAAATGCAGGAAATACATGGCTAAATTCTCAGGTTACCAAATTAACTTGACAGTCCTCATAATTCCAGATTTCATTTAACTTAACAGTGAACAAACTCCAGGTTTTAAATAGAAAACTGAAATGAATGTTTGACAGTATAATGTAAACACTGAAGGATCAACATGGCAACCCAAATCTCAGATTTCATTTGCAGATACTTAGTTAGACTCAAAATCAGTTTGAAGAACATTAAACAGTGAACTAGTAAAATTAGTTCATGATACATTAATCCATTACAGTCTACAACTTATCAAACCAACTCCAAATTTGATCATGGCAAGACAATATGTAGGAGAATTATAATTAGGTCCTAACCTCAGTAATTATCATCAATACTAGGATTAAAATCATTGAACAGCATCAAATAGGAACTGGAAAAATGACAGGTTAATAGTTTCAGTATCAGACATTGATTTCAATGTGGAATCGAATAGCAATAATCAACTATCATGAATCTAAAGCTTGGAAAAATGTAAATACCCCTTGTGCACAACCCCACACATCATCTCGTGTCACCCATAGCCTGACACGGCGTGTCCACAGCAAGAAACACAAAGTGATACACATACAGTGCACTGACAGTGCACTGACAGTGCACTGTCTCGTGCACACGTGCACTTGTGTCGTATGCACGACACATGACACGAATGGATCTCGTGGTGACACACATGGATAGCCCACCTATAGGGCTACCTCATGGGCCCACTGGCATGTGTCCACGAAGTGTCAGGGTCGGACACGAGACCCGTGTCAGTGGAGGAAACCCACAGTGCACGCCTACAGGCAAATCCCCGTATGGGATCAATATCTCTCTCGACACGACACGGAGACACGTGAGACTTGACACATGGTGTGTCAGTCCGTGCCCCTTGCCTCGTGTCGAGTTTTGTGTCGAATAAGTGCGTGTCGTGTCCACTACAGGGCCCGAGTAGCAGGGGATCCCTGTAGCAGTGCGCGACCGTGTGCGCGCGCGTGTCCACATCATCAAATTGACACAGGACGACACGGAAATCAAGACACAAGGACAGGAATCATTAAATAATAACAAAAACCTATTTCCTATTCAAAAATAATAGGTTAACTCGATCGACAGGCCCTCTGTGGCATTCGGTCGAACACCTAACCAGTATACTGATACGTGTCCAAAATAGACACGAATCCTCCGACACTGGACACGAAACCTATCCAAACCTTAGGGGGACTCTTAGGGCTTCCTATACATGAAGACAAATCAAAAATCCATTGAGAGTTGAAGAAATTACCTCTTGTTGAACTTTCAATGGAAAAGTCTCCTTGCTAGCTCCTTGCTTGGTATTCCAATCACTTCTAATCAACTCCAAACTGAACCAAATCATTCATAACAGCAAGAAGGACAGATTTAGAAACTAATGCAACTAATTTGGGGATTTTAGGACCTATAATGGATTTATAATGAATTATTTAGATAAAAACTCACCTCCTTGAAAATAGGGCTCTTCCTAAAGAAAAGAGGCAACCCTAGATTTGGGAGGGGTTTTATATGGTGGGAATCCCTAGGTAGAGGGTGTGGCCGGCCACTAGGGTTTAGGGTGAGGGCTTAGCCAAATTATTGGGCCTTGGGCCAAGCTACAAAGGCTAATGTAGATTAAACTTAATCAAGGTTCTAAAACCACAAGTCATGACTTGTGACTTCTAATCCTATTGCTAAAATGACTTAAACCAAGTGCTAGGCTAGGTTAGACTAGAGTCACTTGACCTAACCATGGCCCACTAACTAGGGTTAGCTTCTAGGTAGGTCTACAAAGTCAACACTAGTCAAAAGTCAACCTAGTCAAACAATTTCAAATAATTCCTAAAAATTCCCATAAATTCTAATTAATTCTAATAAATTTAAAATACCCCAAAAATGACAAAAATACCCTCACACTAGAAATGTGGTAGTGACAAATCTACCCTCCTTAAAAGAATTTCGTCCTCGAAATTGAAAGGCGAAATGCAACTGATGAGAAGGATAGAAGGTATACCTCACGGTCCAAAAAGATAAGGGTACCGCTCGTGCATCTCATCCTCCCGCACCACTCTCCTGGAGAATGATGCCTCCATGCGACGCATACCAAAGGTATCACCTGGTTCCTCAGAACCTTCTCCCGTCGATCCAGAATCTCCACGGGCTGCTCTGGATAGCTGAGAGAAGGCTCCACCTCAATCTCCGAATGATCGAGCACATGGCTAGGGTCAGCCATGTACCGTCTCAACTGTGATACATGGAATACGTTGTGGACCCCCACAAGTACAGGCGGCAAGTCTAGCCTCTAAGCCACGTCACCGACTCTCCCGCTGATAACGAAAGGGCCGATGAAGCACGGGCTAAGCTTTCCGCCTCCACCAAAACGTATCGTACCACGAGTCGGAGATATCCTCAAGAAAACCTGGTCTCCGACCTAATCACAAGCAAGGTCTCAATTAATATAATAAACAAACATGATCAAAAATCACAAACAAACAACCTAAATCTAATCCTACTCTAATCTGTACCTCAAACTCCAAGCGTCTCCGGTGGCTATCGGCCCAATGCCGTTGTCTGTCCTGCACCACGCGAAGTCTGTCCCTGATGAGCTTCACCTTCTCGGCCACATCCACAATCATCTTTGGCCCCAGCAAAGCTCGCTCACCAACATCATCCCAGGATAAGGGTGTACGGCACCTACGCCCGTACAGAGCCTCGAAAGGTGACATCTCGATGCTGGCCTGGAAACTATTATTATAGGCAAACTCCACCAAATGAAGATGATCCTCCCAAGAACCTCCAAAGTCCAGAACGCACGTCCGCAGTATATCCTCAAGGGTCTGAATAGTCTGCTCCGACTGTCCGTCCGTCTGGGGGTGGTATGCAGTACTGAACTTGAGCTGAGTGCCCAAGCTGCTCTGTAGACTCCTCCAGAAATGGGAAGTAAAACGGCTATCCCGATCTGAGACGATGCTGACCGGAACTCCGTGGATCCTGACTATCTGCCGCATATACATCTCCGCCAGCCTCTCTGTAGACGTACCCACCTTGAATGGCAAGAAGTGGGCCAATTTGGTCAACCTGTCCACGATGACCCAAATCGCGTCTTTCTCTCCTGGAGTACGCGGCAATCCTGAAACGAAGTCCATCGTGATATGCTTCCATTTCCACTCGAGAATGGACAGTGGCTGCAACAATCCACCGGGCCTCTGTCTCTCTGCCTTGACCTGCTGACAGACCAAGCACCTAGCTACGAAGTGGGACACCTTCCGCTTCATTCCTGACCACCATACATGCTCCCGCAGATCTCGGTACATCTTGTTGGCACCCGGGTGTATAGAGTACTGAGATCTGTGGGCCTCCTGCATAATCTGCTCTCTGAGCTCCCCGCTAGGCACACATAACCTGGCATCGTGCCTCAGGGCACCATCCTCTGCAAGTGAAAACTCAGGATCCCCCACTCCTATACTGATCTGCTCTCTGATACTCTGCAAAGCCACATCCTCGAATTGGGCCGCCTTGATCCTGTCCACCAAGTCTGACTGAATCTGCATCCCCCATAGCTGCATCTGCACTCCCGGCACGATCACCTCAATCCCAAGGCTCTCCAAGTCGGCAAGCAAATGCCGATCTATGGTCAAACACATGGCTGTCGGATACCTACTCAAGGCATCGGCAACCACGTTGGCCTTCCCTGGATGATACTGTAGTGCAATGTCGAAGTCCTTTATCAACTCCAACCATCTGCGCTGTCTCATGTTCAACTCCTTCTGAGTGAATACATACTTTAAACTCTTGTGATCTGTGAAGATCTCTACCCTCTTACCATACAGATAATGCTTCCACAGCTTCAGAGCAAATATCACTGCTGCCAGCTCCAGGTCATGGGTAGGGTAGTTCTTCTCATGGGGACGTAACTACCTGGAAGCATAGGCAATTACCTTCCCGTGCTGCTGCAACACACAACCCAGCCCCTTCTCTGAAGCATCACTATAAATAGTGAATCTACCTGATCCTGAAGGCAACGTTAGAATTGGAGCTGTCGTCAGCTGCTTCTTCAACTCATCAAAAGCTGCCTGACACTCCTCTGACCAAACATACTCAGTATCCTTCCGGGTCAACCATGTCAACGGCTCTGCGATCCGGGAGAAATCCTGCACGAATCTCCGATAATACCCTGCCAGCCCCAGGAAGCTCCTGATCTCTGCAACTGATGTCGGCGCTGCCCATGCCTCGACTGCTACAATCTTCTTGGGGTCAACTGAGATACCATCTCCAGTCACCACATGCCCCCAAGAAATCTACCCGGTCTAGGAAGAACTCACATTTGGAGAGCTTCCCGTAAAGCTGCTCCTTCCTGAGAATCTCCAGCACTATCCTCAAATGCTCCTCGTGCTCCTCCTCAGTCTTGGAATATATCAAGATATTATCAATAAACACTACTACAAACTGATCCAGATACTGATGGAACACCTTGTTCATAAGGTTCATAAATACTGCGGGTGAATTGGTTAGCCCAAACGGCATAACCAAAAACTCGAACTGCCCGTACCGCGTCCTGAAAGCGGTCTTGGGAATATCCTCCCCCTTCACCTTCATCTGGTGATATCCCGACCTCAGATCAATCTTAGAAAATACCCGAGCTTCGCTCAACTGGTCAAACAGATCGTCGATCCGCGGCAGTGGGTATCTGTTCTTGATCGTGAGGTTGTTGAGTGCCCTATAGTCAATACATATGCGTATTGACCCATCCTTCTTCGGCACGAACAACACTGGTACACCCCATGGCGACGAACTCGAACGGATGAAGCCCTTGTCCTGTAGCTCATCCACTTGCTTCTTCAGCTCCACCAGCTCGCTGTTGTTCACCCGATAGACATGCTGAGAGATGGGTTCCGCTCCTGGAACCAAGTCTATCGAGAACTCAATGTCCCTGTCCGGTGGCAGTCCCGGCAACTCCTCCGAAAAAACATCCATATACTCTGCTATCAAGGGGTGTGGAATCATCTGCTCCTCGATCGAGACTCCACAGAAGACTCCGCTGCTCTGCTCTGCCTGACGTCTGGAGTACTCGAACTCTGGCTCCCCCGGCGCTCTGAAGAGAACTCTACCCCCTCTGCAATCAATGCTGGCATGGTACCTGCTCAACCAATCCATGCCTAGTACTATATCGTAGTTTGGCAATGGCATTACGAGCAGGCTCACCTCCAACTCACGTTCTCCCAAAACTACTCTCCGACCCTTACAAACATCACTCACGAGGATAATACCACCCCCGGTCGTGATCTTGTAAGTCCTAGGCAACGATTCAGCTATAATACCGTGTCTAATCGCAAAAGATACTAAAATGAAGCTATGCGATGTACCAGAATCAAATAATGCAAATGTTGGACTGGAGTCGAGAAGAATCGAACCTGCAATCAGCTCTCCAGTCACCTCTGCCTCTCCAGCTGCCATGGCGAAAGCTCGCCCCTGCTGGCCTCCCCTGGCCTGCTGCTGGTGCTGGACAAACCTCTGCTGCTGCGTCGACAGGGCTGGTCCCCGCTGCTGGCCCACTGGAGCTCTAGCTCCACCTTCCTGAGCTGTTCGTCCCACAGACCTAGGACAATCCCTCATCTGGTGATCTGCTGCTCCGCAAAAAAGGTACTTACCGAGCCTCTTCCTGCACTCATTCCATCCATGCCCTGGCTTCTTGCAGAAGGCGCAACTGACTGTCTGCCTGGGTGCCTGATGCTGAAACTGCTGCTGATGAGCCGGCCTCTGCTGAATCGGCTGCGGCTGAAACTGCCTCGGCTGTTGGTGCTGAAAATGAGGCCTCTTGGCCTGGCCCCCACTGCTGCTACTGCCCCCAGCTGGGTCTCTCCCTCTCTTGAGCCTAAGCTCAAGATTATCCTCTGCAAGTAGGGCTCCCGTCAAGATCTTCTCAAATGTAGCATCTCTGTTCCCCTTGGTCAGGGACTTGACCTCCTTGACCAGACCCTTCCGGAACCTCTGGGCCTTCGCCGTCTCGCTCAACCCCTCAACAAACCTGCCGAGACGGCCAAACTCCCCCGCATACTCCTCTACTGAGAGGCTCCCCTGGACCAAGCTCTCAAACTGCGTCTCCAAGGCTCTGACTGCTGAATCTGGGAAGAACTTCTTCTTGAAGCAGCCCCTGAACTGCTCCCAAGTCTGCCCCGGTACCCCCATCCTGGGGTCCGACTGATACCAGGTGCGAGCAAGATCTCGCATCCGGCTAGCTGCGGCCTCGATCTGAAGGTCTGCTGGAATCCTGGCCAAGCGGAAGATCTCCTCCATATGCTCGATCCACTCGTCGGCATACAGGATCCCCTCTGTCCCCATGAAGTCTCTGGAGCTCATCTTCTGAAACTGCTCGATCCCTGGTGTCCTCTGCTGCTGCACCACCGGTCGAGCTGCGGCTGTCGTGACGGCCAACTCCATGCCTCTGTCCTGCCGAGCCTGCTGTCGGTCCATGAACTGCTGGAAATATGCGAACATCTGAGCTGCGTCCATATGTCCTGGAGGCGGAGGCGGCAAGAAAGGATCCTCTAGAATGACCGGGTCCTGCCTCCCAGTCGGTGGATGCATACCCCCTGCTGCGACTGCCGAGGTCTCAACACGAGCTGAGGTAGCAAGAGCTGCAGTCCCCTGGCCTCGCCGTGCTGGCTGAGAGGTAGCAGTCCCCTCTATAGCATCCTCATGGGTGGCACGCAGAAATCGAGTCTCTACCATCCTGAAGATAGACAAACAAGAGTATCAATTTTTGAGAAAGAAGCGAAATAACAAAGGCGGACAATTATAATTCAAAGGATCAGCTGACAAAAGGATTTAGATGACAATAAAAGGAATTTTCCTAAAGTGATTGAGTATCTTAAAATTAATGTCCTATATCCTATAGCAGGCTGCAGTGATACTCTAGTTCGAGTACCACTACACTTCTAGTCTAGACCTGCATGGGCCACCACTAAAAACGTGTCACGACCCGCACACTAGAGTAAGGGCACGAGACGTGAATACGTCCAGCCTATGCCGCAGTGTCGGCGGTAGAATGCTATCCTAGGTCACAACATCTAACAGTGTATCTCTAAACAGTTTATATTCCCCGAATGGGGTAACATAGTAATAGAAAACTCAATCACAACTAAGGAAGAGATAGCACGATATGAAATAGAACTCAAGGAAATGAAATAGATAACAGCAGTCTAAGACAATCCCAGCAATACAAGGTCTCAGATAAAAGAATATATATAAATGATCTCCAAATAAAGAGTCTAACTAGAACATGCCTCCAGACTACAAATGAAAATCAACCTAACTAATCTAGTCTAGGCAGTCGGGGGAAGGTCCTCAGCTACTGCTGGATCCTCCTGGGAGTCCAGCTCACAGGTATCATCTAAGGCTGCCCCGTAGTAGGTGTCTAGGCAAGCCTCCTCCTCGCCCTCTGTAATATTTTCAACAGGTCCAGTCAGGACAGGAGCGAGTACAGTACATCTCAACAGATCATAGCAGGTTAGAAAATATAATCATGCAGTAGAGTAAAATATAGGATCTGAAGAAATACAGTATGTAAACAAGAGAGGGAACTGTAACAGAAATATCTACTATAAATAAGGAACTAACTGTGGCTAGTGAGTGAGAGTACGAGATAGCACATGTGAACAGGACAGATTTGCACAAGATATCGAGGTCGCACAGGAATCTACACTACAATGGAATTGTTCACACGACTACTAGCACTCCCCCGTATCCCCAATCAATACACAAGGATCTAAACAGGTTATGTTATTGCACAGGATATCACATGGGGGCCCATATAGGGTGCACATGATAGTATACATGGGGCTCCGTGAACATGAGAGTACAAGATTCACAGGAGTGCATATGTAATAAAAGTACAGGAGTACACGATAAAAGTGAAACGTACATAACACAATGTACCCGATGCTCCCGAGGGGGATAACATCGCATAAGAAGATCCATATAGTACTAATCCGTGATAATGTCGTGGCAGCATCAAGTATAGTAATCTAAAGCAGGAATATAATTCTAAGCAAGATATGAAATGATCAGAGAATGTACTCGCCTGTAACTGAGTGTCCAGAATGAAACGTACTGTCCAAGGAGTGGTGTCTGGCTCCTAATCAGAACAGCACAAGTCACAACAAGACCAGAAAAGTGTAATGCAGTCCTACTATGCATTCTATATGATTCTAGGTCAATCTAGACCAAAGTCAACTCTTGGTCAACTTTGGTCAACCCTAGAAGTCAAACTAGGTCAACCAAGTCTAGTTGAGTCTAAACTAGGCTATTCCAATCTATACTAGCTAGCACCATTCCTATCAAGGCTAAGCAAGCCTATATTAGTTATGTCACAAGTAACTTAGCTAATTTCTAGAACCCTTAGCAAGTCACAATCTCACTATTACACCCATACATTTAACATCACATAATATATTACGCATATCTAGGCTAATTGAAAACCTACATTATTAGCTAATCATAGAAGTATATATATATATACATGTACATTCCTACAAATCACACATCTACACATGTAAGGAATAGAATATAGAGAAGAGAGAGAGCTAGTGTGTGACAGGGTGTACAGGCAATGCAATGTAGGAATTAACAGCAATAAGAAGAAGTGTAACAGTAAACAAAATCGGGGAAACTAGTGCAGGAAATTATCAACAGTGAGGAAGGAAAGTGTGTGGGCTAATGTGTAAACAGGAAAGGGAAATCAACAAAACTGGAAAATCAGTCTCAAATGGAAGGAAGGAAAGGAAACCAATTCATATCCTTCCATTCCCAGGTTAAGCCAAAACTGGAATTGAAAACTCAGTTTATACAGATTAACCAACCATGAATACAACTTCCAGATTTTAATTGGAATATTAAATTGAAATGTTGACAGTGAACAAAGAGTGTCACATGAAAAATGCAGAAAATACATGGCTAAATTCTCAGGTTACCAAATTAACTTGACAGTCCTCATAATTCTAGATTTCAGTTAACTTAACAGTGAACAAACTCCAGGTTTTAAATAGGAAACTGAAATGAATGTTTGACAGTATAATGTAAACACTGAAGGATCAATATGGCAACCCAAATCTCAGATTTCATTTGCAGATACTTAGTTAGACTCAAAATCAGTTTGAAGAACATTAAACAGTGAACTAGTAAAATCAGTTCATGATACATTAACCCATTACAGTCTACAACTTATCAAACCAACTCCAAATTTGATCATGGCATGACAATATGTAGGAGAATTATAATTAGGTCCTAACCTCAGTAATTATCATCAATACTAGGATTAAAATCATTGAACAACATCAAATAGGAACTGGAAAAATGACAGGTTAATAGTTTCAGTATCAGACATTGATTTCAATGTGGAATCGAATAGCAATAATCAACTATCATGAATCTAAAGCTTGGAAAAATGTAAACACCCCTTGTGCACAACCCCACACATCATCTTGTGTCACCCATAGCCTGACATGGCATGTCCACAGCAAGAAACACAAAGTGATACACATACAGTGCACTGACAGTGCACTGTCTCGTGCACACGTGCACTTGTGTCGTGTGCACGACACAGGACACGAATGGATCTCGTGGTGACACACATGGGTAGCCCACCTATAGGGCTACCTCATGGGCCCACTGGCCTATGTCCACGAAGTGTCAGGATCGAACACGAGACCCGTGTCAGTGGGGGAAACCTACAGTGCACGCCCACAGGCAAATCCCCGTGTGGGATCAATATCTCTCTCGATACGACACGGGGACACGTGAGACTTGACACATGGCGTGTCAGTCCGTGCCCCTTGCCTCGTGTCGAGTTTTGTGTCGAATAAGTGCGTGTCGTGTCCGCTACAGGGCCCGAGTAGCAGGGGATGCCTGTAGCAGCGCGCGACCGTGTGCGCGTGCGTGTCCACATCATCAAACCGACACAGGACGACACAAAAATCAAGACACAAGGACAAGAATCATTAAATAAGAACAAAAACCTATTTCCTATTCAAAAACAATAGGTTAACTCGATCGACAGGCCCTCTGTGGCATTCGGTCGAACACCTAACCAGTGTACTGATACGTGTCCAGAATGGACACGAATACTCCGACACTGGACACGAAACCTATCCAAACCTTAGGGGGACTCTTAGGGCTTCCTATACATGAAGACAAATCGAAAATCCATTTAGAGTTGAAGAAATTACCTCTTGTTGAACTTTCAATAGAAAAGTCTCCTTGCTAGCTCCTTGCTTGGTATTCCAATCACTTCTAATCAACTCCAAACTGAACCAAATCATTCATAACAGCAAGAAGGACAGATTTAGAAACTAATGCAACTAATTTGGGGATTTTAGGACCTATAATGGATTTATAATGAATTATTTAGATAAGAACTCACCTCCTTGAAAATAGGGCTCTTTCTAAAGAAAAGAGGCAACCCTAGATTTGGGAGGGGTTTTATATGGTGGGAATCCCTAGGTAGAGGGTGTGGCCGGCCACTAGGGTTTAGGGTGAGGGCTTAGCCAAATTATTGGGCCTTGGGCCAAGCTACAAAGGCTAATGTAGATTAAACTTAATCAAGGTTCTAAAACCACAAGTCATGACTTGTGACTTCTAATCCTATTGCTAAAATGACTTAAACCAAATGCTAGGCTAGGTTAGACTAGAGTCACTTGACCTAACCATGGCCCACTAACTAGGGTTAGCTTCTAGGTAGGTCTACAAAGTCAACACTAGTCAAAAGTCAACCTAGTCAAACAATTTCAAATAATTCCTAAAAATTCCCATAAATTCTAATTAATTCTAATAAATTTAAAATACCCCAAAAATGACAAAAATACCCTCACACTAGAAATGTGGTAGTGACAAAGAGTACTGAAGCAAACTAAAAAAATGCTAATAAAAAAGTACTGATAATAACTTGGAATGTCGGAGTATTTCCAAGTGCACAATAAAATATCACTCAAAATCATATAGTCACATCTCCTCATCATCATCCTCATCATCATCATCAGCATCTCGACCAGCATGTCCTGAAGTACCAGCTCCAGAGGTACCAGCGCCAGAAGGATGCGGAGGGGCGCCAGCATAGAACTCACCAACATAATCACGATGTAGAGCACGGTCAGGACGGTACCAGTCATAGGCGTTACCGGGCTGGAAGTAGGCATGAACAGCCTCATCCTCATAGCAGTAACCGGAAAAAGCTGAATCTCTAGGGATGGAACCGGCTGAATGACCAGTCTGGGCGAAACGAAGATCAGCTAAGGAGTTTGCAAGCGCCTGATAGCGGGTGACGTCGCGGAACTCACGCTCGCGAGCCATGTCCGTCATCGAGACGTGAAAAGCAGATAAATGCTGATGTATGCCCTCAAATGTCATGGCATACAGATGAGGTGGTGGAGGAGGTGCAGTAGGAGGAGCAGGAGGTGGAGCTGAAGCAGTCATGCTACGACGAGATAACTGAAGAAACTTGGGCTCAGGGTCCTGAGTACAAGTCGACAGATCGATATCGAAGCGCTGAAAGATGCGTGGGAGGATCATCGCGTAAGAGAGATTTCTATCTCTTGCACGACAACGACCCATCATCTGAATCATGGTCTTAGGGGCAGAAAATGGAATCCCCTTAAGAATGTGGTACATGACGGACAGCTCAAGAGAAGTCACATCATCCTTTGAAGTAGATTTTGGAAGGATAGTGGAATAGATAATGCGATGCAATTCATAGTTAAACAAGTTCAGGTTGTTAGCCTTGAACTTTCCAGAGCGTACTCTAACAGGTGCACAGAGTTCCGCTTTGAAACTGGCGAGTGTCGTGCCTTCGGGAAAATCAAATTCAGTGATGTCAACTAGCGGTTCACCTTCGTAGGGATACCAAGGATCTCCGCTAAGAGGTCATCATTGAAATTGATATCAATACCTCCAACACGAGTGCTCACATCAAAAGTGTTTAATATGAGATTGCACTAAAATAATCTAATAGCATTAGTTGCTATAGGGAAGCAGATTTTAACAAAAAGATGTAACCCTAATGCCTCAAAGAAATGACGATGATCAGGAAATACAGTCCATTTGACTGGAGCGCCTGTGCAAATGGATCTCATGGAGAAGTCTCCATACCACAGTAGGGCTTGGTCTAGGGTTTGAAAGAAAAACCCGTCGAATGCACCGTCGCTCGTTTGGACCGACGAGAAGAGGGAATCCGTATGCAGATGCGAAGATGACCCTTCCTCACTAGGGTTCGTCTTCTTCCTCTTTGAAGGATTGAATTTGGGTGCCATTTGTGCAAATTGAAATAAAAATGCACTAATTGAAAAGTGGAGAAAGATGGGGTTATACCTCCCAAAATCAAAGTATGTCGAAGAGAACGACGAACTCCACACGAATCCAAATTTTGGATTAATTTCACCACTTGGATTGGAAGAATGAGGGTGGTGAAAAGCTAGGGTTCGGGGCTCCTTCGCGGCTGCTGCTGCTGTTGTGATTAGTTTGGAAGCAATGAAGAAGAAGGGCTTCTCGGGTTCTGTATATATAATCTGACACCCTCAACCGAACTCGGGCCGAATTCAGTCAGAGCTCTGGCCGAATTCGCCTAGGGTTCTTTATAGTTGATTTTTGCCATTCATTTTTATTGTCTTATTTCAAATATTTAATTCAAAGATTAGTCATTTCAACTTCAATTAACATAATTAATATTATTTTATAGATTAAATGTCGTTACACAGCGACTGTTTCAGATTAGCTGTAGGAGTACTGTCCCAGCTGGCGGAGGTTCACCGGAGAACTCTTAAGTACCGCTTCGCTTCAACCGTAGTTGTGGTGACAGACAGACTCTTTATTGGCTTGTCTCTAACACAGTTTTTGTATGATGATATATAATCATAAAACGAGATTAATTAATATTACTGATGTCCAAAATTCCTAATTCTCGACGTAAATAATTGAAACGATCTTCCGCTAGAGGTTTAATGAAGATGTCAGCTAGTTGATTTTCAGTATCTATGTACACAAGGTTTATATCTCCATTTTGATGATGATCTCTAAGAAAGTGATGTCGAATCTCGATATGTTTAGTACGAGAGTGACATACTGGATTCTTAGTCAAATTAATAGTGCTCGTGTTATCACAGAAAATGGGAATATGTGTGTAAAATAAATCATAGTCTTCTAGGGTTTGTTTTATCCACAAAATCTGAGCACAACAACGTCCTGTGGCGATGTACTCAGCCTCTATTGTTGATAGGGCTACAAAATTTTGCTTTTTACTAAACCATGAGACTAAAGCCTTGCCTAAGAAATGACATGTGCCACTGGTACTTTTTCTATCAACTTTGCATCCAGCAAAATCTGCATCCGAATAACCAATAAGGTCAAAGGACTTAGTTTTGGGATACCACAAGCCAACAGAAGAAGTGCCCTTAAGGTATCGAAAGATACGCTTAACTGCGGACAGATGTGATTCCTTTGGGTTAGCTTAAAAATGTGCACACAGGAAAACACTAAACATTATATCTGGACGACTAGCAGTTAAATAAAGTAAACTACCAATCATACCTCGATACTTACGTGTGTCGACTGGCTTGCCTTGTTCATCTGAATCAAGCCTTGTTGAAGTTGCCATTGGAGTGCCAATAGGTTTGACATTGTCCAGATCAAACTTCTTTAGCAGGTCTTTTGTATACTTGGCTTGATTTATAAAAGTTCCATTATCAGTTTGTTTGATTTGCAATCCGAGAAAGAATTTCAGCTCTCCCATCATGCTCATCTCAAACTCATTCTGCATACACTTAGAAAATTCTTGACACAGAGATTCATCAGTAGATCCAAATATAATATCATCAACATAGATTTGAATTAAAAGAAGTTTGCCATTAAAAGACTTAATAAACAGTGTAGTGTCAACCTTGCCTTTTAAAAAACCGTTGTCAAGTAGAAAAGAGCTTAGACGATCATACCAAGCACGAGGGGCTTGTTTTAAACCGTACAAAACTTTCTTCAACTTGAAAATATGGTCAGGGTTTTTGAAATCCGTAAAACCTGGAGATTGTGCTACAAAAACTTCTTCTTTTATAAAACTATTTAAAAAAGCACTCTTGACATCCATTTGAAATAGTTTGAAATCATGAAAACATGCAAATGCACATAACATGCGAATGGATTCTAATCTCGCAACTGGGGCATAAGTCTCATCGTAGTCGATACCTTCTTCTTGATTGTATCCTTGAGCTACGAGTCGAGCCTTATTACGAGTCACTAAACCATTCTCATTTAGTTTATTTCGGAATACCCAACAGGTGCCAATGACCGGATGATCAATAGGCCTGGAAACAAGTTTCCAAACTTGATTCCGTTCAAATTGGTTTAATTCCTCTTGCATAGCATCTATCCAAAAACTATCACTACATACTTCATCAATAGTTTTGGGTTCTAGCTGTGAAATAAATGCAACACTAGAAACAATATCTCTACTGGATGTACGAGTACTCACTCCTTTGGTAATATCACCAATTACCAAATCTTTTGGATGATCAGCTGTAAATTTTAATATTTTTGGTAGATTCTGAAGATAGCTGGTTCCTGGATCTTCTCTAGGAGGTTCAGCTAGTACAGAGCTTGGTTGAGGATCAGCTGATGTTGAGCTTGGTACAGTTGGATCTTCGTCATTGTCATCGATCGTCATCTGATTTAGTTCATCAAAGGTGACGTTGATTGACTCTTCGATGATCATGGTTCTTTTGTTGAAGACTCTGTATCCTTTGCTCTTGGCCGCATAACCTAAAAATATACCTTCATCGACCTTTTCATCAAATTTTCCCAAATTGTCTTTTGTATTAAGAATAAAATATTTGCAGCCAAATATTCTAAAGTATGAAACAAATGGAATTCTATCAAACCATAACTCAAATGGAGTCATCTTCGATTTGGGTCAAATTAGAACTCTATTGAGTACAAAGCAAGCTGTATTGACAGCTTCAGCCCAGAAATATTTGGGTAGACTAAACTGGTTTAACATCACTCTGGCCATTTCGGTTAGAGTTCTGTTCTTACGTTCCACAACTCCATTTTGTTATGGAGTCCTAGGGAAGGAGAACTCGTGTACAAAATCGTGTGTGTCACAAAATTGCTCAAAATCAGCATTCTCGAATTCGCCTCCATGATCGCTTCTTATGCGAGTGATCATGTAACCTTTTTCATTCTGTACTTTTTTATAAAAGGCGACAAATTCAGATAATGCATCATTCTTGCGTGTCAAGAAATATACCCACGTGTATCTAGAGAAATCATCTACAATTACGAAAGCATAAAGTTTACCTCCGAGGCTAGCAACTCTGCTAGGACCAAATAAGTCCATATGAAGCAATTGTAGAGGTCTAGTAGTACATACTGCGTTTACTAACTTAAATGTGGATCTGGTAGCTTTGTTCTTTTCACATTGGCTGCATACCGAGTCCTTCTTGAATGTAATGTCCGATAAACCGCGTA
This sequence comes from Iris pallida, assembly GCA_029216955.1. Lineage (NCBI taxonomy): Eukaryota > Viridiplantae > Streptophyta > Magnoliopsida > Asparagales > Iridaceae > Iris > Iris pallida. Next base: position 2,629,239 of record JANAVB010045020.1, read on the forward strand.
CTAGCTTCTTTGTGGATAATCTTGAGATCGTATCCATATTAGCGTGACCGAGTCTCATATGCCACAGATGACTCTCATCACTCTTGGCCATTAAGCATCTACCTGAAATGTTTGTTTCTTCTAACAAATAAAAAACATATATATTGTCTTCCCTGATACCTTCAAAAATATTACTACCAGTTGAGCTATCAACTATAGTACAATTGTCTTTGCTAAAGTTGATGCCATAACCATGATCAGCTAGATGACTTATGCTGAGTAGATTATGTTTCAACTCGGTAACCAGACAGACATCCTTAATCACAGGATAGGGAGACTTACCAACACCACCGATACCAATAATATACCCTTTCAAGTTATTACCGAAGGAGACATAGCCTTCCTTCTTTTTCTTCGACAGTGTTGTAAATAGGGTAGCGTCACGGGTCATATGCCGTGAGCAACCGCTGTCGAGGATCCATTTGCTTCTAGCATGTGAAGGGTGTTCCACCTACAAAACAGTTTGCAGATGAAACCTTTGGTACCCATTTCTTGTAGGGTCTTGAATTGTTAGCTTTAGGTATCCAAGCATAAATATTTAAATCAACAAGCTTTCTCATTCTACATGCAGTTAAAATATGACCAATGAGGCCACAATAATGACATTGTGCATGTCGAGTGTTGAAAGCTGAGTGGTGTGCATGGTTGGTAGGTTTAGGTTTTCTAGTATAGAAGAAAGCATACCTATAATCTTGTTTGGGCTTAACCTTTTGGGGTAAAGGTTTTATATGGTTAGGTCTGACAGTGTTTGGCTTGGGAATGTTCCGATTTTTCGGTAAGTGACACGTGTTAGGGAAGGAAGCAGCAGGCTCAGGCTGTTTTCCTAACCTAATTTCCAATCTTTTGGAAGTGTCATACAACTTAGTATAATCAGAAGTGAGTAATTCCATTCTGATTTGTGCACATCGAAGACTTTTCTTCTCTATAGAAAGTTCTTCCTTGAGTTGGTCAATAATTTTGTCTTTCTCTTCAGATGACTTGGTAGTCTCGTGTAATAAGAGCTTTATTGAAGAAAGCTCACCAGACTCACTAACATTATTTCTAACCTCAGCTAGTAGGTCGGTAAGTCTACCTATTTCACCTTTGTACTCTTTGAGTACCTTCTTAGCGGTCTGATACTTGCTACACAGTTTCCTGTAATCAGTCATCAGGTCACTGAAGGCATCTCCTAATTGCTCAAAGGTGAAGTCATCATAAGTATCAACTACAGGTTCAGTAGGTACCTAATCGGATGCCATAAAGCATACGTTTGCAGCATCTTCTGATTGTTCGTCTTCTGAGTCGCTGGCTTCACTTTCATGCCATATGCTGGTATTGGCATATCTCCTAGATGTTGATTTCTTCAGGTTCCCTTTTTCATACCTGTTGCTCTTCTTGCTTGATGATGAGTTTGTGGGACAATCCTTCTTCATGTGTCCCTTCTTCTTGCAACCATAGCAGACAACATCTTCTTGATACCAGTTGTTGATGTTATTCTCTTTGACTCTCTTCTCATGTCTCATGAATCTTTTGAACTTCCTTACTAGGAGTGCTTGATCTTCAGCGTCAGATCCACTGCTGTCTGAGTCACCTTCAGCAGCTTTTCTGTGCTGAGCCTTGAGAGCGATCGTCTTCTCCTTTGGTGCAGGCTCTTCAAAATCTTGTAGCTCCAGTTCATGAGTGAGTAGCTTACCCATGAGTACTTCGAGGGACAAAGTTGTGAGGTCGTTTCCTTCAATGATTGTAGTAGCCTTCAGAATCCAGTTCTTGGTAAGTGCTCGCAAGAGTTTGTGAATCTTTTCGTGGTTACTGTAATCTTTGCCTAAGGAGGACAAAGGATTTACAATATCCAAGAATCTCTCGAACATTTATGTAACTTTTTCGTTGGGCTTCATCTTGAACGCCTCGTACTCTTGAGTAAGTTTGCTGACTTTAGATTCTTTGACTTGAGTCGTGCCTTCATGTGTGACTTCAAGTAGCTTCCACACTTCATTAGCCGTTGTGCAGATAGACACCCTGTTAAATTCAGTTCTGTCTAAAGCACAAAAAAAGAGCATTAATAGCACGTGCATCAAGACTGGCCCTTTTTTTCTTCCTCTATATATCTGCTGTGGGGTTTTTCAACTAAAACTCCATCAACATTTATACAAGGTGGCTTTTGATAGCCATCAAGAATAATGGACCATAAATCAAAGTCAAGTGATTTCAAGAAAAAACTCATCCGTGTTTTCCAATAGGTATAGTTCGTACCATCAAACAGTGGGGGTCTGTTTGTGGCCTGGCCTTCACTTGTGAATTTTACAGTTGCCATGTGTTATGCTGTGATCTATATAACAGTTAATTAAAATGAATAAATAATTACACTGTTACCTTTGCTTTACCTGTAACACCCGCTCTGATACCAATTGTAGGAACGAAATAGTAAAGCGTAATACTCTAGAGGGGGGTGAATAGAGTTGGCAGCGGAATAATGCTAATTAAAACAATGTTAGCAGCACAATCACAGAATATTAATCACAACTGAAATAAAGTAAAGACAGAGTTAAGAGAGCAAACGCAAAGACAACGATGTATACTGGTTTCCCTCTGTTGAGGACTAATCCAGTCGGTAGAACTCTTGCTACCAGTTGAATCCACTATTGGAAAAATTGCAAGTTTTTTTACGAAGTCCTTGCAACTTCTACAACGCGAGCTTTGATACGAAGAACTCGTCCAACTTCAAATGTGAAGAGGTATTCTTCAATCAAGCCTTCTGATTACAATCTCTCAGAAACTTCCAGACCATACCGCACTGGCAAATCGACTAGAGGATTGTAATTGGCTTGGGATCTGAAATTGAAAGCTCTAAAAAACTCTTTGAAAGACTGAAAGCTTTAGATAGAGAGAAGATTGAAAGTGAATGAGTGAGTTGAAATGATCGAAATCCTTCTCTATTTATAGGAATTTCAAAGGCAGACTTCTGACAGAATTCGGGCAGAATTCGGGCAGAACTCTATGAGCAAATCTCGGTCAAATCTGCAACTGCAGAAGGACCAAGTTCCAAGGATTCAAAATCACAACGGCCACCAACCGAACTCTGGCCGAACTCGGTCCGAGTTCTGTCAGGGTTTAGTTAGGGTTTTAGAAAGCTTTTTGGTGATTTTTGAAAACCTTTTTGTAAACCTTTTTGAGAGGACATTTTAAAAATATTTTGAACTCATTTAAGGGTAGCCTATTTGCCAGTACGACTCGGTGTACAACATATTCCTAGACTCAAATAAAATGAAAATACATTGCATAAGGAATTACAGACTCGAGTAGGCAAATAGATCTTCGGTCTTGAATTCAGTGGATAGCCAATCTTGATCATGTTCAAGAGTCCGAGATGTCCCGACTAGCTTTGTATATCCAGACAGAGTTTAATCAATTATTAAAATCAGGTTTGACCATATGACCAATGGGCCAACATCGACACCTTACTTTAATATATTTGTGAAATTAGGCATAATAGAAATTAATATATATACATATATATATATATATATATATATATATATATATATATATATATATATATATATATATATATATATACAATCAATAGGTAAAACACCATAAATGCATAAAAATGGTTAGAAAATATGAATCAAACCCAAGAGTCAATTCCCACAAGTCTCAAACAGCGTTTAAGGACCAAAAACTCAGAAATTATCGCAATAAAACTCAGTAATCAAATTATCACAAAAATATCAAATTTTAATTTTAAGAAAAACCTTATTTTCACAAAACGATCCAAAACTCAAAATACTCAAAATTAACCTACGAAACTTGACAAATACGTCGGTCTTGACATATGGGACATGCTCGGGTATTTTCGAGGTCGAAACCGTGTCCGTATCGTGTCCAGCGAACGAGTATCGGAAAACCCGATACGGGCGTGAACCGAATCGATGCGAACCCGATTTCTCGCTCGTTCCTGATCCAACTCGCATGAAACTTCGCATACACCTAGGCGTACACATCCTCGACCTACTGGCCGAGTTAGCGTGCAACCATGTATCGTGTCTGACACGCATGCAGAGCGTGTCCGCGCGCTTGCACAGCCCCTGCACAGCGTCGTGCACACGTGTCATCGAGTCTAGGGACTCGTGTGTCCCACCTCGTGTCTCGTGTTTATGTCCTAGGCTAGGGTAGGTATATGGCTACACATTGGACACCATGAATCGTGTCCACGTGTCTTGTCGTGTCCGCACAAATGTCGTTTTAGCGGCGGCTGTCCCGCGCGTGCGCGTATGGCCGATCAGTGCCGACGTTATTTCTCCCTCATTTCTTGACAAAACTTCATAAAACTTTGGGAGCGTGTTCTCAGTCACGGCCCCCACCTACACGTCAATTTTCATACGACCACATGGCCTGTGCGTCGAGGAATCACCCCCGAGCAGCAGGGCACGCGTACGTCCTGGCATACAGCGCGTTCATGTCCTGTTTGGACACGGACACGAGTCCGATTCGTGTTAAAAGTTATGGGTTCATGATCCTCGTGTATAGGGCTACTAGAATATATAAATAGATCCAGCAAAAATCAGAATTAAAATCATTGCGACATTTCATCAAACACCTACAATATTAACCGACACGTGTTCGATACGGACACCAAATAAATACAAAATTTGAAGAAATTGATCCTACAGGTCAGGGGTACCTAGACGTATTCTACCATGAAGAAAAATCAGGAAAAATAATACTAGAATAGGATTTACCTATTGAGAGTCAAAGATTTCAATGGAAATGACTCTCCGAGCGCTCCAACAATCGAGTACCCTCGAGCAAACGCCTCCACCACCTTGCTAGCAATGCTCCAGCAAGATCCTCTCCTTCCTACGAGCACAACAGACTTTGTTTGGGAAGAAACGGACTCCGGATGCAAAAGTTAGGATTTTGGAGAGTGGGAAACTAGGGTTTTCTCTTGGAGGCTACAAACTTCAACACAAGAGGAAGGGGAGCCTGCCTATGGCCGGCCAGGTATAGAGGGGGTTAGGGTTAGGTAACACATGGGCCTAGGCTCCCTAAGTTGCTAGTAAAGCCTAAGTCAAAAAGGCTTTAAAAAGGCTAACTAGAAAAATGGCTAAAAAATCAATTAAATTATTCTAAAAATAACTAATAAATTCTAAATTAAATCTAATGATAAAAAATCTAATTCTAATATGGCATCAGGGTTCTAGTCATGGTTGGCTAAGTTAAACCCATCAAGACTACTCAAACAACAAACCAAACCACATACCATCACATGAATTCAATAAATTAATAAAATAATCTAAAATTACAAAATGACCAAAATATCCTTGAAATGAAAAAGTGGGTGTGACAAGTCTACCTCCCTTAAAATAATTTTGTCCTCAAAATTAAAGACGAAACTGAATAGACAAGAAGGATAGAAAGTCATACCTCAAGACTGGAAAAGATAAGGTATTGCTCGCACATCTCATCGTCCCTCTCCCAGGTATACTCACCTGGAGAGTGATGCCTCCATGCTACGCAAACTAAGGATATCGTCTGGTTCCTCAGCACTTTCTCTCGTCGATCCAGAATCTCCATAGGCTGCTCTGGATAACTGAGAGTAGGGCCCACCTCAATCTCAAAATGATCCAATACATGGTTGGGATCTGCCACGTACCGTCTCAGCTGCGACATGTGGAATATGTTGTGGACTCCCTCTAATGCAGGGGCAAGTCCAGTCTGTATGACACATCATCGACTCTTTCACTGACAATGAAAGGTCCGATGAAACGCGGACTAAGCTTTCCACCTCCACCAGAGCGAATAGTGCCACGCGTCGGAGATATCCTCAAGAACACCAGATCTCCAACCTAGCACAAACATGGTCTCATCTTAACTATAAAAATCACATGATTAAACAAAAATCACAAACAAACAAGATTCTAATCCTAATTCTAAGCTGTACCTCAAACTGCAAGGGTCTCCGGTGGCTATCGGCCCAATGTCACTGTCTGTCCTGTGCCACACGAAGTCGATCTCTGATGAGCTTCACCTTCTCGGCTGCGTCAACAACCATCTCAGGTCCCAATAAAGCTTGCTCTCCAACATCATCCCAAGACAAGGGTGTACGACATCTACGCCCGTACAGTGCCTCGAATGGTGACATCCCAATGCTGGCCTGAAAACTGTTGTTATATGCAAACTCCACCAAGTACAGGTGATCCTCCCAGGATCCTCCAAAATCCAGTACATAAGTCCGCAGCATGTCCTCGAGAGTCTGAATAGTCCTCTCTGAATGTCCTTCCATCTGAGGGTGGTATGCAGTACTGAATTTGAACTGAGTGCCCAAACTAGTCTGTAGACTCCGCCAAAAATGGGAAGTAAAGCGACTATCTCGATCCGAGATGATGCTCACCGGAATTCTGTGTATCCTGACAATCTGCCGCATATACATCTCCGCTAGCTTTTCAGTAGACGTACCCACTTTAAATGGCAAAAAGTGGACCGATTTGGTCGACATGTCCACAATGACCCAAATTGCGTCTTTTCCTCCTTGTGTACGTGGCAATCCAGAAACAAAATCCATCGTGATGTGCTCCCACTTCCACTCCGGAATGGGCAATGGCTGCAACAGTCCTCCTGGCCTCTGCCTCTCTGCCTTAACCTGCTGATAGACTAAACACCTGGCTACGAAGCGTGCTACTTTTCGCTTCATCCCATACCACCACACATGCTCCTTCAAATGTCTATACATTTTGTTGGCACCTGGATGCATAGAGTACTGAGAGCGATGGGCCTCCTGCATGACCTGCTCCAGAAGCTCTTCGCTAGGCACATACAGTCTGGAACCGTGCCTCAATGTGCCGTCCTCTGCAATGACAAACTCTTCATCCACCAATCTTGCTCGAACCTGCTCTCGGTTACACCGCAGAGTAACATTGTCGAACTGAGCTGACTTGATCCTCTCTATCAAATCTGACTGAATCTGAAGGCCCCATATCTGCATCTGAACTCCTGGCACGATCACCTCGATCCCCAAGCTCTCAAATCTGCTAATAAGTGACGATCCATCGTCAAACACATAGCTACCGAATACCTACTCAAGGCATCAACAACCACGTTGGCCTTTCCTAGATGGTACTGTAATAAAATATCGAATTCCTTCATCAACTCCAACCATCTGTGTTGCCTCATGTTGAGCTCTTTCCGTGTAAACACATACTTCAAGCTCTTGTGGTCTGTGAAGATCTCCATACGCTCTCCGTATAGATAGTGCTTCCATAACTTAAGAGCAAAGATAACTACTGCCAACTTCAAATCATGGGTAGGGTAGTTCTTCTTACGCGGACATAACTGCCTGGATGAATAGGCAATCACCTTCCCATGCTGCTGCAAGACACAACCCAAACCCTTCCCTGAGGCGTCACTATAGATAGTGAACCTGCCTGATCCTGATGGCAATGTCAAAATCGGGGCTGTCGCCAGTCGTTTCTTCAACTCATCAAAAGCAACCTGACACTCCTCTGACCAGATAAACTCTGCGTCCTTCCGGGTCAGCCTAGTCAATGGCTCTGCAATCCGGAAGAAATCCTGAACAAACCTCCTATAGTATCCTGCCAATCCCAGAAAGCTCCTGATCTCTGCAACTGAATTCGGTGCTGTCCAAGCCTCGACTGCTCTGATCTTCTTCGGGTCGACTGAGATCCCATCTCCAGTCACAACATGACCTAGGAAATCAACTCGATCCAAGAAGAACTCACACTTCGAGAGATTGCCATAAAGCTGCTCCTTCCTGAGAGTCTCCAGAACCACTCTCAAATGATCCTCATGCTCCTCTGGGGTCTTTGATATCACATCGTCCAAGGGATAAAGTGATCGTCTTCTGATCAGATTCCTATAGTTGTACTTCTCCAGAAAATAATTGTACTATTGTACTCTTTTCTTAGATTGTAATAAAACTTTTGTTTTTGCAAACAAAATAACGACTCTCACTACTAAAATAAGGCAAATTAGCGACGTCAGGATACGTCGCTAATTAAAGAAAATACGTCGCTAATCGTAATTAGCGACGACTTTAGCGACGAAACATGAAGGTCACAAAAAAGCTAGTCGCAGATGACAAATCCGTCGCCCTCCGTCTCTGTTTGCGACGTAACCACAATGTCGCTGGGTCGTCGCAAAATTAGCGAGAGAAGGGGAAATAAAAATTTCAAATGGGATATATTAAAACATTAGCGACGTCTGCTTTTGACGTCACTGAAAGTCGCTATGTAGCGACATAACTTAAGATTAGAATAAATAATGCATCTTGAACCTTAGTTAAACATGCATAGTTTATTCTCATATTTCAGCAAGCGGAGAATGAATAATGCTTCTCCTTGAACCACCTCCCCTCCTGGTGCCGTCCCCCCACCGGCGGAGCCCTCTCCTCGCAGTGGCTTCCGGCGGTGGGGGCTCTTAAAATAACTGCGAGGAGAGGGCTCCGCCGGTGGGGGCTCGAACCGGGTTTCTTAAAATAAATAATATTAATGAATAGCTAATTAATAATTTATAGAGGTCAAGTCGCAACTTGGCCTGGTTTCCCTAGATAGGACACCAACATGGCTCGGCCTTTCCCTACCATGGCTAAACAGTAGTCAAAACACGTGACTTCACTATCCGTGCCATAATTCTTGGCCATCTTGTACTCAAATTCCTAACCATGACTAAAGTCATCTATCGTAATAATTAATTAAATAATTATTTATAAAATTTCTAAAAATCACCATTTAAATCAAATAATAATAAAAAAATATTTCAAAAATTTTCCGTGAAGAGGAGTTACACTAATGATTCTAGCAACTAGATGGAAGGTTATAAAGTTTTAGTGACATACCTTTGATGGAGTAGTATGACCAAAGGTGGGTAGAAGTCATCGAGGTTTCGTAGTTACAAAATGGCTAGGAGAAGGATATAAACTATTTTTGAGAAATTAAAATTTAAGGAGATTACGGTAAAAGTAGACTTTCTTTTTGAATTATAAGGAATAGTTATGAATTAGAATTTCGAGGACGAAATTATTTTTAAGGTGGGTAGATTTGTAACTCCTCTTCCCGAAAATTTTAAAATATTTTTTTATTAATTTGATTTAAATGGTTATTTTTAGAATTTTATAAATAATTATTTAATTATTATTACGGTAGATGACTTTAGTCATGGTTGAGATTTGAAGTACAAGACGATTGGAAAGCATGGCACGGATAGTGCAGTGGCGTGCCTTGACTAGTGTTCTGGCCATGGTAGGGAAGGCCAAGCCATGGGAGAGTCCCAACTAGAAAAACCAGGCTAAGTTATGACATGACCATTATAAATAGTTTTAATTATTTATTATTAATATTTATTGACTTGTAGAAGACCCGGTTGCACCCAACTAGTCCGGACTGGGTCCGAACTAAGCCCAAGCCCATGTACGGATGTTATGTGCAGAAAGAAGTCCATATAGATATATTTTGTGCATAAATTTTGTATTACTTTAATTTTCTATTAATTGTTATTTTCTATAAGTAAATAAATTGTTATATATGTTAAACATTATATACCAGGTCAATAATTATTTTGGAAATAGCATGACAGTTTTCCTTATGGTAATTTCTTATGTTGGATTTTGGGCAATGTATATATCTGCGTACATATTTAGTATATATATATATATATATATATATATATATATATATATATATATATATATATATATATATATACTCACTCGAGAGACTGACTGAGAGTCTCTCACATTCTTATATTGAAAGAAAGAAATAGAGAAGAAGAGAGTGGGGATTGAAAAATATATATATATATATATATATATATATATATATATATATATATATATATATATATATATATATATATATATATATATATATATATATATATATATATATATAAGTCAGTCTCTCGAGTGTATATATATATATATATATATATATATATAATATATATATATATATATATATATTTTTATATATATATATATATATATATTATATATATATATATATATATATATATATATATATATATACTCACTCGAGAGACTGACTGAGAGTCTCTCACATTCTTATATTGAAAGAAAGAAATAGAGAAGAAGAGAGTGGGGATTGAAATGGAGGTCCGGTCAAGAGCTCCAAGAAAGATCATATATATATATATATATATATATATATATATATATATATATATATATATATATATATATATATATATATATATATATATAATATATATAACAAGCCAATTTTATTGAATAAGAAAAGGGTGCTCCAAAAGAGCATAACAAGCGGTTACAAGGACCGGAAAACACAAAATGATCCTGTAGAGCAGAATAACAAAAGTAAAGAGACTGAGTACCAAAATTAGAAATTTGGAGAGTCCAAATTTCGGGTTCCTACAGGCTATCACCACAATTTAAAAATTCGAAAATCGAATTTCAAATTATGAAGACAAGTCTGGGCGGGAGAGGGTTGGACCCGCGGCCCAAAGCGGACACAAGGCCTAAGGAAGGCTCTGACCGCGTTGAAAGGGGGTAGGTGGCGTGCGATACGAGGTGGTGCGCGCCCCTAAGTGGTGCACGGCCAGAAGGGGGACGCGCGGAACGAGGGGGCACGGTACCGTCCCCGACGTCCAGCGAAGGCGGAGCCGGCCGAGGACGGCGGCGACGGTGGTCCGACGGGCGAGAGCTCCGCCGCGAAGACCGGAGCAAAGCGGGGGGCGAAAGCGCCGTCGAGGGGCCGGCGAGAACCGGAGGGGAAGGGATCAGGACGGACCGGTGGACTGTCCGTCGGGACAGCTGTGGGCGCGGGACCCAAGGGGCACCCAGCCCAAAAAAGGGGCGTACTGCCCGATGGGCGAGCAAATCGAGGATCACCCCCCCCCCCCACGAGTAGGCGCACGACGGAGACAGTGGGGTGCTGAACGAAAGCGGGGGCTCCGGTGGGGACCGTCCGGAGGGAGAACAGGCGAAGCCGGTAGGGAGGGAGGAAGGGAAGCGGATGGGGCGAGCGTCCTTCGACGAACGGGGCGGCTAACAGACGGGGGAAGGGCCCTCTGGCCGGAGACGGAGGGAGCGTCGGAGGGGTGGAGAGGCAGGGAGCCACCGACGACGGTTTCGGCGAGAGCTCCGGCGCTAGGGGAACCGAAGAGGGGCGGCCAGTCCAGGCCTCCGAGAGGCACGGCCGAGGGGCCGAGGGAGGAGGTCGCTGAGTTGGGCCACCGCGAGAGGGGGCGGGAGTCCTCAGCCGAGGGGAGGACGCCGTAGGGAGCGGTGGAGGGCGTCGCCGGCCCAGTTGGCAGGCGCTGAAGGGGGGCCGCCGCTGGGGCGTCGAGCTCCGGGAGGAGGCTGGTGGAGGGACGCCAGAGGGGGATGAGCTGGT